>CM021766.1:57247369-57353176 GCA_011076525.1 Nettapus auritus | reverse complement strand
TTCTTTCTTTCTTTCTTTCTTTCTTTCTTTCTTTCTTTCTTTCTTTCCATCCAGTATTCAAGTACATGTTATCTAGTACCTAGTGTTTTTACTGTTACCATACTGAACAGCAGTGTCAGGTTCTGATCACAGCATGTTTTGTAGTTAAGTGCGCTTTAGTTCTGAACATTTTCTAACCTAAAGATGAATGGATCTGAGTTTGGTTGTAAATCTTGCCAAAGCTCAATTGTATCACTTAGACACAGTCCATAATAGCATTAGTCAGAAGCCATGCAATTTCACAGGGATCCTTGAGAAACACTTTGTCACAGGGAAGTAAAATGCCCTTTTTGGTGAGATTACTACCATTCAATTCTATGGTGTTGCTTTTACACCAATCAAGATACAGTGTGCTGGACAGATGTCTTAACATAGACCAATTCTTTTGTTTGTTTGTTTGCAAATATACCTATCTAGTAATTCTCATTTTTTCTTAAGTTTTACATGCTTGTGTCCTTGCACCACCATATGGTGCAGCATTCAAACTTTTCAGCCACATTCATTTTCCTACCATGAATACTAAGTCTTTACCTTGATGAAGCTGATGGTTGGTATTTGTATACCACGGGAGAACTAGAACATCAGGAGAGTTATTGGGAGCATCGAGAGCCAAGGGAAGCTGGGAGAACCATTAATTTTGTCTTTGATGCTTGGCAGAGCTGAGGATATGATATCCTGGGATAGGAAGTATCCCATATAGAAGAATCAAGGGAATTAAAGGCCTGAATATTGAGAAAGCTTCAGGAAATGTTTTTTGGAGGCTTCAGACAAGTGTGTTAGGATATTAAATACTTCACACTAAAATAATTTCTTGCTAGCACTGGTAAATTTATTAGATCACAAACCACTGAGACTGTTCCTAGTATGCCTGCTTCTTCCTACTGAAGTTTGAAAAACTGAAAAAAAATGCTCCTTTTATACTTTTTCCCTTCTTTCCAGAATTCATACAATGGCCAAGTACAGTCTGGCAGTACAGAAATCCAGTATATGATACACCTTGATTTCCTCCCACATTGGTACTTCTTCCATTAGACATTTATAAAATACTGGACTTGTATCTTGCCAATCTTCAAGTATTTGAGCACAAACATAATTAGTGTTCTACTGTTGAGAAACAACCAAACCTGAATAAAAACAATTTTCTAATTGATAGTCTAGTTTGTCTCACTTACACAGGAGTCACCCCATCAGAAATGAACCTAAAGTGTTCAGGCTCTAATGAGCAGTTTCTGGTTTGGTCTGAAAGACAAGCCTGTGCTCATTAGCCCCCCCTTAGCAGTACTGTGTGATGAAGGTCCTGTTTCAGATTTTGCACAACAGTGTTCACAGGGGACATCTCTGAATCAGCACCTACTTTGAGGAAATGCTGGGAGTCTCTCTTTGTCTTGCAAGGGTTTCCCAACAGCCCACAGTGCCCTGACAGCATCTGTCTGATTTCACAGCCCAGGGAATATTGCATCCAGTTGGGTGCAGTGAATACCTTCTGATGCATGCAGCTTATCAACACAAGAGAAGACTCTGTGGGCACTAAACCAGTTTCTCTTGCAATTTCTTAAAGTAGAGTTGCTGAGAAAAGCCTAGATCAGTGGCTTTGATTTTCAGGACTGTTAAAAGTGCAAGATTATTTTTACTCACAAAATTCCTTTTTGTCACCTCTGACACGACATTCCTCTTCCAAAGAGCTGAGCTATTTTTGCTGGAACTCTCAACAAAAATAAGCACTTTTGGCAGATACCAGGAAAAAAAAAAAGTACAGCCTAAAAAGAGAAAAACTGTGGCCCACTGAAGACACTAGGGAGTTCTTGCATAATCTGATCTAAAGCAGCCACTGTGACTCCCATTCCAATTACTGTTCCTCTTCTACAAATCAAGGATAACCAATGTAGAATTAAACCACATGGGAAGCAGAATAAATCACAGTCATCAGGCTGCAGAGTGCTTCATTAAGTCAGTTAAGCCACCAGCTTTCCATGCAGGGAAAAAACAAAAACAAAAACAAAACAAAACAACAACAAAAAAAAACAGCCCTGAGGGGACAATATAGCATCAGCATAACAGATTCGTGGCTGACAGGATAGAGACAGGTACAGGCTTTGGTTATGAGATCTTGCTCCTCAGCAGGATGCATACTCCTCATAGCTGTGTCAGGTCCTGCCTTCCTAAGAATATAGGGCATGGAAGGGTCATGAAGCTGAAGAGCCAGCAGGTGGCTTTCAGAGTGAAGGAAAGGTGGGAGGACAGTAAACGGTCCCATAAAGTGTAGATGATGATTATGGACTATTTCCTAATAGAAGATCAGATCTGCCTTCATGATGATTTGATCCAGCATTTTGATGATGCCACTGTTTTCATCCAACAATTAAACTGAATCCATCTACCTACTTGACCTATGACAATCAGTTATCAGAAGACAGCTTTCAGCAAACCCCAATTCAAAGCAGTCAAGCACCACTAGTTTAGAAATTCCTAGTCCCCTACTGATTCTGTTCAGATCTCTCTATGAATATTTATAGTCCTTTCTATCTCTGTTGTTGAATTTAAACAGATGGAGGGTTTAAAAAAAAAAAAAAAAAAAAAAAAAGTGGTTTCTAGGTATTGGTAAATGCCTGGATAGACTGACCTCAACAGATTATAGAAGTAAGCTCTTAAGAAGCTTATCTAATCTCTTCTACTACTGAACCTTTATTTTTTAGAATTAGCACCAGTCTATTTTTTTTTTTTTTCCTGAAATAACTTCTCAAATGGGCTGTCTTTGTGATGCAACTGTGGGTGTAGCTGTGTCCTGATGATACACCTACACAACAGGAAACACATAATGCTTGTGATAGCATTTGTCTGATAAAAAAAAGTTTGATCACTTGGAGGAAGAAGTGAGGATGGGGCTCTGAGCTTTGATGTATTTTGCTCCTTGTCACAGTGTAGGAATCAACATAAATTTTGGTACAGTGCCAAACTTTCTGACATAATAGCTTTGCAATTTTGAAACAGCAGATCAAAACCTATGTGGACTCATTCAAGGCCTGAAAGTTTTAGATGGAGTACATCAAGGGCATGAATTTTGACTTAAATATCACTAGATGCCCAACTGGTATAAGTTAGCACTGTCAAATTCCAGGCTAAGCCTGTAAGTCAGGGGAAAAGGTCCCAGTGTGGAAAAGAACTTCACACAGGAATACGTGCTGGTAGTCTGGGAGTTTCTGTAGTCCCACAGAGTTTTCAAGAAGGAAGGTATTATGTGGGTTTACAAGAGGTAAGGAGGTGCCCTTCAGCCGGTGTAATGTGAACTCGAGCTCTCTTTGAACTTTCTTATCCTGGAAGTTTCCCTTAAAAATGAGGAAAGCCTTTGTACAATTCAAACAAATGGTGGTTATGTACCTCAAATAAAAGATGTGAAGGTTGCCTTGTATGAAGCTGAGACAAAAGCGTCAGTGAATACTTTGCAGAAAGTGAATATAATAAACTTTGAGGTTCCTCTGTGCAGGCATGCTTAAAGGCTTTCATCTCTATCAACAGATGTACACTTCTTTCTGCAAGAAAGTTAAAGAGAAAAATCCCATTGATAAAAGTCCTTTTGGTGTTTTAGTGTGTCTTGCAACCATTTCCACATGACAAAACTGAAAAGGTCATACCCCACTTGGATAACTCTTGCTTTGTTTCCAACACTGTTAGCAAACCATGATTGAAGATTTTTTTTTCTAATGTTTCCAATTACTCACCTCCAACATTATGGATCTAGTTTTAATTCTGCACAATTCCCTTTGACTAAAAGAGCTGAAACTGGCAAAAATTGCAAATAAATTAATAAAAGCAAATCCTGCTGCTCTCATTTAATTGTCAGTGATGTCTGCTAGCAATAGTTTTGTCAGTCTTTAAAGGTAGTCTCCACAGAAGCCCCAAAACTGAAGACATCTATGGATTCTACCATGGCAGAGCCTTTAAAATTTTGCATTTGAAGTGAACTAAATAATATTGTCTCCGGAAAAGCTGTATGATACTAAGGTAGTCACAACTGCATCAGACAACAAAATCTAAGTGAAAGTAAAAAGTCACCTAGAATTTAGTTCAGAGCAGGAAGAAAACACTCCTATGAACAGATTATTCAGTATTTGTTTTTAGGTAGATTCTCAAACCCCGTTGTAGCCAGTGATGGGAATCTGAACTCTATAACTACCTTTCTAAAACAGCTTAAGAAGGTTTATGAAGTGTTAAGGAAAAGTTTCTATAAATGAGTCAGAACAACATTTTGAAAACAGTGAGAGTTAGATGGTAACCACTGCTAGGAAACTGTCTGAATTTCTGGGTGTGTGCATAGAATTGGGTCCTAAGAATTGGGACCTAAGAATTGGGTCCTAAGTGATCTGTTTATTTAAAGTCCCATTTTAGAAGAGAGCTGCCTACTTAAAAGTCTCTTCCTCTGAACTTTCACAAAAGGAGACATGTTATGATATACACTGTTTCTGATGTCCATAAATCTAAGAGAAAATATATACAAAATATATACACAAATATAGATTTTACTACAGTTTTAACTTGTGGATTTTAATTATCAGCTAGTGAGTAGAACTCAGCTTTTATAATACACACAAGCAATTAATGCTCTTATCACCAGCTTGGCAGCAAACCCCACTGCAGTGAGACTTCTTGGGACAGACTAGCTTAGGCCTCTAGATGAGCCACAAACTTGCCTCCCCATACTTAAATCCTTTCAGGAGCAAATGCATAGATACCCAGGAAAACAAAAAACAAAACAAAACAAAACAAAAAAACAACTGAGAATAGTAACTGCAGTGGGACTGAGGAACCTACTTGTGCATAAAGGCCTGCCTATGAAAACAAAAGTAATGGTCTAAACTGCCAGTTTATACTAATTCCAGCCTTGCTTGTGCAAAAGTTGCATACTTATATTACACCAGGAACAGTTTCACTGAGCTTCTGTGGGACTACTTTAACAAGCTAAGCATATATGCATGGCTTTGCAGGCACACACAGAGAATTTCACTCCAGCAAAACAGGCAGATGTGCCATTACTCATGCTTTAAATACTTAAGTGGGACATAAATGATGCATATTTTCTTACACAGGTAGTGTACACAGAAATACATTCCAATAGCATTGTTAATGCTATTTGAAGTATTTTTAGAAGTGCTTTGCATTCAGTGGTTAGTTAAAAAATAAATAAATAAATAAATTGTGCTTCAGCTGACATCTTAAAGGAATATTTAGAAACTTTACTACCATTTTCCCTGAGGCCCTTCCCATGATAGCTGTAATACTGAGACACAGAAGGTTAATTAGTGAATATTTGTAAAAGACTTTGAAGATGAAAAGCTTCCCCCCCCCCCTTTTTTTTTCTCTCTCTCTCTCTCTTTTTTTCTTTATGCTAAACATGCTGATGATTATGAAGGTGGGTTTTCTTGTATCTTTGTTTTGCATGGTGCACTGAAGTGGTTTGCTATGAGTCCAATTTGTTGTCAGATTTTCAGAGGCGATTTTACCAGCTCCAGTTTGTGAGTGTACCGCCTGCCTTTTGTTATGCTAATGCCTCTCTCTCAAGGGCTTACACTACCGAGGGTACCTGGTGATACAGGAGGAAGCTAGGCTCAAGTGCAAAATTACACACCACCAGCAACCACCACTGTGGACCAAATTGCAACACCACCCTGTTTGTAACATTAAAGTCCATCAGAGTTTCCCCTTGACTTCAAGAAACATGACCTTGTAGCCCAGGAAGTGAAGTTTTTTGAACAAGATCTGTGTGAATAACTCTTCTTGTTGAAAATTTCAACCCACATGTTTCTTCCAGACAACCTGCTCTAGGTGGCCCTTCTTGAGTGGGGGCTGGAACAGATGTCCTCCAGAGGTTCCTTCCAACCTCATCCATTCTGTTATTCTGTTCTGCTTAGCATAATACAGTCTCTTGTGAGATAGAAAAGATGTGACACCAGCTTTGCCATTGTCAAGTTAGACAAAATCATTCTTTCCATGAACTTCCATACAAAATAACAATATTTAGGGTAAAGAACCAAGTATTAAACAACCTGTATTACAGTGTCTTCTGTTCATTTGAACACAAGGGCTCTACAATAACAGCAGGAATCAAGTCTAATTCTCAGAACTTTCTGCTGTTTTAATAAAGACACTAGCCTTTCTCTTCATTAAATTCACCAGGCCATTTCTTTATTGACAATGTAAACTTGCACAGGAACTGAGACATATAACAAGGCAAACAGCAGTCTCCATTGGACACAATAGATTATATTTTTATATTTAATAACCTAACCAATACTATTCTGCCAGCAATCTTGATATGCATAATTTATTAACCTTTCACTATGTGAGGCCATTGTTGTGTTGGAAAACTTTATACCTCGTAGAAGTAGGTTTGTGAAACAGGTTATATAGGTACAAATATGTTTTGGGGCATTTACACATTTGAATATGTTTATAGATAAGACTAGAGTTTGCCTTGAGAAGATGCAAATAGAAATTATTAGACTTCATCTTAGTCATTGCCAGTTCCTTGGTTGTTTGTTGTTTCATTTGACAACCCTGGGTCTGCATAAGCTGAAATGAGTCTTCCCTATAAAAAGCAGCTAAAGCTCTATGACAGAAAAAAAGATCATTAGAGAAAAGCAGCAGTGTTGCTAAGAAACTTTGTGTTGAGATGGAACAATGCACAGAATAAAAATTTCTGAATATATATATTTCCTCTCAGTGAAAAACACAACACATTTCCACAGTGAAGACCAAATTCACAGTTGAGCAGCCTTTTTAGCCCAACTTGTGTTAAAACACCAATTGTATATTAATATGATGTTGGAATGAAATGGTATAATTCTACCTCTTTTTCTTGAAATTATATTATACATTATCACTGCAAGTTTATCGAACACTGATTTCTCACCATCTGTGGGAAAGTAGTCACTGTCTATATATTTATGCTTTCAATAAAAAATGCTTCGTTGGGTTAGAAACTGGCTGGATGGCCGGGCCCAAAGAGTCGTGGTAAATGGAGTCAAATCCAGTTGGAGGCCGGTCACTAGTGGCGTTCCCCAGGGCTTGGTGCTGGGGCCGGTCCTCTTTAATATCTTCATCGATGATCTGGACGAGGGCATTGAGTGCACCCTCAGTAAGTTTGCAGATGACACCAAGTTAGGTGCGTGTGTCGATCTGCTCGAGGGTAGGAAGGCTCTGCAGGAGGATCTGGATAGGCTGCACCGATGGGCTGAGGTCAACTGCATGAAGTTCAACAAGGCCAAGTGCCGGGTCCTCCACCTGGGGCGCAATAACCCCAAGCAGAGCTACAGGCTGGGAGATGAGTGGTTGGAGAGCTGCCAAGCAGAGAAGGACCTGGGAGTGATGGTTGATAGTCGGCTGAATATGAGCCAGCAGTGTGCTCAGGTGGCCAAGAAGGCCAACAGCATCCTGGCCTGTATAAGAAACAGTGTGACCAGCAGGGCTAGGGAGGTGATCGTCCCCCTGCACTCGGCTCTGGTGAGGCTGCACCTCGAATACTGTGTTCAGTTTTGGGCCCCTCGCTACAAGAAGGACACGGAGGTGCTTGAGCGAGTCCAGAGAAGGGCGACGAAGCTGGTGAGGGGCCTGGAGAACAAGTCTTACGAGGAGCGGCTGAGGGAGCTGGGATTGTTCAGCCTGGAGAAAAGGAGGCTCAGGGGTGACCTTATCGCTCTCTACAGGTACCTCAAAGGAGGCTGTAGTGAGATGGGGGTTGGTCTGTTCTCCCACATGCCTGGTGACAGGACGAGGGGGAATGGGCTAAAGTTGTGCCAGTGGAGGTTTAGGTTGAATCTTAGGAAGAACTTCTTTACCGAAAGGGTTGTTAGACATTGGAACGGGCTGCCCAGGGCAGTGGTTGAGTCACCATCCCTGGAGGTCTTTAAAAGACATTTAGATGTAGAGCTTACAGATATGGTTTAGTGGGGACTGTTAGTGTTAGGTCAGAGGTTGGACTCGATGATCTTGAGGTCTCTTCCAACCTAGAAATTCTGTGATTCTGTGATTCTGAGTGTCCCTATTATATGTCTCAAGGTAAATATTGTAGTTAACTTAATAGAGGATAAGCCATAAGGTCATAAACTGATGTAAAGCACCATTGGCTCAGTGGATGCAAGTCAGCAGGGCTCCAGTTGGACCCAATTGCTTTATACTACCTGGAGAGCTGAAGCAGCTGCAGCAATAGGGAATAATTCCTCTGCTTGGTGAATGAGACTAAATCACCAAAAGCGTTTCAAGTGTGGCTGGAGCCAGGCTTGCCCTATAGTTTCCATCAGTATTGTTAAAATTCTGTCTGTGTGTCATCAGATCAAAGGTCTGTTTGGCAAAATGTCATTCCTCTCCCAGTGGCTAAAATCTCGTGTTCAAGGAGCGTGTGAGAAAGAGGGCATGTATCCTCCTGGGGTAATTCAGTTTGTAATAAACCTAGTTATTGATTTCCTGATAGCCGCTGGGTAACTTTTTGGTGCTTCTTTGTGTGAGAAAGCATAAATTCATGTTGTGGTCATTAGAATAGTTTGGAATAGATGTTAATAATTAATAGCAGTCTTTCCACCCAAGAAAATTTTCTGGGTAAACATTTTGAATGATAACTTCAATGCTCAGTAACCCAGCATTCAGGATGAAATGTCACATATGAACTCATTAAAGACTATTTGAGTTAATATCTTCTCTATGTAAGCAGCTTATAGGCTTGCAAAATAGTTAATTGCATCCTTCAAGAGACTATATATGTGGTTATGCCTTTTTCTACCTACTGAACAAACCTCTTTGCAAGAACTTAGACCAGAAGACCACATATCCAGCATCTCTTTGCAAAAGTCATACTCTGTAAAGGGGTCTGTTTTCCAAGCAAAGTCTGGTAGATTTCCATTCTCCTCTTATGAAGAAACAAGTCCAAGAAAATAAAAAATCTGAAGAGCACTCAAACAGTGACCAAATTCTTATACAACATTTGAAAAAACAACAATCCCCCACTTTTCTTTAAAACACCAGTTTCTCCCTCGCCACCAAGCCTGTCAAATAGCCTCTGACATGTTATCCTTCCTCCAAGTTCTCTCTCCCTCCTTGAGAAGGATGCTGTTCTTCCATCCTGACAACTCTTATGCAGTTACACGAAACCCTATTTTCTCCCTCCCTATTAGGCGAAACCACACCAGCCCAGTTTGTGTTTCTTTCTCTCATTTTCCTGTTGTACTATATGTTTTCCTACCTCCCAGGGTTGTTGTGAACCTGTATTTTTGTTGCCCACTGTGAAGCAGCCAGTGTCACCATGGAGGTCTCTGCAGGATTACTGTGGGTTGTCTGAATGTGCCACTTCTACTCTCCTGTCTCTTGACACTGGCTTCCCTTTGTAACCAGCTTGCTGGAAATCCTCCACGCTATCCCCACTGCCAGCATCTCAATGGGCTCATCTCTTGCTACATAATGATTTTAAGCTTCCCAGGGACCGTTGTCCCCTTGGGAGAGGTGCCCTATTGGTCTGAACCAATTTTTACTGAAGGAAAGAATCAGATAAGCCAATGTAATTAGCACTTTAACAAGGATGTATACAAAGATGAATTTGGCCTCAGTGATACCTCTGATAACTGTTGTTTAATCACATAGAGATCACGGTCTCACCCAGGAATTGCTTGCTGCCTGTCTGCCTTTTTGTACTGATTTCAAGTGCCCATTGCCTCACCATCAGGTAACTAGGAAGGTATCCCTTGCCGCTGCCTGCTATGTGGTGGGATAACATTTGCTTGGCACACAAAGACTTCCTCAGCAGGGGTATCAGCCCACTTGCTTACTCTTCAAATGATTGTCAAAATATAACAAGAATGGTTTTGCCATATGTCAGAAATATGAAAATTAAGAGAAAGCAGTCAAAGTTTTGGGAGGAACACAGACCCATGGTCTCTTATTTATCACTTATGGAGATGTGCCTCACAGATCTGTCTGTTGCCCTCTGCAAATACAAAAGGTCCCTAATAACCCCATTTTTGGAACAAAAGCATTTTGTTACTTTTGCTTACCTACACAGCTGATGTGTGATAGGAACTAAGTTTGTTCACTTAACACTTGATCTGAGAAAAATTCAGAGCCTCACCTGCTTATAACTCAATTTCAGCATGCTTATTTACAACAAAACATAGATGATCCAGATTTTTTAGGCAAATCTCCATTGTGTTCTGAACCAATAAAACACGTAATAGAAAAAAATTGTATTAGCAAGACTGAGGCCAATATAATAATTTTTGAAAATATATGGAAGTTTTTACTTTGGAAGGATTACACAAGACCATGACTTTTCACCAAATATATGCTTATTTACTTTGCAATAGGTCAAATGTATGCTGAAATCTCCTCATATGAAGAAGAAAGTCTGGAGAAAGACTACGTCCCACCAGCAGTTTAAAAATCACGAGCCAAAAATGAACCTAATTTCCTTTGTCCTGACATAGCCTGTCTACCTGCATTATTTTAACTCTTCACAGCATTATCTGCACAATACAGCTTCTCTTGCATGACATGAAAAATAATGGAGTACTACGGAAATTGAGTACTTCACAGGAATATACACAAGAGCTTTCAAGGGCAGGAGGACGTACACTTGTCACCAAGGTGTACAGTTATGTCCTTGGGACACACATTGCCATGTCAGATGTCAGATCTCTTGTGCATGTAATTGCATTGCATATCCACTGAAACTAAGCCATCAGAGAGAAGGATGTATTTTCCATCGGATCAGTGCAGCAACCCTTTACAGCAGCAGCCCGTACTTAGCCTGGATTAAATGTAGCATGAACCTGTACTCTGAATGGACTGGAAAATAAATCGCCCATGCAAGCTATTATTTATTTATTTATTTATTTTCTGCTCGTTTGCTGAGAGACGCATATATACACAAGCTATATATTTGTGTACGGTTTCTTTCTCGTCCAAGAGAGGGCACTGTTGGCCTTCCTTCCACTGCTTTCAACAGCAGGGGCCATTGCAGCAGCAGCAGCGTGGTGGGTAGGCACGGGGCACCAAGTGCAGGGCCCAGAGCCCATGCAGACTTCACAAGCTTTCTCTCTAGAAATCTCCGATAGCTGCATTTCTACAATCCCCAAACGGTGGGGCTGTCCACATGGTACAGGCTGGGAGGACCTCACCACCCTGCTGTGCAAGAGCTGCCTCACTGTTACGTTTCCATCTAGCCCAGCAGGATTGCGCCTAGCGTGGCTCCGTCTCTATGAGCAGTGGCAGAGGTCACACATTGCTGTATTTGTTATCCACCATCACTAAATTCACAAACAACTCCGGTGCTTTTGATGATTCAACGACTAGACGGAAACCAATACAGCCAGCTGTGACTCCTATTAACTGTGCTTTGACTTGTAAAGTGTGCCAGTACAAATACAGCTAAATAAAATGTGAGGCAAGAACAGCCATCTCCTGTACCATCATAGCTCCCACCTGAGAGGGACAGAGACCTGTGAAGCTTACTGCAACCCATATCTGTATTCAAAAGGAACAAATTAGAAGGAAAAAACAAACGAAACAAAACCCAGCTCATATGACATTAGACACAGAAGACAAATAAATTACTATTTCTGAGCTGGTTTAGTTTCACAGGGCTGTAACTCACTGAAAGCAGCAGTCTCTGGGGTTAACACATGCATTAAGTGATGTTTTTGCTTTATGAAGACAGCTTTTGCTGTCTTCATAAAGAAAGAGGTTTTAAAGCAAAAGGCTTTCTGAAATACGAGCTCTGGTGTTAAACACGGCACAGATGGTGCTTATTAGAGAGATTTCAGTTCCTTGTGAACAATTTAAAGCACCACCTAATCTCTAGCTCTAGCTCTTCTCCCAAATAAAGAGCAGCAATAATCTACATTTTGGGTCAGGGGGCTTACTGGTGAGTGTATGTACTTCCAGGTGGGCTCCAAGTGAGCCACCTTGACCCACAGGGAGGAAGCCCAGCCACCGCACCAAGCACCCCGAGCAGGACATGTCTCTTGGTGCCTGCAGTCCCAGTAGCATTGCTCCTGGGGGGTCTGCCATGAGTCTGCCTCAGGTGGGCACCAACATTTGAGCAGAGCCCATCTCTGCCAACAAACACAATGCAATTTCAAGGAGGCTGAGCTGGTGGATTAGTAAGCACCAGCCTTGATGCCACATGGATAAATGCTTTTCTGCTGGTGAGCCCTTGGTGTGAGCAGTGTGGCTGACACCAGTGTTGTGACAGGAAACTTGGCCACACAGACAGGGTGGCATGGTCCAGCTTTCACATCTTCAGTGATGCACTGCGCATGTAGGTCTGTCCTGGACACTGCAGTAGGAGGTCTGGCTGTGGCTGTGGGCGTCCTCAGTGTGTCAGCTCTTACTGGCTACCCTGGAAATTTCTTACATGATCTGATGCAATTGTTACTTGTTCAAGTAAGTTCCCTAACAGTTTGAAACTTTTCTCTATCCCAGCCTGAGTTTAGGAGTAGTGAAGGGCATGGCTTGATTAGTGCTGCTGAGGATAGATAATGATGGAAGATTGTAGCAGACTTGCCTTCCTCTCCTAGTTTTAAATAACAATTTTCTTTATCTTATCTTAACCTATCATATCCTGTGCAAGCAGATAGGGGGATTACACTGAAGCTGTGTTTCTTTGGCTGTCTTGTCCTGTTGCATCCTTTGTCACTTTTATGTTTTAGTTATTTGAACTGAGATCAGTGGAATTTCTGAATGCTTATTCTTCCCAAATATCCACACATTTCTATACCCACCCCATTCTTTAGCAGGGGAATTTATCTCCATCAGTGTCTCCATCTCTCTGGGTATTGCTGTGCCTTTAATTTCCTACATGTGAAATACAGGGAAGAGCAGTTTCCTGCCTGATAAAGAAGACTTTTGAATCTATCTGTAAGTGGTTTTGTGATCTTCTCAGAGGAAATTAATGGACATATATGTTTCATTTTCCTTTTCAAGTTAATAATATTAATACTAACTTATGTATATACAGTCTTCCCAAGGATGGTGATCACTAAAGAGGAAAAAACATGCCCCCAAACAGCAAAGATTTATTTAATTACTTTTATTAAAATAAAAATATCATGCATTAATACACATTAGACATTTCTGAGAACCAGTAATATGAAGATTAAGACTACATCATTTCTGCATAAAATAAGTTGAGCTGGTAAAAATGCAGCCTAGTATTGGAAGGGACTGGATGGAAAGATGAAAATGAGAAAGGTGCTGTAGTGGCTTTTTTTTTTTTTTTTTTTTTTTTTTTCTGTGTACAAAGTTAATCTATAAAGACAGAAATGATTTAATTTACTAATGATGGTACCAGGGACTCATCCAGGCTGAACATGTACCATCAGTTCCAGCTCCTCTCTTTAGTGTCTTGTAGACCCAATGTATTTTGCTCTGTTACATTTAGGACCCTGCAATTCCTGTTGTATGCTATGTGTTCCACCAGTTGAATAATTAAACACCAATATCTGGGAGACCCTGAGGCTTTATTTGACTGGCTTTGCTAACAGAATTTATCTTTCTTGCTAGTGCCATATAATAATGAAAATGTTTTGCATGTACGTGACTCTAGTTGAGACTTTGACTTTCCTTACCACAGAGTCCGGCTGCAATGCTGTTGCACAACACATGACTATGAAAATCACAGATGGCCAGAAGTATGGCTTCATAAGCCAAATGTAATGTGGATGAGAATTTGAGGGATTGCTTTGACTGTACTTCTGCTTTTACAATAAAACTGAAGTGAGACCCTGCCATGCATTTTGAAAGAGCAGCTTTTATTAGCGCCCTGATAAGCAGCACCTGGGCTTTCATATTGCACTTCCAATTTTCACAATTGTTAGCTGTATTATTGCTCACATTATGGAACTCCAGTACCGTATATGGAGAGAGGCCAAAGAGTCTTGGAGCGAAGAAGGGGTCTTGTTATTAGTTTCACTAAGCTCTGGATAAATCCCCAACGTGACAACTTGTACGAAAATCTAAGTCAACCAATAAAGAACCCTTATTGTGAGTTCCTGTCTGGCTAAAAGCCCTACAAGCTAGCCACTGATTTTTCTTCCCCCCAAATACAACAGTATATTACAATAGAGTTCTCCAAAAATTAAAAACAATTAAAAAGAATAATATACACCTCATTTTTTATCGCTCAATATACAAACAATCTTTGATCAACAGTATAAACTATTAAACCATATAAAAGTCAAGAGTTTCTTATTGTACAAATAGTGCTTTCATAGTTGAGTAACTTTACAATGCTGCAAGGTACTGTCTGTATCTATGGGTATATTGCTGGACAGTTCATTAAAACCAAAACATTATTCCTTATACTCAATTGATTGCATCAATACAAAGCAGCCTAAAAAGGGGCAATGGATCCATAGGATCTCTGATTATCAAAATCACTCAACATTAGCCTTGTTTTATACTCTCAGTGAAATCAAGTCAAATATCCCATTAGTTTCAGGGGGAACAGTGTTAGGAATGTAGGATTAAAAAGAAACCTAGGTATGTGAGCCAATCTTCCTACCATTGCAGACAACTACTTCACATATTCCCTTTCATAAAATGTGAGGATAGCACTGATGGTATTTGAAATTCCACAGTCTTCAGATAGATTGTGAGAGGTCAGGAGAATGGTTTTGTTAAATTCCAGACTGGAAAAGATGTACCGTATCAGCTACATGGGAAGAAAACCTTCAGCGAGGTTGATAGGTTCACAGCTGTGGTTTTGATTTTATTTTTTTCACTTTATTAATTAGAAAATCCATTACTTCAAAAAGAAAGGTACAGAGAGACCGCAAAGCCCACTTTGTCTTGCATCCTGACAGCCTCATCTGCAACACAGCTGAAACACGTAAGAGGACAAGAGCAAAACTGATGATGGAGCACCAGCACCGAGTCTTAGCCAAAGTTATTTTGCCTGTTGACCACAGTGGTGCACAAGTGGCGTGTCTTTTGCCGGCCAGGTCCTCTGTTCTCTCTTTTTCATCAGGAAACCTTTTTCTCTGATGTTACTGAGGGTTTCCTTGACCACTACCTGTGGTACAGCCTACTGTCTCCACACTTTCTCTCCTTGTCCCCTTCGTCTTCCCATGTAAAAGAATGAGGGATTTATTTGCAGTACCTCTTACTCATATGAATGAACTATAATTTTCAGTCCACCAGGCTATGGTAACACAGGTGATCTGGAAATATGCACAACACCCAAAGTAGGCAGAATGTGTGACAGAAAGTAAAGCCTATAATGGAAATGCCATGATTTCAACTCCCCCTCACAATTAGAGTAATACATAACCAAAAGTATTATCATTTTAAACTCTCACTGCCAGCCTACACACTTCCTCACATAAAAAGTAGTTATCTAATCATGTCTCATCTTTACATCATTGTATTTTTTCCTGATGTTGAGCCAAAGCATAAAGTATTTGTTTATTTCTTCTTGTGTCCTTGTTTAGCAATTGTGTTCAATAGACAATGAATCAAAATTGCGTAGAGGTCATAGATCTGGCCCTGAAGTGCTACCTGGTCCTGATATTTGGTATAGTTTTCTATGGACAGGCATCATCCTCCTGTCAAGCCCTCCTGGCACAGTGGCACCATGGCTCAGTCCCAATGAAGGATGGAGTTCTGCAGATTTTCTCTGTAATGAGATGCTGTGGAAGTGGTTGGTGATCAATACCCTATTCCTTTAAAGCAAGAAAACAAGACATTATATCTTTGGTCCTAATGCAGCCTATTTAGAAAGCTACTTAAAGGTGTCGTGTTTTTCTTTTGTATAAACTTTCTTTTCTATATTTAAAGGCTCCTTATAAAGTCGTATGTTGGAACAAAGAGATAAAACTTACAAAAAAAACACTAGAAAATGGGATTCCAATATAGAAAATTGAATCAGTGGTGATAAAACATTACAAAGCATTCTTGCTAAGTGTTATACACAGAGTTTGACACTTCATCAGTACACAGTTTTCATCAGGAGGAGGACACAGGTACATTTTCATACTTTGTCCTGATTCAGACATTTTCTCATGGAGAAACAAGGGGAGAAATAAAAGCCGGCATCCTGTAACTCCTCATCTGGAGAGGCAGCAGTCATACTAATAGAATATGTTGAACTCTGAATCTGAAAAATGAGTGCTTGTCTGGAAATGCAAAGTTTCTCACTGGCATCCTGGAGCACACCCAGACAGCCCAAGGACACCCCAGGCACCTTGTGATGGGACCTGCTTGAGCTGCTTGGGGTCCTGTGACATTGACGCAGCCCTGGCTGCACCCTCCAGACTTGGGGTGAGAGTCATCCCATAGCAAAAAGGCTGAACATGCTGGGTTTTGCACAGGCAATCTCTGCAGAAATGCAGCGGACTTCTTTTCAATCTGGCAGCAGGAAGAAGAGCGTGCATCTATCCACTCTCACCCACACCTGCAGGAACAGTCAATGGTTTCAGTGATGTCCTTTGACAAATTTGGCAGCCCAGCCATCTTAAGATGGATTGGCTGGCCATGCCCCAAACCTGGCATCACTCTCCCTGCACAAGCCCCTTGCTTTCAGATAAACCATGGGAGCATATGTTGTAATGCTGGACCTTCACACAGCCATCTGATTGCAACCTGGGGGGATGGGGAAGCTCCCTAAGATGTTCCAAAAACCACCAGACACAGTGTCTATTTCCAACTGCTTTCTCTAGAAAACTCACTGTGCTGGAACCTGTTAGCTGGAAACAAGAGTAAGATCCCACCCTCTAAGATGGATTTACCCTACAAGAAGTATTGCAACATGGAGGAGATTTCCCAAGCCAACTCCCTTTGCAGCAGAAGAAAATAACCCAAAGCCCAAATGAAGTAAAGTGCACTGACAGTGTACACTGGAAAACATCAAAGTAATGTGAAGACTCTTGACTTATATTTTCATATACTTCGCAGTTATTAAAAGTCTCTGAGCATGTAGTGCTTAAATTATTATTGCAAAAACAGTTCCTTGTTAACTGCTGCTTAATGATTAAGAGACACTGAGCCCTAACTTGTGTGTGCTGTCATTTTGCCTTCCATGAGAAACATAGTGAAAATGGAATCTTTATTTTTTTGGATTGGTAAGACTCTACTAGCTTTTAACAGTGGCTGTTACAACATTTCCCTATTTAGTTGCATTCAAAAAAACAGTATTTTATACCCGCACCTCCTCAGAGACAACGGCAGAAGTTTTAAGTTATTTTTGAATGCTGATTTACGTAAGCTCTCAGTGCATTTATGTTTTTCTAATATTTGAAAAAAAACACAACTTCTGCATCCCATTCAATAGCCTGCATTCTGTACAACACTGCATCAGCAAGGTGGTCCCATGATTCCCCCCCCTTGCCCCCCAAACTGCTGCCTGACCATGTTTGCTTTTACAAGCAACTGTGATGTGCATGGGGCTATTTACTGTTATATCATCTGTGACCTGCAGCGGAGTAAAAAAAACCAACAAAGAAACAACAACAACAAAAAACAGTATTTCAGCTGCTTATTGTTTTTGTTTGTTTGTTTGTTTTTCATCTCAGTGGCAATGGTTGGATGCCTTGCTAATGCCTGTTATCCTACAAGTCCCACTACCCTGTAGCACCTCTGCCTCCAGCAACAGCCTTGGAGCTGTGCATTCCCATCCACTCCCAATGCCACTGCATCTGCTCCTTGAGGCACTGCCTATTTATCATTTGCTGGCTTTTGAATCATTACTGAGCTGCCTATTTACATATCATGGCTTACAGGGTGCATATTTAGTAGAATTATTTCACAATTCAGCTAATCCCACAAATCTGGAATCTTCCTGTATGCTTGTATCAAGAGCTTGTGGTCCTAAATCCTCTTTCTTACTTTTCTCATCAGAAACAGTATATTCCAAAAATTACGATCTTTCAAACTTACATTGTTTAATTTTAGATGAATTTCCCTCTTACTAGTAAGGAGTCTCTACTGAGCAATGAGTCTCTACTCCTAAATTACTTTAAAAGGGCAAGCAAATTAACCTTTATTAAATAATTGTAATGCTACATAATGCTGGTGGTACATATTGCTACTTCTCAGTGGCTTTCTTGTTTTAGATAGAAGGTTAAATCAAAACACCAATACATTCTTCTGTGTAATAGTGTTGGAAAGATCCTGCAGGAGAACTTGCACTGTATGATTTTCTAGTGTTCTGCTTGGAGACATAAAAAAATTAGCAATGAAAATTATCCATGATTTCTTTTAAAATACATGTTTGTTTTATTTACATTCCTCCTGGGGTAGTGGGTGGGGAGAAAAGCACTGCCTGTGCATACACGCTGCACACTTGTGAGAGCAACAGAACAAATACGCTCTCAGGAATGCACGGAGAAATCTGCCAAAAGCTAGACATAGCAACTGAATTTTGGTTATTGTCTTAAACACAAACAAGTAATAATCAAAGACTGCATCTTCCATAGTGCTGTGGCTGGGACTTGGTCACAGTGACACAAATCTGTGAAACAGCACACCAGGACAACCTTGGGATTTTGACCAAATGTACTTCTCTACCACAAACTACAGCATGGCTGATGAACTAGAGCACACACAGAAGTTACTAACGCTTTTTCCACTGCATTACTCTTAAAAAGGGTCATTTCACTTGACCACTCTTCTCCTTTACTCCTCAATAAATCTGTAAAACCAATGTTCTAAGGATTTTCTGCTTGATCCTGGGGTCCAGATGCAATACTTAAACTGAAGCATGCAGTGATAGACTCAAAGCACAGTGGCAGCACACATTTAACAACTTCTTGCTACTTGAAGTGCTACCTCAAGTAAGTTCCCAATACTTAACTAGTTAATGGCCTTTGTACCAGAATTACCAAATGTGCATTTGATTTCTGAGCTAATGATTTGATTAAAATAGACTGTCAAGCTGCTTCTAAGTTACTGGCTGAATTCACACTTTGGACATTTTACTCCTACTACCTTCATAAGAAATGTTAATGACAGAGGAGTTTAAGTTCTGTAACAGGGGTCCCTCGAAAGAATAGCTGTTTCACTTACTGTGACTGACACACCGTTAACACACAGGATCTGTATACTGTTAAGCTAAAATCCTGTCCTTGGCCGGTCTGCCCCTTCCACCCTCATACCTGAAGACCAGGCCGGGTGTTTAAAGAAGCAGTAGGCAGCCCTGTGTTTCAGAAGACAACTTTTTCCATCACTCCAGATTACTCTTCCTTTCCTTAAACCATTTTCACTGCTCCTCCTGCATTGACAGGGGCTATAAAAGGTTAACCC
The DNA here is from genome assembly GCA_011076525.1 of Nettapus auritus. NCBI lineage: Eukaryota > Metazoa > Chordata > Aves > Anseriformes > Anatidae > Nettapus > Nettapus auritus. Next base: position 57,333,862 of record CM021766.1, on the reverse strand, counting down.
AAGGGAGAGGTACAATGAGGCAAATAGCCTCAGCTTCTGCCCCGGCCTGATACAGCAATTGGCTGTATTCTGCCTTGAAGTGCAGAAAGTGTAATGCTGACACAACCCTTTTCTTTGCCGAATTATATACAGGATGATTTCTGCTTGGAGTCCCTTTAAGAAGGGAAATAAAACTGCTTGGCTAGAGCTACCTGTGTTTCTTGCCCTAGTCAAGTTTAATTTAGTATAGTGCATCCTGTCTGTCTCATGAATGCTCCAATTTGCCACCATTTGCATTTCCTTGACATTTAATTAAAGACTGTTAAACATTATTTGACACTTCATTTTTCAGTTATGGCAACATCTTTAACAGTTTTGTCGAAGCATGATATTTTGACATCTCTACAGCTCCTACAAAATGGATCAGAAAAACATCTTGTGTTTGACCATTAGAAAACAGACCAGAGTGCTTTATAAACATCTATAAATGATTCTGTGCTGAGTTCCTCCTGTCTGCTTTTAGCAGTAGTGGTCAGTAGGTGATGTGTCCTGCCGTTTGCTCCTTGTGCTAGTTTTCCCCAGAGCGATCCGCCCCATCCTTCCGTGGACAGAATCTCCCATACGTCCCCCAGATGCAATTTTCCTGTTCGTGCCAAGAAGGAGTACATGGAGCCAATTTGTAAAAATCCGGTGGTTTGGAATAACTTTTTCCGTTCCAGGAATTTTGGAAAACTATTTAGTAACATTATTTTTCTTCCTGCTGGTGATCTGAGCACCACATAACAGACCAGCAGTACAAGCATCTGATCTTGTAAAAGATCCAAAAATTCTGTTAGAAACATTTATAAAAATACACGCTGTAGAAAGGAATTTGACTGTACAATGTGTACAGCTCTCAAGTTCATCCCAGAGTGGCTTCTTACCATGCTACCATTTGAAAACAAAAGGAATGCTTCCATATTTCTCTTGTACAGGAAGATCTTGCTCCATTCCAACACGCATCTCAGTGCAGGGTAGGTGCCTCAGTTAATACGTGGAAATGGGCAAGAAAAGACCCAAACCGTCCAGTCAGATCGGCTTTGCAGTTTCAGCCCACACGCTGAAAAGGGAAGGTGTGCTTATTGATGCATTGTGGTTGCCATTCGCGCAGAGCAGTCTGTTCTTGCAGCAGCCAGGTGACTCACCACGAGTCTGGCTTGCCTTGCTGCAAGAAGAAATTCTCTATGGTCATGCTGAAGCTTCAATGTATTCACTTTTTGGTGCTGCTACCCTCAAGTACTCTGGGTTTTCTGCAGCAGGAACTTTCAAGAGACCGTTAGGTTTCGTTTCCTTTGGTAAGAAGTCCTGCTGGTAGTCAGGATTGTCCAGATTTATTTGGTGATTACCTGACTGGATCCAGTAAGGAGAGCTCTCAAAGACTGTTTTAGCCAGTGGAGACTGGTTGGTGTTGAGATACTCAGGGTTGTCCACGGCTGTGCTGTGGGAATTCTGGTAGCTCGAGTCCGTGGGGAGCTTTGAGTTTGCTGTGAGGGAGATGTTGTTGTAGATTGGATTCTGGACCATCGCGGTAGATGGCTTCTTGGGCATCAACTGGTTTACATACTCTGGAGTTAAAAACAAATGAGATACTGAAAATGTAGACGTGTAACTAGTGCAGCCATTAGCATCACTTGAGGTGCAGTTTTAACCAAGCTGCACTATGCTTTTCAAACACAGCACCTCACCAAACTTCCCAGCTTTGCATCAGGAGTGGAAGAGAGCCAAGTACAGCGACTGTCATGCTGTAGCACAAAGTGCATAACCCTGGAGTACACCTTCAGGAGTTCAGTGTTCAAAGCAGCAGAAGGATGACTTTGACCACGAGACTGCTAAATAGCTACTGCTGATTTTAGTGTTGTGTGGGTGGCTATGTCCCAGATACTGTTCTGAAATTTCAGTCAGGAAGTTTGGCTGCCAGAAGCCATTTCCCTTGAAAAATGCTTAGAGACAAGGCAAATACCTTGAAAATACAGGATAGGCAGCAATAGAGACTCCACATCTCACTTACATGCCATCCCTTGCACAGTCTATCAGTCTTTTTAGCTGTGTTTTTTGGGGGAAGGGATAGAAGGTCAATTTTTTTATTTTTACATCAAAAGCATCATGACTGCTTAACCCAGCACCAACTCCTTCCACACTTTCTGGCTCAATCTACAACTACCCACGCTGTAAGTAAATGGAAAACTGTGAGCTTCCTTCTGTGTATCAACATCTGAAAGCAGTGACACTACCAGAAAACTGTTTATATTGCAGAAAGGGCTTAAGGGGTGAAAAACATTTTTACAGGCTATTTTCTGAAGTAGTAGAAAGCTTTAAACATATACCCACACACCCAAATTCCCCAACCAGGTGACACGCATGGTAAACGTGAGGAACCTGGCTTGTGAAGGAACTGAAATGAGAGGTGGCCAGAAAAATATAAGAAAGAATATGCACATTCATTTTCACTCCTGCTTACTGAGCAAATAAAAGCAGGAAGCATTTGGACTGCTTCCTTTCTCTAGAAGAGGAAGGAAAATGACTATATTCAAGCAAGAATTTTAAGGGATATAACCAAAGGGCTTGTGAATGAATGGCTCTGTGATGGAAACAGAGGAGAGGTACTCACCCGGAGCAGGCAGAAAGCCGTCGTCTATGCTGTCCTCCAAGAAGTTGCCTGTTGGGTCTGAGCTGTACCTCTGGACAAAGCTGTCTTCCCTCACCGGGTGCCCCTGCTAGGTTGGAAGTACAGAAAATCAGTATTAAAGAGACTGCTTTGAAGAAGTTGATTCACATAAATGATGTATAAATGGAGGGATGGGAGTTTCAATAGGAAAATGATCTCACAGTGCTACTTCTCTTTTACAAGTAACCCCACTTACCCCATTTCTGTCGATGCAGGTTGTAGCAGAGTTGTTGCTAGTAGCACTCTTTTAAAAAGAGAGAGAGAGAAAATATAGGCATCATGAGAAACACTTCACTCTCAAATTGCTTTTTCTGTTCTCAGAGAGGAAATGTTTCCTACCAATGAACTCAGGAGTGGAGTCCGGGATGTAGAGGGACTGTTGAAGAAGCCCTGGTGTGGGACGAGATACTCATCTGCATCCACAATGTCTTCCATGTCCTCCTCCTCCATCAGAGTGCGATAAAACTTGGAATCTGTAGGGCTGGGCAAGTGCATCCTTTCATCTCCCTGTGAGACAAATCAGTGTGAGAAAGGACTCACAGTCTCCCTTTGAGCCCTCATTATCCTGTTCTCTAAGAGATTCAGTAAGAAGCCCAAGATGCAATATTTTGATCTGTTTATTTAACCAAACTTACTTAGAGTTAGTTTAGGAGAATTTGGCCTGCAACATCTATACTGCTGTAAAATATCTGCATTTTTAAGAGGTTCAAACTCTGTTCTCCTCTTATGGTTGCAGTATGTTACTGGGCATAGACTGGGACCAGTACTAAGAAAATAATGACTGCTCTCGAAATTCTGTGTGGGGTTCTAGCTAAGCATGTTAAGACCTAAAAGGCAACAGTAGAACTTGGCCTTAAATTATCAGCATGTGTTAAATGCTAATTGTAATACATTTTATCAACTCATGCTGTTACTGAGCATGAGCTCTCACTGCAGAGAGCATCACGAACAGCTCAGCTGTTTCCTTTTATTGTCAGAACCAGAGAGGATGTTCAAAATCTATGTTGCAACTGCTCTCATTTCCTAAATGGCTTCCCTTTCCACATCATGTTTCAGCAAACACTTAACAGGAAATAATCCTTCACCGTCAGGGAGATAAACAGTCCAAGAGATTCAGCTCTCTTACTCTCTGAAATAGAAAGCTCTGTCATTTCAGTCAGCTTTTGATCCCTCACACCTATGCCATTTATGCTGTATCTTTTAGTTTCAAGTAAATGCCAATATAACAAAACCTTTTGCTGCAGCACCCAGCAGTGGTACAGGCAGAAATTATTTTGCCCCAGCAGGAAGCACACCACTAGAACATGGGCCCCTGGGGTCTGGCTTCTTTTAAGTGGAAAAAAAAAACCTTTGTGGAAAACCTGTCTAAGCCAGGAATACGTTTTCCTATGCATTATAAATCATTTTGGGCCTCATATTAAATGCCCATCAGACATGTTGCTACTATTGGGTTTCCTACCTGTATAACAAGATATCGTGGAGGGTCACGAGCCATTTTGGAGAACTCCGCGATCAGCTCACGGAACTTGGGTCGGCTGTCTGCATCGATCATCCAGCCTGGAGGGACAGCAGGGAGAGCATTGCACAGTTAAAGTTGCTTTGGCAATCAAATACAGAACTTGAAATAAAACATACATGCATGGTACAAAGAAAGTTCATTTGCCAGCCACTCGCTGGTGTGAATTTCAGCATTTAAGATGAATGCCTGGCAGTTTTAGAAGAATGATGGAGGCAGTAAAACACCAATGCTGGAAACATACCAGGCTGAACCTGTCCTCTGTTGGTGGCCTGTCCCCACTAGGGTGGGCAGGTCCTACAACATGACAGTGAGGAACCACTCCTCAGGACAGCTCAGGGGGGGCAGCCTCTATCGGTCCAAACTAGGCTGCTCTGAAAAAGCTCTTGAAGGAGAAGCAAAGTAGCTTCAGCAGGCACCTGCAGATATACTGTGGTTTGACTGCCTATTCCTTAATACACTGCTTCAGGAAATCCTGGAGGTCTAAAGCAGAAGCAATGCTTGCAACTTTCTGCCCTTTGTACCATATTTCTTCTAAAATTCAAAACATCTACATTGTGGGTGTTTTGAAAGATTAACCATACTTCAGCTGTATTTGACTAGTAAGTGGACTGTAACAAAAACAAAACCTACAGCTTAGTGTGGATCAATGCTAGAAGAGATTTCTAATACTTATGCTGGTAACTTTACATAGGAGATGAATTAGGAAACCCACACTTTCTGATATCAACTAACAGATGAACTGACGTAGAGACTCTTTGTGTTCAAAAATAAAAATTTGAAAGGTGAAGCTTAATTTGTCTGGGAGAACTCATAAGAAAATGCCTACCCAAGTTAATGGAGGAACAAAATCATAATATGACATCTGAAATGTGCATCAAACAAAATCTCATCAGTGGCAGTCGCTTTTTGCCATGCTGGATATATGATCCCCTGCTAACTTCTTCCAGTGCAGTTCTTACCAACTAAAGAAATCCTTCTCACTTTCAGACACAATAGACCTTTTGGAAGCATGCTGCTGTCGCAGAAGTAGCATCTAGTATTTCTGAATATATCTATTAATTGCATATGTTTGAATATTGTTTATTTAAAAAAAAAAAATGTTGTGTAAATAACTTTGGATAGAGCTTCCCTGCTTCACAAAAGCTCAGCCTCCCAAGGAGGTACTGTAGTTCAGCGCTTTCAAAGACCTAGGGCAGGAGCGCTGCAAAATGCGGGGTTGAGGTGTCAGCAGGGGTCAGCATTGCTGAGGAGGGGTTTCCAGGACAGTGCTTTTGGATCTGGGCACTGCTGATGGACACAGATAGATCCAGTTCCTGCTCACCTCAGTGAGCACAGGGATAGGGCTCTTCTTGTGCAGTGCCTGTCTCAACACAGCAATGCGCAGGTGCTCCAGTAGTCCCCAAAAGTGCTGCACTACCGTGTGCTCATGGTAGCGTGGCTCCTATTTCAGCAACAGGTAGTTTGCTCCAATGAGAAGGCCTTAAATGCCACCTAGTGGGCTGCCTCTCAGCATCCTCACGAACACTACAGAGCAGGGATGCAGCCCAGTCCTGGTTTAGGGGATACATAGAAAGCAAGGTAATAATCTGACATTCTAGCAGCTGACATAGATGAAAAAGGGGATTGGGAATCAGAAGCCCTTTACTGTGCCCTATCTGGTCAAAAAATGCTTCAGAGACACCCTACCTCTTGTGCTGTTTTACTGCAACAGTTGTGTGCTGAAAAGCAGCAATTGAAAAAACGGTGAAGAAATCAGATGAGGAACTCAGGATCCTGAAGTGCATCTGCCAGTGCTGTGGTGTCTATGCTCATGGCACTCATCTTGTAAAAGGAGCACACAATCTTTTTCACATAACCATATTTCCATGCCATTGCCAAGAATTCAGCATATAGAAATGTGTTATAATGAAAGCAACAGTACCACTTTTTGAGCTTAGAGGAGTACCCACAAACCACCTGAACTCACATTTGACCATGATCATGTACACATCGATGGTACAGATGGGGGGCTGGGGCAAACGCTCGCCCTTCTCCAAGACAGAGGAGATTTCACTAGCAGGGATCCCATCATAGGGCTTGGACCCGAATGTCATCAGCTCCCAAACTGTCACACCTGCAGGGGGAAAGGAGAAGACAATGACAGAGGTTTGGTGGGAGTCAGGATGCCTGGCTGGGCTCAGAGAGGCAGCAGGAGTGTGTCTGCCTGTGAGAGTCAGATCCCCATCCAGAAAAAGCATTTTCTGCCATGATTTTAAAGACAGACAAATTAATAAAACAGGTTGAAATCATACTTTTTTTTTTTTTCTTTTTTTTTTTTTTTTTTTTTTTTTTTTAAATCTCAACTGGTATCTTAGTGTTGAACGTCCCACAGACTTCCCAGACCCACAGAAAGGAAATACACATTATCAACTCCTGACTCAAGTCTAGGAGGTGGTTTTAAAAATGGAAGTTGTCTTTTTGTTTAAAATTATCTCTTTGGAGACGAGCAAGAGCAGTTGTTGAAAGATGTGTAAACCAGCTGCCTCAGTGTCGTTTGCTGACATACCACATGCTCTGTGATGTAGCTGTTGTGATTGTCTGGTAGCTTAGGATACAAAACAAGATTTTGGAAGCCAAGATACTTAAATGGATTAAGGGGAGCAGAGGCCTTTTTCTAACAGGACACAGGGTTTGACCATCTGCACTAAACGTTTTCCAGGAGTATAAGAGAACACAGAGTGGAAATTTTGCAGCAAGTTTCTCTGTAAAGTTTCTTTTCAGCTTGTCTTTCTTTGAAGTTGACATATGAAACTATACCAAGTATAAAATGAATTCTCTACAGAGGGTATTGCTTTGATTCTCTTTTTATGTTGTCCTCTCAATACCTGGACATCCTACCACCTGCCCTGTGCTGAAGCACAGGTAGGTAAGTACTCTAAAACATTTTAGGCCACGACACTGGCCACCACCACCAAATAAGTTTCTGCTATAACCTGAAATAGTGATGGCAGAAAACGGTGGAGTTACACCGATTGACACTAATTGTAGGTGTGGCCAATAGTTTTAAGTCTGCCCATTCATTATTCTGATTTATTATCTGTCCAGTTCTATTCCACCTGAAGATGCAGAAGAAAAGCCTCAGCAGAAGATGACCACATGGAGTGCAGTCTCCTACCTGCAGCTTCGGTCAGGGGAGGACTCATCATGTGAAAGCATATTCTGTAAGACACCTTACATCTCACCACCACTCAGTTTTGTTTGAATTTTACTTTGCTGAATAGTTGATTTTGGTCCATGATTTAGGTTTAGACTTTCAATCTTAAGATAACAAAAAGAATAAAGGATGCTGCATAGTCACTGCAATTGTTCCAGAACATCCACAATAATTATGTTTTTAGACTCACCATAACTCCAGACATCACTTTGATGAGTGTAAATCCGGTGTAAAATTGACTCCAAGGCCATCCATTTAATAGGAACCTAGGAAAATTCACAAATAAGCTGTAAGACAGATCAAAATTTTATCAGCAATATTTACCACCAGGTGGTGTTTAAGCCAATAGTTTGGTTGAAGAAAGGAAAATAAAAAAACAAAAAACCACAACCAGCTGAGAGGCAAAGCAGGCAAAGTCTGAGTCCCTTATTATTATTCTAATTTATTATGTTGAACCTGGAAACTTGTGGAGTTTTAAGTTAATTAGAACTCTTTACAATATTTTTAACAGTCCAATTTATATTTTTTATCCTTCTCCTATTGTAAGAAATCCAGTCTCAGGCTGTATGACAAAGACTGATCTGTGCTCATATGGTTTCCATTTATGGTCTCTGCAATATTTGCAAGCAGCTTCTCTTTAATTTCTCAGCAGGATACATTCCCTCCATCAGCACGTAGTACAACATTGAAGGCGTGTTGAACCAAGTCTGACAGGTCTGTCTTCTGCTATAAATATACAGCATTCCCTTTCTCTTCATAAAGTGTACAGTGTTATTGGTGTTGGCTACATGAAGAATTCAGACAGGCTTTTTTTTTTCAATGTTTTTTTTAAATAACCTTGGTTTTTCCCAGACATTCTGGGTGGGAATTTCAAAAGCATTTGTTGCTCTGCTACCTCTGCTCCCACAGCAGTCACACTGGCCTGACGCTGCTCTGGCTGTGCTCAGCAGACTCCCACAGTCTTCAAAGGCAGCAAGCTGAGATTGCAGCTGAGCCCTTTGAAAAGCCCACTCTCTTTTTTTCCTGTTTTTAACAGAAATACTCATGCATGAGCACAAACACCAATGAACAGGCAGCAGTTCATCCATACTCTGGTGCGTTTTACCTTGCCTCCTTCTGCGTGATACTCCTTCTCGTCAGCACCAAGCAGCTTTGCCAGCCCAAAGTCAGTGATTTTCACATGCTGAGGAGTCTTAACAAGGACGTTTCTGGCAGCAAGGTCACGATGCACCAGGCGACGTTCCTCCAAATAGTTCATTCCCTGCAATACAACAGACCAGAGGTTGGCATCCCGCATACACACTTAGGGCTTTGATACACAAGCAAGCTGCCAAACTTCAGTTGCTCAGTGGTAACTGTATGCACACCACCATATACACGTTAACCCATCCCTCGTTCAGAAAAAGGTTTGCTGTTTTGAATTACATGATTCTGATTGTTAGGGTGAGGGCATGCACTTGCAGTTAGATGAAGAAGGTGGTGGCTGTGGTACTACCCTCTAGTAACCTTTTTGTGGGTCCATATTCCAGTGGAGTCACAGAGGAAAAAGGGATGGCAGTGGGTATAGCAGGGGTTCTTCTAGAATTTAGCTCAAGACACAAAAAATCAGGATAGTGCTGCCAAATGAGCGGGCAAACCTATTTTTCAGCTGCGCTTGTGCAACCTTGGTGACCTCAGGATAGCATACTACAGGCAGTAACTCTCATCTGTCCTGTGCACACAGGCCAACCCCACCAGGAGCACTTAGATGTGAATGGCCTGGAAGGAGTCCAAGTAAAAATAAATTAATCATTCAAAGTTACTAGTTCTGTGCCTCATTACCATGTACTCTGCCTTCTCACTCCTAACAATTAGGCATACACTGGAAAGGCAATAAAAGGAAAAAGGTAAAAAAAAAAAAAAATAAAAAAATTTATGGCTGAGCTCAGAGTTGCATCTATTTTCAAGTCCTCTTTGAAAAGGCAAGTTCTTCCAGTTTCACTGCCTCCCATGATTAGACTGCATTCACCATAGCATACGTGCTGTTTTGGTACAACTTCTCTTGAGGAAGAATTGACTTTTCTCTGGAGTGACTGCAGATCTCTCAGAAAGATAAAATGGCTAATTGTGCTGTTTTGACTTTTAAGGCATGAATCTAACATCTGCCTCTCTGACCACAGAGATTATTCTCTGTTCCCTCAACTCCAATCTCTTGGTGTATGGAATAAAAAAGTTCACAATTTCTAAGTTTCCTGCAAGATCCTTTCTAAAAACCACAATTATTCCCAGTCGATATATTTCTGCTGGCAGTAGCTTATGTGCTTGTATTTTTATGAAGAGAGAATTAATAAAAAAAGTTCTTCTTGCCTACAAAATTAACACCAAAATGATCACTGCAATGTGATGACAGAGCACTGGAGGGAGTGATTCCTTTCCAGCCTCCACCCTCTTCCTAAGCCCACTGTTAACCTGGACCACCAGCGAATCCTCCACTGCATTTTCTCAGCAGCTAAGAGCTGCACCCCTGCGCTAAGAGCTGCTCATGTTGCCAAAACAAACCACCCAAACAAGCTGGCACAATGCCACCAAGAGCATGCATTTAATTATACAAATATATCTGTAATGAGCAGAGATCTTGAAATAAAAAAAATCTTGCGCTGCCAACATAAAACAGACTATCTTAAAAAAAAATCACATAATCTTGCTCCAGTAGAGCAAAAAAAAATCCCGCTAAACATGTATTGCTGCAGAGACTTATTAGGACTCAAAGCTGCTGAAAAGCAGAATATCAGTTTTTCATTCAGCTATTTAAGATGCTGATAGTCAAAAGACTCATGCACATGCATAACCATACACTGGAGACGTTGAACTGCTCATGCAGAAAGTGCAGCAGATCTACAATTTTGTGCAGGCCTGGGATTCAAACTATTTTCATTATTAAGGGTGAGACTAATGCCTTCATTTACTTCACAGTGTTTTTACACATGGTGTGTATATACTCTGTCATAACATTTTGTCTGAATGACATGGCTGTGTACCTCAGTGAAAGATAGATAATGTTTGTAAAAAATACAAAGAGAAATTATTTCAAAGCTATGAAAACAGAAACAAAAAGCTTCACAGTGGACTTGCCTCCTGCTGGGTAGTTTCCAGACACAAATATACTTGCTACAATTTTCCTCCTTCCCAAAAAAGCATATTTTAAAGAGTCAGAGAAAGTCAAAATGTCAGGCTTGACTTTATCAGATTAGTAACACCAGACTCATTGGTGGGAAAAAGCCATACATGAGATATATGAGTGCTTTGAGGAGAACTTCAGTACAGAGTGACACAAAGGAGCATGCTGAAGGTCAAGCAGCACTGAAGAGTGTGGAGGTTGTTATGGGTGAATGCTGAACTGCCATGAAAAAAATCAAACAGAAGCTAACAATTGTGAATGGCAATACTTCGGGCAAGCACACAACAAATGTGATGCCCTGAGGATTGGTTTGGGGACTGATTTTGCCACCTTAAAAAGCAATGAGGAGGAGAAGGAAACGGAGGAAAATGTGGCCTCTAGCTCCTCTTCCAAAGCGAGTGAGACCTAGACAGAGCGGTAATTGATTTTAAACAAGAGAGCAAAATAGTCAGAATAACAGCAGTTCACATCCCAGGTGGATGCATAAATTAAAATTAATTTGCTGAGGAATGTGCTGTAAAAAGTACACACACTGAGATGAAAAATGTGCTCTGTATACTTTTGGTGGATATGTTTCTGAGGTCCTCAGCATGTTTCCTGAAAGCAAACCACAGCCAGTAGAGCCTAAGATGTATACAAGGTCTCAAGGGACCGATAAGGCTGTAAGTGTGTGGTTAACTTCAGGACGGAGTTACTGAAATAAGCAGCATTATAGCACTTGGGCTTTGCAAATAGTGCTCATGTACAACAAACGTCATACAAACTGCAGCTATTGTTTTTGCCCCATTCTTCCTAACCTAACCTAACCTAACCTCACCTAACCTAACCTAACCTAACCTAACCATCTTCCAAACACAGCATCTTGCCGGTAAGGGCTAGAGGCTGTACTTCTGTTTCCTTTGCTACACTTCTCTTTGGCTCTGTTGCTGAGTTTAGCACAAGCAGGCAGCCAGTGCTGGGTGTGATAATGATGCTTTTATTTGGCAACGTGGCCCTTGCAATCAGATTACATGCACCAACTCAGTGCATATAAATTACAGAGCAGACTTGGCGTGCCTGAATGTCTTTTGGTCACACACAGCCTACACTACGGCTGAGCTGGTATTTATTAATCAGCAGTTTCAATCCCCAGACCACAGAGATTACAGCCTGAAAAATCAGTCATTCTCAGTTTCATATTTAACATCAGTGTTTGCCCTGTGGCACAGGCCAAGGAAATCCAGTAACTGAAGCAGCATTTTGGTTTCAGAATTGCCAAATTCTATTCCCTTCTCTGCCGCAGCTTCATTGCATCACCATAATTTCATTACCGGGTGTTTGGTTTGGACATAAATGCACTGGTGACAATATTACACTGCCTGGGAGCAATTTGAGGAGATGATGAGGTTTGCACAGCAGCTTGAAGATGGTAGATTGCTGAAAACAAAGCAAGAGCTTACTGTGGTGCATAAGGTTTCTAGGAACCATGGGGCGTGGTGGAATACGGAGACTTACACAGGTAAGGAAACAAACACGACACGTTGCCAGATCACCGGGCTGCAGTTTGAGTCCTAGCTGCCCCTGGAGGTGTGCTGGTCAGCTTACCTTGGCAATTTGCACACACCAGTTGAGAAGGTACTGGGAGCCGATGTTGTCTTTGTGCTCTCGAATATAATCAAGGAGGCAGCCGTAAGGCATAAGCTGGGTGATTAGCTGCACAGTGGAAGTCAGGCAGATTCCCAGCAGGCGGCACACATGAGGATTGTCAACACTAGCCATCACATAAGCTTCCTGAGAAGAAAGAATGGAAGAAAGTGATGTGAAACACTCCCTTCTGCATGACAGAAATATTTAGAGACAGTATAAAACAAGTTTGTAATTCAGGAGGTTGCTAAAATACTACATGCAAACTATGTGCTGCCTATCAGATACAAAAGTATTGTTTCCAACTGTGTGGACCAAGTTTTTTCCACGCAGTGTGAGGTCTAGATTTTGAACACTTGGATCATCGCTGAGATGCAGGAGAAGAGACAGTCTCCAACTACCAGTACACCAAAAAAACAATGGACATCAAATCCTGGGGACAAAGCTCACAGACAAGAAGAATTTAAAAATTGATCATCTGCTGGAACCTGATGGAAGTTCAGGGAACTGGTGTTGTTTAGTCTGGAGGAGAGGAGGCTCAGGGGAGACCTTATTGCTGAGCTGGAGGTCGGCCTCTTCTCGCAGATAACTAGGGATAGGACTAGAGGTAATGGCCTCAAGCTGCTCGAGGGGAGGTTCAGGTTGGAAATTAGGAGACATTTTTCTCAGAAAGAGTGGTCAGGTGTTGGAATGGGTTGCCTAGGGAGGTGGTGGAGTCACTGTCCTTGGGGGTGTTTAAGGAAATGTTGGACGTGGTGCTTAGGGACATGGTTTAGTGGGTGACATTGGTGATAGGGGGATGGTTGAACCAGATGATCTTGGAGGTCTTTTCTAACCTTAATAATTCTATGATCCTATGGTTTTGAACACCTAACTGCAAGGGCAAGAAACCTGTGAATGTGTCATATGGCTTTTTTCCCTACACAAATATTTTCACAAATCTGACTGGAAATCAGGAGTTTTGAGATTTCTGCACTTCTGTAAAGGCTAGTACTAACCCAGAAAGTAAAACATTGTCAGCTAGATGGGAATGACAGCTTCACTTTTTAAGAAACAAGACTTTTTTGTCCATGTTGTTCTTCAGTCCATGTCAAACCAAACAAGTTAATAATCAGTTCACTTCTTTAGAAACCTGAATACGTCTTACTTTAAGTAATACTGGTGAAAATATTGTCCCCAATTGGAAAAATTATTTTAGACACATATAGCAATGTGATATCAAGAAGGTATTTATAAATTTCATTAAAAAACATAATAAAGCCTTTGGTCTACTGGAATTTGGAGTTTGAGCTTCATAAATATGTGAAAAACTCTTCTTTCAAGCCTGGGTTCATCCTATGTAGCTTTAGGTACCTGTGAAACGTACTCGAGGTACCTCCTTTTTGCTCTTTCTGCAGTTAAGAGGCTAGTGCCTCTCTCTTCAGAGGCTGGTGCAGTGTAATAGGGTCACGTTAAAGCCTAACACTTCATGGGTTCTGCATGCAAAAATTACTTATAGATTTAAATTTGTTATTTATATTTGTATTGACATCCTCTGTCGAGTACCAGTTGAAAGAATGAATTCCAAGAGGGGAAAAAAATAAAGCTGAAGTGTTTGTTTGTTTTTACTACTTTGTGTCCGATTTACATTATTTCAGTTTTAGACACTTTAAAGCCCTTAGACTGAAAACTGACACAATGGGAAATAAATGGGAAATTTTCCATGCAGCTTACTTTTGTTCAGCATCATAACTCAGCATCTGGAGTGACACCAACTAATCATCCCTTGGCAAATGAGCATTAGATTAGCAGCCACTAAAGCCTAAAATAATAGTCAAGGTACTGTTGAGGCAGGGAAAGAAGCAAATCTACACTTTCTAAGAGCTTAAGAAATGAAATACCATAACACTAAACTCATCATCTAACAAGCTTTCCACAGATGTCACATAGCTGTATAGCTGGTAAGAACTATTATTAAACAAAGATATTACAGCAATGACGTTCAAGAAATAAACAACCCCAATTCTTAAGCAATATGTTCTGGCCCTGGAACTGTTACTTGACGTGCCAGCCTAAGCAAAACATGATGTAATGCAATTTCTTCTGAAGTGCTAATACTGCGTTTGGTTTCTTTGTTTCAGAGCCTGTGGGATGAGAGTGGCCTCCAGGCAGCCAGATTAAAGAAGATGTCCAGCAGAACTGGATAAGGGATCCCCAACCTCCTGCAGAATATGAGGTTATTGAAAAACAATCCTTTGTCAAGGAGAGCACTGATTCTGTAGGGTAGCTCAAGGAAAGATAAAAGAATACAATGTACTCTTCACCTACGCAGATATTTACAGCAGCATTTTTAGAGAATCTTGTGAATCTGCTGTGCAATACTCAGATGGAAATAGAGACCAAAATATGCTAATCTCACTAGGCTTCAAAACCCAGCAGTTGTACCGACGAAGGGCGTCTGTTCTTTGCATTGTATTTTTTTGGGATTCAGATCCATATTGTATTAATTTCAGCAGTGGTAAAAAAAAATAAAATAAAAATCTGCAGACTCAGAGCTGTTCTTCTCCCTCCCCATCTGCTGTGCAGCTTGTATGGGGCTGACCTGGAGGCTAAGAATGGGGAAGCTGAAGGCGCAGGGTGGGTGTACAGCACACAGCTTTTGGAGAGCTTCCAGGTGCTGACGCTGCCTACTGCTTTTGGTATCGCAAAGTGAAACAGGCCACCGCCTCCTCGCAGGGAGCAGAAGGGAGCTATTGTCCATCCAGGGTCCCTCTTAGTAGCCTAAGACCTTAAAGTGGGCTTTTGTTTCAACTGTTTATCTTGGAAATCTCTGTGGTACGCTCTGACCTGCTCCAAGTATGCTTGGTATTCAACAACAATCTTCTGAATTAGCCCTACCCTAATAAAGTCAGCAAGAGCTCGTCTGGATTATGCGAACTAAACGTGCTGTGCTTGTTCAATGCCTAGCATGTTTCTGTAAGAGGAATCACCTTTAATTGGACATTATTATCTCTGAGGTTTCAGTGACCTTAAAAAGCTGGCTGTAGCAAAAGGAGATGAGCTTTTGGAGTTATCCCTCTGACTTCTTTCACCTGTATTTTCCATGAAACACAGAATGAATTCTACCAACCAAATTATCTAAAAGAATGAACTGAACTGAAAAAAGCAAGAGCTTTTTGTTAAGCATCCTAATTCAATGGAAAATAAAAAATAAAGTGGGGATGCTATACAGAAATTCTTTGAAAAGACAAAGTGCTTTGATATCGCTGTAGAGCACACAGTCCATGCATCTACTGTACTGTCATCTGGATATCTTGCTCTGCTGAAGGCAGGATGCAGTACTGTAAGCTTATTAATTAGCCCCTCCTCCAGTATTCAGGGATTTAATGCAGTTCAGTGTAAAGCATCCTTTGTGAAGACTGTGCTATACTCCTTATCACTGTGAAGAGTGATATGGAAGGGTGTGCTGGGGCAGTGACCAGAGAGACCATGTGGGTTTGGTACCCAGGGAAGGGTAACGCTACTCTTGGGGTGAAGGGTGTTCGTAAACATACACCATCTCATTAACTAAAATCAGGATTGATATTGCTTCATGTGCTGGACCACCTATTCTGCTGCAATACACAATCTATTAAAGCAGAATAACATGTTGGAGTAATGCTGTTTATTCAGGGTGATCATAAATTCCCAGTGTGTTTCATTATCATCAATAGCACAGGTAGTGGTTTGTTCACAGCCAATCATACTGACACTTCTCGCTCTATGCTTGTTAACATCTTCTCCAGCTTGAACCACTTGAGATAAGCCTTTTTATCTCATGTATCATTTGCTGTTCAAAGCTGGATTCTTATTTATTTATTTTTAAAATATTTTTCCTGCTGAAGTGGTTAACTTCCTAACCAAAATTAAAAAAATTCCACACAGACTTTCCCATGGCAGAAGGATTCCTATGTTTGATTAATGGTGCCATCACTTTCAAGTGGATTTATATTTAATTTAATACTATGTAACTGAGCAACTAACTTAGGACAATCTGCAACGTCAGACACGTTTTTACTGTTTTTATTTGTACTGTCATAATGACGATGAATGCCAAAATTTAAGGCCAGAGACATCAGAATAAAAAAAATGGGCTTAGCTGTAAACATGGGGTTTGTATGGTTCTGCCCTTCGCTTGTGTGCCAGTTCCTATCTCATGAGTTTAACATCAGTGATTAACTGCAAGCAAGGCCTTCACAAAATCATTTGGCAAGCAACTGAATTATGGATGCAAATCACCATAGTAGTTCTGTATGAAGAATTCCGTTTGGGATGTTAAATATTTCTTGCCACCCGAAGTCCTGAAATCCCTTTAGTTGTTATAGAGGAAAATCCACAGGCCATTGTCACGTTGGCAAAACAAACATGAAAACTTACATCAAGTATTTCCTTGTTGGCTTTTGGTGATGTAGCCTCTCTCAACTCTTTAATAGCAACAGGAATTTTAACCTTTTCCCCTTCTGGGATCCAAAGTCCCTACCAAAAACAAGCACAAAGAATTACTCAGTCTCATATTTAACAGGTTAATTTTCACAATTACATATACATTTTACTTCTTCTGAGGAGACTTAAATATTTGGAGCAATGGCAAACAACAAAAATCTGGCAAGCAATATGTAAAAATCAATGTGTCCTGTGGGTGTTAAGAAAATCCTGTCAATTGAATGGTATTTTGCTTTATGCCACCTCTACCATACTTATAAATAGAGCTGTATTTCCTGTATAAATAGAGCGAGACATGCATAAAGAGCAACTTACATGGACAGAAATCTAATTCATTAGCACATCATGGCAACTGCATATGCAAAATCTTGCCACTTCCAATTTATAAATCATGGGATGAAATTAATTGGAATTTTCTCTTACGCAACAGGATGGCACCTATCCTGTACAAATAATCCAGCCCTAAACAAACGCGGTGACAGATAGGTTTTTGTCTGACTGGTTCAGCGCTCTACATCTGCAGTGTCAGGAGGTCATTTAGCTGGGAGCTGAACCATG
Organism: Nettapus auritus; assembly: GCA_011076525.1. Classification (NCBI taxonomy): domain Eukaryota; kingdom Metazoa; phylum Chordata; class Aves; order Anseriformes; family Anatidae; genus Nettapus; species Nettapus auritus. Next base: position 57,316,668 of record CM021766.1, on the reverse strand, counting down.
TGGAGCTGTGAGGAAGCTCTGCTGCAGCACCTAGTGATGTAGGTGCCTATTTTCAGAGGTCAATGTGGTTTGTACCCCAAAGGTCTCAGCCACAGATGGAAGTCTGCTTCAGAAATAGACCTTTCAGATCCCAGTTCATGCCTTTTTTTGGGTGGCTTTTGCATGTGGGAACAAGACAAAGAGGGAAAGAGAAACACTGTGATCTTACCTTATAAACAGTGCCAAAAGCTCCGGAACCTAAAACTTTCACCTTTTTAAATTCTGTTTCCTTTAAAATTCTCAGATGAGCCTGGTTTGGTGCTTCCCCGCTGGGTGTCAGTGGTTCAACAAGCTGGTGCATTCAGAAAAACAAGGCTTTAGAAGAACATACAGGCTGGGAGGACAGCAAGCAGCAAACTTTGTTGGAGGAAAATAAATCCTTCATTTAAAATAATGAACATTTTATTCCATTTGATGTTTATATGAGGATAGCTCCACTCTGACTTATAGTAAAAAATATCTGGAATTGCTCTAAATTTCAGAGGCAAAATCAATCAAAACCAAGCTCCATGTAACCACTTCTGCCCTATGAAATTGCACAGAATGGCAACTGCCATTTTGAAGGAAAATGAAGGAATACTAGCGTTCATGAAGACTTAGACATCAAAGACTTAAAACACATGCCATGAAGAACAGTGCAATTACCACAGATTTTAAATAAGATTAAATTTTTGAACTTGCAAATAAATTATAAAAATGTTTTAAATAATGCGCAAGAATCACCTGTAACCTTTCAGGTTTAATCTTGTTTAATTAGATGAAATTCCCATGGTACTGGAGGTGGCTCTCCCAGACCACAGCACCAGGTTTACAAACAGCAACTTAAAATGTGCGCACAATTCTTTCATCAAAGCAAAAGGCAATGTTGATTGACTATTGATGTTTTTAAAATTTGATCTAAGCTTTATTGCAAACAGAAGTAATGCCCTCCAAACAGAGATATTTAACAATCATCTTCTATTGTTTTCTTTTTTTTTTTTTTTTTTTTTTTTTTTTTATGTGTAAGTCAGCTTTTTCCCTTTAGTGATTTCCTTTTTCCTTTCTATTGAATAAAACCATATTTAGGTAGATACAATCTGTTTTTAGTGGACCAGTGACCTTTCTGTTGTGATGAAATATCCTAATTTTGTGGAGTCCAGAGGCTAAAATACAAGGTAAGCACAAACTGAACTCTATTACTAAAACCGTAGAATAGAGCGGTAAGTAAAATATTGTAAGGCAGCGTACTGGAAGGCAGGACAGCTGTAAGCATTTTAGCAGTTTACTCTGCAAAGCCAGGGAGCACAGAAGAAAGCTGCAATTGGGCTTTTAGCAGAATACCAAATACAATTTGCTACTTATTTACTAAGATCGGACTGGAAAGAGAAGGGGGCTAATCATGAAAGAATGTCTTTAAATTGAGAATAATAAATTTTGCAATTTCATATGTGAGGAACCCAGAGGGTAATGTTGTAACACATATGAAACCTACACCGTGCAAAAACAAAGCTGTGTAGTAACCTCACTCATGCCCAACAGGGTAAACCACTCACTTTGATTTTTTTTATTTTATTTTATTTTTTTGTGTGTGTGTGTGTGTGTTAAAAACAACAACAACAAAGACCAGACACAAACACTTCCTCCATCCCTTTCCCTGCTCTCCTTTCTCATTTTTCTCATGAGGATCAGACTTATATCTGATCAAGGGGGTAAAATTTTCAACAGCGCCCAAGTTGCTACTAGGCTTGTCTGGAGGGAGAAAGGTTTCAGTGCTAAGGGTCTACATGGCAAGGTAGCATGGATCAGCAAACACATTACACGTCACCCTAAGGCTTAGTCTTTTCCCCAGTCTCAATGATTGTCACTGGGATTTAGGCATCTAAATCCCCTAAAGCTTTGGAAAATTATATCCACAGGGATCAGACTTGAGATTAAGTGAGAAGGTGTTAGGTGCACATTGCCTCTTTTCCGAAGAGTGTGGCAGATGCTGTGTTAGTCAAGCCAAGAGCTTATTCAGTTAAAAAGCAGATCCGTGGTGCTTTAATCCTCTCGTTTGAGGAGGTCAGGACCCACTGCCCCAAATAAAGCAGCTGGCTCTGAGATGTGACCGTGGCACTCACCTCCCTCTCCTGCAGCAGCCTGCGCAGGGTCCGCTTCCTCACGATGTGGCGCCGCCGCAAGTACAGGCCGATGCCCAAGCTGACCACAACCAGGCAGAGGAGCCCTCCGACAACACCGGCTGCAATGGACGGGATTTTGGAGCTGCAACACAATACGGGATGTACAAAAAAGAAAAAAAAATGCTTAGGTGTATGATTAAAAAAAACCACACCACCACCAAACCTAGAGGGGCTGCATGTAGCTTCGGATTTTGACCAAACATATGGTCTGCACACCTCCTTAAACCTATTTGATATTTCAGGTCTCTTGAGTCTCAGAATTTTTAAATCCCTCACCCTAGTGTTTGTGTTTGTTGTTTTCTTCTTCAGGGAAAACTGAAAAATCAAAGCAACAGAGCTGATATGACACCATCTGGACTTTTACTTCGCTTAGCAGTGGAGCTTTCTCCTCCACTGCTCCACCATCTCCTCCTTCTGCACATAATTTCTACACAGCCTTCTGAATTTACTATTTCTGTGACATTTGCTTTGCTGGGTTTGTACTTTTGTTCCAGATTTGCAAGCCCCCCCGCCCCCCCTTAATAAATCGGGGCACTTTTGTTTCTCTGAAAATTATGGAGAAAAGGCTCTTCATACAGATGAGGTATTGACAACTTTGTACACGTGGAGAGAAGGTGATATTAAGAAGGCATACACAGCTGTGATACTGGCAATGAAGCTGACAGCTCACCGTTATGAGAGGGCATGGTGTATACTTCACAATGTTCTTGAAATCACTGGCCCTTCTCCCCCAGTACAGAGGCTGGGTAATGTATGAACTGTCTATATTGCATGTACTGATTGCTGCCTATTTATTAGTCTGGTCTGGTTGGTTTCAAACTTAAGTTGAAAAGAAAAACCTGTTTTCCAAGGTTGTCTTTTGGTCTGTACTTGGAGATCCATCACAGCTCTTTACAAGCTGCCCCGGGGATTACTGTTAAATAGAGCCACTTTTTAACAGTACTTCTAAGCTGAATTTGTCTTTCCATAGTCTTAGTGGCCAGAAACTAAACCCCTCTTAGTCAGAGTGACTGTTGACTAGTGTTGACTTGTTGCATGTCTTTGAGCAAGTCATGAGGCCAAACAATGCAGAATGAGATCTCATGTGAAGAATGAATGTCCATCTATGCATGGAGAGGTTGGAGATGCAGAGATCACAAGGCTGGAAAAGCCCATGGGGGCCTGCAATTAATTCCCTGCAATGCAGGTAACCATATCAATCCTAAACATTTCTCTTTCTGCCTCTAGACCATTATCCTTTCTTTTTTCCAGCTCCTCCTTTTGTTCTCCAGTAACAGAACCCAGGTCTCACCTTGACCTTCCTTTTGACAAGCTAAGCAGAACAAGATTTTGGAGTCTCATGCCAGTAGGAAATTTCTCAATTATTTAGTCATTCTTATAGATCTGAGCCTGCCCTAATCTGTCACTTCTCCCTACAGATCTGAAGCAGGACTTTACAGAATGTTAGTCCCAGTGTTTCAGTCCAGCACAGAAATGTAAACACGCACACATTCTTTCCTGCTCTGTCATTAATTGTATCAGATGAAATACTCACCCATTTGGACAGCCTTCAAGACCTGGTCCTTTGCACCTGTAAAAACAAATGAACATTACAAACATATTAGCTCTGGCATACCTACTCCTATAACTCCAACTAAGAAGAGTGCTACTGATGAAAACTTTGTGTTTCAGAGCAGTTCAAGGTATTTATAATAATCATGCACTCTATTAAATATAAGTCAGCTGCCTTGCTCCAGAAGCTTTTACACAGAGGCATAGTTATGCTATGGACTCATTATAGAGAGTATTTTAAAACAGCATTCTATGATGCGTTAGAATGGAGAGAGGACCCAGATAGACAGAATTCAAACGGACCTGGAGTCTCTGCTTCTTTTTTGTTTTAGTATATCTGTGCTTTCTACATGTGCTTTCCTATCAATGCAGCTCATTCAAACTGAGGCTGCACAAAATATCTGGCCACAGAGGCAACTGTGGGGTGGCCAGCGTGCAGTCAGCCAGTGCACTGGCTCTGCGTGGACATCTGTGTTAGCACAGAAGCTCAGGGCTGACTGTGGAGGAAGACCGGAGCAGCCTCTCCCCTGTCCAAGGACAGAAAGCTATATGGAAACACATTGCTGCAGATCCTCCTGCATAATCCATTTTTCCTGAGAAGCAAACGATTACAATTTCCAGACTTCCTATTTCAAAGGAAAACATCAGTAGCAGATACATGGTCCCGACAGAAAATAGCATTTCACAATCCTTGCTTTGGCTAAAGTATTTTCTCACATGTCTGTTGTATTTTTTCCTTCAGAATCTAAGATCTCATGCCACTGGCAATGTAAACAGGTAAGACAATTACCCAGAGAGCCAGAAACTCTACTAGCAAGTCCTGCTCCCTCCATTTGAGTTTAAAATGCTCCAAATTAATTTTGGCAGCCCAATGCAGAAAACAACACAGATGAAAACACATTCACTTGATGGTCTAGTGGGCATGAGAGGCACCATGCATTCCCTAAGTGCTGCTGGGCTACAAGATGTATGCTCTTCATGGGAATTGTGGTCTTTGTGGTGCCTACCAAGGAAGGAGAGCATTACAGAGGGGATTACATCACCGCTGAAAAACAGAGCACAGCAAAGAGAAAAGTCCAGTTTGTGGTATCCACTCCCTGCGCTGACTTGAAGAAGGTGCATCATCCCAAAGCAATGCCAGAGGAGGTCAAGCAGGGGGTAAGGAGTGAACCCATGCCAGGAAAAGTGTTCTGAGTTCCCTCTTGCTGAGAGGAGGAAACAGAAAACTTTCAAGACGGCAGGTGGGACTGAAGATTTTATCTCACAGCTTGATCATAGGTCTGGAGGAGGAAGAGGGGAAGCAACTACTCATTTTATTGCATTTTTGTTTATTTGTTTGGTTTCATTGCTCTGATCTTCCCCCATGTATTTGCCTTGTTTCAGGGCCAACACAGTGCTCCAAGGCCCAGCATCTGGAAGGTCTTGTGAGTTCATTGGGCTCCCATGCAAGAATGTGCATCCTGGTGTCCTGGACATGCTGGAAGTACTGTGCACGCTGGTTCCTGGGTTCTGGGCACCCAGCTCTGTTAGCATTCCCTGTCTGCCTACAGTTTGTTTTGTTTGCTCAGTTGTGTAACTAAGAACAGTGAGGCTGCACATGCAGAGCAGAACCACCAGCTTCCCTATGGTCACAGGAAACATATCTCACTTTGCACCAGGCTCCTTTCTTGGGGCACTTAAAAGAAAACTGATCTAGGACCCAAGACCTCATCCTATCACACTATATCAATCACCTAAATAGGAATTCCTCTATGTTAATGCAACAAACCATATACAATTGCTCCTGAAAATGGACATGAAATTAAAAATATTCATGTTATTCCAGAATGTGACTGGGTTCCCTCAAATTAACTCTTTCTAAAATTCTGTTTTTCCATGGTACTTTATCATTGCAAAACCTCCATGAACTTTATAACATAAAAAAAAGAAGTTGTCTGAGGGGATACTATCCACAGTCTGAGGAATGACTGACCAGTTATTTTCCTGGGCCAGAAAGTGGAAGGAGGAGAGGTGTAGATTTTCATCTGTACCCCTTGTTTTTTTAAAATTATTTCCCACACAAATCCATCAGCACCAAGTCTAGTGGGATAAAGTTAAAAGGTATTCGGGAAGAAAATAATGGATCAGCTTGTGCTTTTCAAATCCCATGTGATTTTCTGATTCATTTCACAAGTCAAAGAAGAAACAAAGCCTATGACAAATATCCATCCAAGACTAAATATAGCCATCTTTTTTAATGTGGAGTTTTATGATGACACCCAACATAAGTAACCTAGGTTTTATGGAATCTAAACAATCACTTTTTCCATCCTTGAATCATTTTTCTTCTGCTTACAGAAACTAAATTGAGAAATGTGACCTTGTGTTATAAACTGCCTCAAGATCTTATGGATGTATTGGATGGAATCTAGCAGCAGTTGTAGTCTCTGAAATATTTCTCTACTTATTGGAAAATTAGTGCTGTGTACAGTCCCTGAAACTATTACATCCTGAACTCAGCATTTCATCTGTCTACATAAATATTACTTGTCCCAGTGCAGACACAGCTATTTATTTCCCAAATCCATCAAGATTTTAACAACTTTCTCCTCGACCTACAGTTCCTAATTTGATGTAATACAGCCATGTTGCTATGATTTATGGCCTTTAGCTGCGCAAGTCCTCAGTTACTTCACAGTCATAAAAGAAATGGAAAACTATTGGGTTTTTCAAAGCCTTACAAGAACTTTCTTCTGCCCATTCTTTCTCGTTAACCTTCAAGGTGTGACAAAGGAACAGAATGTGTGCTGTGTTGCTGCAAGATTCCGTCTCAGACCCCTGGCTGCCTTCTCACCCACCCCTAAATTCCCATTTGGCATTTAACATGAAGAACAGCAAAACGTTATGTTGGTAGTGACTCTGGAGGCTGGACCCTTCAGCCAGTACTATTAACTACGGTTGTTGCACCTCTCTTTCTTGTTCTTCCACCCCACTGTCTGTGGCTGAATTTAATTCTCATACTCTGGGAGAGTCACAAGGGAAAAACAGATCTCTCAGCATGGTGCAGAATAATCAAGCTGGTGTGCTTCATTAGTTGCTGGAGGTATGAACTGCATAATTTCAGGACTTTTGGGACAGTGCTCTCTTTAATGGAGCATATTTTCTCAGCTGTACTACAAGCAGAGCAGAAAGAATCTGGTGTAAAAAATCCCCAAGCAGTTATAGGAGAAATGGGGGAGAAGTCTTTTGGGCTGAACAGGAGAAAGCTACCTCCCTTCTGTTTTCTAATGAAAGCTGAACAAGCGACTCAGCAAAGAAAGTTAGACTAGATGAGATTTGTCACGGCAATATAAAAGAGGTGATGCACTGTAAGTACTACAAAAGTTAAAACCCAAATTTGAGACAAAGCTCAGTTGGGGAGAGAGGTCCTGTTTACTTGAAGCTTCTTTGGATAAAGAAATTAGAGCCAGATCCTGGAAAATGGAACTTGCATGAATACTGAACTCAACACATGTAATAAAATTCTGTGCCTCTGTACATGATATTGGACAGGGACAGAAATAAAGAAGTTATTTCTTGTCATACAGAAATCGCTGAGACTGTGTTTTTTGAAGATGCAAAAACTTTGTGAGACAGATGTTTTCCACCCACTGCTGAACAGATCACATTCCTGCAGTACAAGGAGGGAAAAGCGTGAAGATGACTAAGTGGCATTACTGATTGATTGCCTTCATGGGGAAAATGCTGTGCCGGGCTGCACGTTCCCACATGGTGCCTCTGCCATGGGCTCCCTACCCATCAATGCCCTTGGCCTCAGAAGTCCCATCTGTAAAAAAAAATAGCAACAATACGTTCCTCCAGCTCTCTTGAGACCATCAGAGATACAGCCTATTTCTTCTGCCACATTTGGGCAGCAACTTGAACTTGGCCGTTGAGCATGTCCATCATATAACTGTGGTAAACCTAGCCCAGCTCTTTCATGTAAACATGAAAAGCTCTTTCATGTAAACAATAAAATATACTACTGTTTTTTTGGACTCCTGTGGTACACCTTGGCTGCTAAAGCCAAGCAGGAATTGACTTTTCTGATGAGCTCTGCTCTGGGGACTTGTTTGTGCACAAAGTGCCAATGCAAGTCTTAGAGTTACATTCATGTTTGGCAGATTATTTTCCCTGAGTTTGTATTCATTGAAGCATTTGATTCTGCTACCAAGGCTGTGCAGTTGAAAGACTTGTTCAGATGTGGTTACTGGTTATGCTGCTCCAGTAACTGGCCACATGGAAATCCAATATTCTTCTTATGAAGGATTTCTACATGAAAATGTGGCCAGTTATAAGAAGGATATTGGATCACGGTGGCATGTTTGTATTGGTAGCGACTGGTGATCAAAGGTATTGAGGTCATTAATAAAGATCAAACTTATTAAGATCCCTTTTCAACTGAGATAATTTCTTTTTAGAGTTATGATGGGAAGCAGCGATAAGCCTTGCCTGCAATTGTAACAAGACTCAGGGGGCACCACTGTAAATCATGGCAAATCCACTTTGCTGTTGCAGCTGCCATCTGAAAATCAGAGCACTGAGTTCCCTACGTGATAGCCAGAGAAGCACTAGGAAGGCAAGTTGCTTGCCCTCTTGCCCCTTCTCCTGTTCTCCATGAAGGAGAGGACCTGGGTACTCTATTTTTTCATGACCAGACACTTGAGCCAGGTAAATATACAGTGGTAGATGGTTGGTCTGAGTAGAGTTGGAGAACAAATGTTAAAACTTCTTTCTTGCAACACATACTACTGAAGGATTTTTGATTGGACAGACACTGCAGGTTACAGGTCAGATGTCTGTGGAGGAAAAGACACCAAGCATGGGTTGTCTTTTGCTCTGAAAGCATTATAATCCAACAACCTAGTCTGAAACCCCAAACTTCACTGTGCATCCTGTGTTACAGGTTGGAAACCATCAGAGGATGTGGGTGCAGCTCAGTCACTTACTGTCATGTAGCTAAAAGCCAGCTGAATTCACACATCATTAAAGGGGGCAGTTTAACCATTCCCCAAAGGAGGACAAAAGCAGTACCTACAGATTGGGTTTATTGTGATGCCCGTTGTTTAAAGCCACACTCAGGAGGCAAGCGAAGCTTTAAACCAGACCACGTGCTACCATATGGAAAGAGAGAGAAAGAAAGAAAGAAAATCACTGTGGTATGCCACAGGGATTTCTCTCCTAAAAAAAATCAAAGATGTTGAGAAAAATGGGTACCAGGAACTCAGCATCCACCAGATGTCACTGATGTTCCTCCCCAAAACAGAGGACACAGTACCCAGCCAGGTGGAAAAAAGCAAAAAAGTGCACCACCGTTGGAAGAGTTCTGTAAAATTCCAGAAAGTTTCTTATCTAAATAAGCAAACAAACCTTTTTCAAATCCCCTAAAGCTTTTTTTTTTTTTTTTTTTTTTTTTTTTTTTTTTTCTTCTCCTCTGTGTAAAGAAGTGCCACTGAACTTTTGCTATTTACAAAGTCAAAGTCCACTGCGCTCTGCATACTTTACCTGCATATGCCTGACCTCTTTCCATTCCTGCTATATTTTGTTCTCGGAGCTTTGAAATAGGAAGGAAGTCAGAAAGGGAAAGATATGAGCCATTCCTCTGCTTTTAACTTTTTCCTCTCCATTTGGACCCAGGTTTTACTCACCCCCGTGTACAGTTTGGATGGCAGAGCTGGCAAACAGAGTTGGCATCTGCGTACTTCCAGACAAGGGTATCGTTCTCACCCAGCACTCCTGCAGGGCAGGTTTTCACACAGTGGGGGCCATCTATAAAATGGGCACACTTCATGCAATGGTCTGGGCCCTGCAGAGAAACCAAGAGACAACTTGTTTGTGATGCCCTTATGTTGGTCTATTCAAGAGGAAATGCAAAAGATAAATCTACATGCATTTGACTGCAGCAAGTTTTTAGCATCCTGTGGTTTTATTATCTTGCTACCTAAAATGCTTACAAGTATTTACTCTTGTAGGATTAAATGTACAAAAGGCAGTACCTGATGTTTAAAGCTAGTACTTCACTGAGTTTCCTCTACCTGATGGGAAAGTTCACATTTTTCATTTAAAATGAGGAATAATTTAATGACACCCTGACAAGGCCGAGGTTGAAAAGCAGAGGGCTAGGCTGTTTTCTGGTGCAATCTACTATATTGAATGACTTAAAATGATGGAGCTAGGCCTCCTTATCCCTCCTAAAGTACTGCCCCCAAATCATTATTTTCCTGGTTTCTCCTCCATTTGTGAGAAGCATAGGAAATGGAGGCAACCCAAGGATGCCATGCATTTTCTACTTTGAATAGCACTTCATTTGTGCTTAAAGGAATTGCCTTTAGCCATTTTTGGCAGAACTGTTTTTACTCAGACTGTAACAGCACCAGGAATACCATAAATATTTTAGAGCAGGGAAACCAGCAATTCTGGGCCAAATTCTACTACAGAAAGAGCAAACAAAAAAATTATACCATATCTGCAGTGCTGGTTTCAGTGGGACTACAGTAAGACAAGCTATGTGAAGATTACTTTAATTACTGCAATGTCTAAGGGCCACTACAATGACTAATTACTAGACACTGGGCAAAAGTGGAACAAGGGGTGGTCACCGCCTGAAGGAGCTTATGATGTTAACAACATCCTTTAGGCAATGGTGGTCTAAGCTGGAAGGGAGGATGGAAATACTTCACATTACTGAGCAGTGACTCCTTGGACTGATGGGCAAGGGTCGAACACACAGTGGCTGCAGGAGATGGTATGATGCGTTTTAAAGGGTTGGGCTAAGGAGCAGAAAGTAGGATCTGTGATGGAAGCAGGAGATTCGATTTCAATTAGCAAAAAGGGCTAACTGAGACAGCGGATGCATTAATGAGAATAAGAAATTTTACAATTAAGGTAGGGGTTTAATCTGATTAAAAAAAAATAATTTTTCACAGTTGCCAAACCGGACATTTCATGACATGAGAACATTCTAAAAATTAAAGAACAAAATTGAGGAAGATTCTGGATGCCTGGAAAGATCATACTCTATTAGCTTTTGAAGAAGGATCTTTTGTAAGAATTTGGAAACTGTATAAGTATAAGCATGAAAATCCAATCATTTTGTTTTGATCACCTTTCTTTGATCTTAATTTACACCTGCAATTACTTCAACATTGGCTATATACTTTAACCTAATTAGAGGAAGGAATGCAGTTTTAAGTAAAAATTGTTTCCTGAATATTTTCCAGAAAACATTTTTAAATCACAATTTTATTGTGGCTTTTCAAGTGGGAAAATCTACTGTATTAATCCAGTATGTTAGCATTTTTTTCCTGTGAATAAGGATGTGTAATTTTTTTTTTTCACACCAACTTGGCTGTTCAATAACTACACGTTCCAAAAATGTTCACCACATTAGCATATCTTCACATATGTAAGTAATCCTTACTTTTTTTTTTTCTGTAAAAGGACATAAGAAAGAAAGGCCCTACAATGCCTGTGACTCTAGGGCTGTTTGGATTATGTATGTGACAGGGGACACCAAAGGGAAATACATTCTGAAGTTCCCTCTTATGGTTTTGTCTCCCTACCCCCAGATCTTGCCCTCTAATTTGCCCTATCTCAGCCTGATCCCGGAAAAGGGTAAATGGGAATTCAGGATTATCTCAACATGGGGAATACATATGGATGCACAGTCTTAGGTACAGGTTTTCTAAGCTGAGTCTGCCCTTACAGGTCCAGTGCAGGTTGCGTTGTAAGCGGTGGAGTTCTGCACCAGGCACTCTGGGTGGCAGGGGAGGCATTTGGAGTCCCTTTCAAACTCTCGTGGCTCCCTGTAAAAAAAAAATAAAAAAGAGAAATGATAAAAACTCAGCTAATTAGTGAGTGATAAAATCTTGTCACCTCTCCTCTTCCTGGTTTTTCCAGTTTAAGTCCATTGGGATGATTGTCCTGAGACAGAGGAGGTGCAGGGGAACCATCCTGGCTGGTGGCAGCAGCAGGGGCACTGGCTTGGCACAACAACGGGGATGTAAGGGAAAGGGAAATTTGGATGACATGGCACTGTGGGTTGCATGCTACAAATTAGTTTACTTTCTGTTTTAAGCTAATGACACATGATATTCTCAAAGATTTCCACGGGCTTTTAAACGGTAGTAATGCAAAGGAGATCAGTAAAATATTTCAAATGATTCCAAGGCTCCAAATAATAATTAGGAAAGTTAAACAGCAATGCACTGATAATTAAATTCATGCCCTCCCTACAACACACAATGAATCATTAAAATATGAAAGTTGGGAACAGATGGTTTCAATAGCAATAAAGCTGTTCCACTTCAAGTAATGGTGTTATTAATTAAAGTAAATCTACCCATCATACGACACAAAAAATGCCCAGATCTGCCCTTCGGGCCATAATAGCTGCTGGAGGGAATTCACTTATAAAAAAGACAGCTGCTGAATGGCAAGTTGCTAGACAAATACAAACATCATGGGCATCAGCACCCTGTCAAGTACTTGCTTAATACGAATGATTTTAAAAGTACAACTTTGAGAGATTTATTAAGAAACAAAAGTAGAAGTGTTTACACCAACAAATTTATGATGGGAAAGCGTTTGTCTAACATGTTACTGAAGATCAGCATATTTTTCGGTCCTAGCCATGCCTTCCCCTCCTACATCACCTGCTGAACTGACTGAAAAAAACTGCCACAGTCCTGACACAAAGGCATCAATATATTTTCCTCAGCTTGAGTGAAGCTGAAGCAATAATTCTGCTTGAAATTGTTGCTCCCAGTGCTCTTCAGACGAAGGCTAATTTTCCCTCGACTGTGACTGCACACTGTAGGGCAAGCCACTCACCTGGCTGGTCTCCAGGAGCTCCCTGCCACCTCAGTGGGAGCCCCCTGGGTACCCTGGGGCAGCCTCTGACCTCCTGAAACACGTCCGGCAAATCCATCACCTTGAGCATACTTCAGGGTCCCTTTGCAGTGAGTGACTTTAGGGGGTGACTGCATTCCCCATGACTATGACTGGCTCCGAATCTTGACAGATGTGCTTAACATGACACAGGCTTGGCTTGGATTTTCAGGGGGTTTAAGATCCTTTATGTCGTATGGGAAGGAAGGGTAGTGGTTGGCTTCCTTGGGCCTGCTGATAGCCTCCCGGCAGGCCTAGGGAAATTTATTCACGTTGGTAACTGTGCTGGGAGCACACTCCTGGGCAATGCTGGCCAGGGAAGGAGAGTTACCTCAGCTCCTAGCTTTTCTCTGCTGGGGTTCAGTGCTCAGCTCAGACTAACACCTTTGCCAAGCGGATGAAATCTGGACCAACCACAGACCCTCTGGTTTGCTTGCTTTCTAGCCACATGCATTCTAAAATCAAGACACCTCCCGCTCCCCCCCACCCCCCCCCCTCCCCCCCAATCACTGCCAAAACCCCAAGCATCCCCAGGCCCCTTACCCTTGCAGGATGTTGCACTGTTTCACACACTCCTTCTGGCGACCAAAAAACCTGCAGGAGAAACAGTGGAAGGGCCCTGGGCCCCAGCAGCCCACGTCCGAGCACAACGGGTCACACACGTGCCTCTCAGCAGCTGAAGGGGAGAGAGAGAAAAGAGAAGAAGCCATAAACTTCAAGGCAGGAGAGAGGGCAGACACAGCACTGCAAACGAGTCTAGCCTGACCGCCAGTTTTTCCAAACTATTCGATAGCAGAGAAGAATGGTACTGGTAGCGTGGAAGAGGAATAATCTCATTTCTCATTATTCCCAAAGCTTGAAAACAGGAACAACTCCTGGCCTTTCAAAATAAAAATGAACTGTTCTCTGACCACCCAACAGCCATACAATAAAGCTGAACCAGTATCAGAGGAGATACATATTCCAAAATGAAAAAAAAAAAAAACAACATTCTGCAAAGACAAATAATTAGATTTTGGCCCAGGGAGCACTGCAACATGCATGAACAACCTTGCCAAACAAGTCTGATGTTCAGAGCAGGCTTCTGTGTCCTTTAGCCTATGTGGTTTCACTGGGCCCATAACAGGACAGTTATGGTCAAGATAGTCACCATGAAGCCCACGTCCTGTATGGACAAATCTCACTCTCCCTGTCTCCAATAAAGCGGTATCACTGATGAATTTTGCAGCCAGGGGGATGCTCAAATTACTTTCGCATTTTAGCATGAGCTTCTGTGGGAGCAAGAAGGCAGCACTGACTTACCACACTCATTTTTATTTCTGTTCTGTATGATTTTTGTTTTCTGACTGTGAGTGGCAAAGAGGCTGTGCCAGTTCATGCTGTCAGCGTAGCAGAGGTTCTTGTTCTTCATAATGGCAACATCTCCATCACTTATTTCCTTGAGGGAACGCAGCCCTAAAGACTGTATTTTTAAATTGACAACAGCAAGGGAATACTGGCCACTGAAACAGAGTTGGAGAAAAGAAAAGACACAGAAGCAGGATTAGTAAACAGGGTTGTAACTGGGAACACTTCTTTTGGTTTTCAAATGTATTGCTGCGTAATGAATATTTTTCAACCGAGAATTTGAAGCTAAATCTGGCAGGATGCGTGCACTCTGTCAATGAATGATGTGTAACGATGGCAGTAGATAGAACAGTTATTTCATTTTGGTTCACAAATATATCTTTCCTTTCGGGGCAAGCCCAGGTGGGTGCTGGATGCTCTGCTACTGTCTGCTCTGCCTGGCAGCTACCATCTCCATCTCCTACTGCTCACCAAGCCCCAATCCAAATGTCTTCAACTCTGAAGTGCTTCTGTTCACATCATAACTTGTCTGGCACCCTCAGCCCCATAGGCTTACATGCTAGGTGGGGAGAGCCCAGTCTTGAGAGCAGGCTCATCACATCCCTCTAAAAGCAGTGCAGAGGTGCAGGTTTGATTCCACTCAGCTGCTACAAAATCAGTGCTCAGCACCTCACAGGTTATTTCCCATTTGGCATCAGTTTTGTGACAACCCCATCTCCCAGTGCTAGGTACTAGCACACTAGGTGTGCTCAGAGAAGTGCAGCTCTCAAGAGAGCTCCTTTTACAGGCAGCCTGACATGTGATTTACTTACTGCTGCTTGGTGCGGCCCCGGATAATCTCCAGATTCTCGAAAGCATAGAGATCAGTAGCATTATCAGGCCAGGCCTGAATCAACAAAAATCCTGAAATGAAGAAGATTAAAAGTATATAACAATAATGCAAACGTGGTCATCGTTGGAGGTGAAATGTCCTCCTCCTGTCAGCTTCTCCTGAGCTGGGAGAAGGCACTTGTACTTTCCATGTGCATTTCTGAGAATCTCAAAATGAAACATGACGTTTTAGGGCTATTTGCAAACACCACTTTGTAAACAGTTTACTCTTTAGCCCACCACAAGGGCTGAGGAGGGCCAGAGAACAGTGTGTCAGGGAACTGCACATCCTGCCATGCTGAGCCGCCAGTGACAACTCCTGCCAGCAAGCACCCTGCCTGAGAGGCTGTAGGAAGTGGGCATTGCCCTGTCTCCTTTGTGAGATGCCCTTAGGCAAGAGGAAAACTGGGCAAAAAGCAGGAATGGTGCAGAACAGACGGCAGTTCAGTGTGTATTTTCTATGACAAGCAAATTTCCCTGCTAAGCTGAGGCATATTGGAGGAGGTAAAGGATCTGGGAAATTGCATGCCGCTGTATGAAGCTCTGAGGTTAGTCACTGCTACCCTGAAGGGAACCAGGCAGGTAAAAGAGAGGAAAAAAAAAAGGTAGGCTGCAGCCACATCCATGGGCCCAGCTCTGACATCACACTCATTTTATAATAGGATGAACGAAATTACTTTTAATAGATACTTGTACCAGCCTGCAGCCAAGTGCTCAGGTGTCCGTGTTGTGCTGGCAGAGTTGTGCTCACCCCCAGGAAGAGCTCCACAGGCTGGGGAGGGTGTCCTCTCCACCAGGTTGACGCAAAGCAAGGCACTGAACACGCTTCCCTAAGGAGCTGCTGAAAACGTTTTCCACAAATAGAAACACTTGGCTTTTTTTAGCCTGAGGGGCACGCCCCTGCATCACCACATACTTCTTGGGTGGCTGGGGATTGCTTCTGCTTTCATTCCTCGCTAGGGCTGACAGTTCAGCAGAAGGGATGGTCTGCCTTAACCACACACCTTGGACAGGAGGCCAATATAGGTTACCTGGGTGTAACACTGACGAAATGCTGCTGACCACCTTTGTGAGGGGTGATTCTCAGAAGCTCAGGGACAGAAACAATTAGCCCGCACTTCTCCTCACATGCTTGAAAATGTTCCTGTTCTTGCTTTGGGTTTCTGGCAGTACCAGTTAGAAAACATCTCACACTTAACACATGCCACTGACCTGATATTTCTTTGACTGTTTTGAAGACATCCAGCTTCTTTGGGTCAAGGGGTAGTGTCTTTGTGAAGGCATCCCTGAAACAAAATGAATGAGGAATTGGGAGAAGAATGGGTCAGCCTCAATTTCTCCCTAGCACCTGTCCTCTGGTGCTCAATGACCCGCTTGCAACTCACCCTAGAAATGCAACTGGGAGAATGCTGACATCACCGTTGATCTTTGTACAGTTTTTGAAGGAATCAATGTTTGTGGCATTTATAGAGAGAATCCCTTTAAGTTCACCTATTCCAATGCCATTGCACACTGTTAAAGTAGAAACACGAAAATCAGGGGGAGAAGAGAGAAGCATAATCACATATAATGGAATAAAAATGAAAATACTACTAGTCCAGAAAACACTCCCACTTGGTCAATCCCACCACTGTAAAATTTCATTGATCTTTTTTTGTACTATTACTTTTCAGAAAATGACAAACACTTTTTGCTTGTACAGCTGTGCAGCTCTGGTCTCTGCACACAGGCTCTGGCACATGCCTTTCTCTCTCTTTGTCCCATTTTCGTTTTATTCCTGTTGATGAGATACTGGAAAGGGCAAACAAAGAAGGCAGATGTGCAGGATACACACGCACATGAAGTGCATTTTATCTGCACAAGTGTACTTGCAGAGTATCTCATCTGGAGACCATGTTCTGCAGGCATGCTTTCTGAGCACACAGTTTGTCAGACCTCCAAATTATCAGTGGATATGCATATTGAATTTGCACTTGGAGGGCTTAATTCAGATCAGACCCCCATGTACTTATTCTAATAAATCACATATCATTTGAAAGCCTTATTGTTTCATGCCATGCTTGTTATACCTTTGCTGCATAGCCCATCACATTTTTTACACTTCCGAACACCGTTTTCTTCCACTTCATAAGTATCAGTATTGCATGAACGAACGCAGGAGCCATGGTCTGTCACCACATAGTTGTCTGGAAAAACAAGGATGACAAAGAACATTGAAATACAGGCAGGATGCATTGGGGGATACACGTGTGTCAATACTAGAAAAAGAAGTTTTTTTGAACTTTCGGCATACATAAAGCACAGGCATTAATTATTCAATTTCACATCTTTTGAAGGCAGACAGACATGCAGTGCTATCACCATTTTACAAGAGAGGGGAACAGTTGCAGAAGGGCAACAACATTGCAAAGGACAGACTGCACAGCAGCGCTGCTATCTGGATCAATACACATCCTTTTTGATCCCTCACCTTCACTAACAGGGTAAGGGCTAGGAAGGGCAGTGGTGAATCTCAGAAAGGGATACCAGTTCCATATGCATTTAAGTCTTATTTGTCTCTCTTGCATTCAAGTATTATTTGTTTAAGAGACCAAGGACATGGAAAAGTGTGAAAGAAAAAGCAAGCATCTGTAGAGGAAGCAATGATCTCAGGATTTCACAAAGAATGTTTAAACCAATGACTTCCTATCTGTCCTAAATAAGAAACAGTTAAGAGCTGATACTGCTTCAGTAATCCACAGGATTGATCCCATATATCTTTCCTGGCCATTATTTTGGTGATTCTCAAAAGATGTTTTTTCTCCCCTTCAAGAGAGAATCTTCAGAAGTCAAAATGTAACCACTAAAAATCAGGGAAGTTGATGGATGCAGGAAGACTGAAGAGGTTGTCCTCTTTATTATCTACTCTCTCATTCTTGTTACCTGCTCCCAGTTCCCTGAGAAGCTGAGGAGAACAAGCAAGTGCTCTTGTACTTGGCTTTAACACAGAGGGTGACACAGGTCCCTTCCCACCTCCCTCAAAGCCCTCATCTCCTCTGTGGCAGCAAGCTGAAATGAACTTACGTGGACATTCCCTCACACAAGTGGCTCCAAAGCTGTATTTTCCATCAGGGTTGACATCCATCTGATAGGTGGTGGGGTTATACAGGACCAACGGGGGGCATGTGTCCTTGCACGTAGCATCATCCCGAAACTTGCGGCATGCCTGGCATTGAAAAACAGCACCATTAAAAAGCTACAAGGGTTTTATATTAGCTATTTAAAAATACTCTGATGGGCTCAGCTGCTTTCTCTTAGCTCTAATGGAAATTGTGAGCAACTACGGGGATGGCCCTTTGTGCTTTGGAGGTGAAAGGGTGCTTCAGACACCCTTGGGCAATTTAGCTTGATATTTGAAAAAAAAAAGAGTGAACGTGAGGTTTTCTTGTTCTGAACAAGAAACCTTGGCACTCTGGAGAAGAACTGTTGGGATTCACGTGGGAACAGGAGTGAATCTGCATGCCTCAGACAGAAGAATTTTCCCTACAAGCAGTAACCAGATCAAGACAAACGGTACTTTCTTGGCCAGCCACTTTTTAATAACCTCAATCAAATCAAGTTCTTTCCTGCCTATTATTGACTTTTGTGGCTGAATATTAAACAGAAGATGTTCTATTTGGCTGTAGGTAATGAACAATTTAGCAGGTTTTTATGAAGGACAAGTTGGTTCTTCCAACCCAATCCTGCATTAAATTAATAATTATTCCCTCCTTCCCTTTATTCTTCCTTGGCTTTCCAGATTAAAGAGAATAACTCTCTTCCCTGTGAGCCAGTAAGGGCATCCTAGCCATACGATTTCTCAGATTGCACTAGGAATACAGATAACAGCAACAAAACACAAACTGGACGGTTGCTGTGGGAATTACTTGAGCGTCACTTAACTCAGAATGACATATAGTGCAGAGGTGGGGAGGAGTCAAATCCACAGCGTGTACCAACCCATGGAAACTTCTGTGGAAAAGCAATGGCATTTTTTATTCCTAAAAAAAGCTGGATCCACTCCTTCCCCCTCCACAGTGCTAGGGTCCCCCAAACCAGATCTTTTGTGGCAAGTGAAAACCAGGTAGGGAAACCTTGTCAGCTATGACCAGTTAAGAGTGCTGCAAGGTTTGCATCACCTCCCTGCCCACTGACCGCCTGTTAGCTTCCCTCTGCAGGGAAGGCTTGCTCCCATTGTATTGGGGCATCCTCTGGGTCAGCATCTCTCAGGGGCTTTCTGGGATGGCAGAAAAACCTTTAACCTTCTATGAAGGTTACAGGACACACAGCTGGATGCCTGCCCCTCTGTGCCACGGTTTTGAGCACTGATGATGTTGTAGCATTGTTACCAGGCAGTCGCTCTCCCGAGGCCCTGTGCACCCTGCAGCACACTGATTGTGGCAGCAGTCGCTGGGCACCTTTCCCCGACACCGGCCAGAGCATTGCTGAGCACAGATGACTTTTGTTACTGGAAGACAAAAAAGAAAAAAAGAACAGCAATTAAGAAAGTTTAGGCTGAATTGTCTGCAATTAAATTGATAAATATGGAGAAAATATCTGATGTAGAATCCGTCCTAGAGTTTCCCCATGGGATGCATATTCTGTCCTCAAGTCAGGAGAAAGTGAGGAAGGGTGAGAGAGTTGGTGTGGGTGGTGGGGATGTGTTTTGCCCTTAATTATCTTGGCTCTTTTGATGTGCTAAGCCCTCTGGTCCCAGCCAGCACACCATGTCCTGCTTAGAAAGAGCAAGAAAACTCTGGGAGTCATTGCAACTTTCAGCTGGGTAATAGAGCAGGGTTTGGCTCCACTTTATTGAGCTAGTCTGCTACTACTGCAGCTAGCTTCAGGAAAAACACCACAACAAGAGAACTGCCAGAACTCTGTGCTATAGAGGGAAACTATACATTGTTGGTAGGGTGTTAGGATTCCTTTAATGCACTAAAAATATTTCTGAAATTTGCAGAGAGAGGGGACACCTCGCATTGATCTCATACACATCCTATATTGTTCTTCTTTAGGCTTCAATTTCTTGGCCAAATTTTGTCTTCATTACTCAACTCCCACAGGGTTTCCACCAGCGCAACCCGAAAGAAGAACTGGCCCTGATTCAGCTTTATACGGGAGAGGAAAAACAGCCTACAATATTTTGTTTAGAATCAGGAAATAATCTCAATTTGAATATCAAGCAGAGAGAACAATAATCAGAAGATTTTTTATTTTTATTTTTATTTTTTTTAAAAAAGGGAAATAATGGCTAGCATATGGGTGAAAACTAGTCTGTCTGTTCCCTACAAAAGTTACTGATCTGCAGACCCTGGTGATAGGCACCTGACTCCTTGGTCAGGGGAAGTGGATTGCTAACCCGCTGCACCACGGCACCCCGAGCACCTCAGCTGTGCAATAAGTACAGTAACTGCTACCAGCTTCCCAGCTGGGCACAAATGGGTTACAACATTACCAGGAGTTCCTGTAAGTCAGAAACAGATGGTTGTTAATTAACAGAGAACTATCAGAAAACATAACCTGCTACAGGGTATACAACCATAATTATTTATTTTTAATCACACTTCCTATCTTTTTCCATTATACACTTTTGTACCCAAGCTGTATTATTTCATTTTTTCTTGTAGGTCTGTAAGCAAGATATTGTATTTTCAAGGAAACATTATCTCTATACTACGCATTAGATTCTCTGATAGCAATTCCTCTGTTCAACCAGAAACAGGGGAATAAAAGGCACATTGTTCTACATGAACAGCATTTTGATAACATTTTTCTCATAAGCATCAGCAGGGGAGTAAAACAGCTCATCACTTTGATAGCTATTGACTGAAGCTTCCTGCTGGAAACATGTATCATGGCAAACGTTTATATTTCATACAGAATATCCCATGTTCGTTGAAGGAGAAAGATAAATATCACACCAAACTTTCCCACATATGGAAATGTGGGATACATTTTCAGTTGGCCAGATTCTCAAATGCTTCAAGAGGAGAGCCAGAGCCTGCAAATGGTTTCATTTTATGCACTCTGAGTAATCCTCCCAAAGCCAGTGAGAGTTTGTGAGTGCTGGAAGTCTGCAGGATTGAGACCTGACGTTTTGCAAGCCCATGGGACAGCTGTGCTGTCTCAACGGCAGGGAGCGACCTAGAAAGACCTTTGTGTGCGCAACCACTGTCCACCTTGAAAGCATTTCACTGTGCTTGCAAAGGCACAAGCCAGTCTCCAGAGCTGACCAAGAGAAAACAAAGCTTATAGTAAATGAAGAGGGGGAGGCTCTATGTTCATTTTCTTTCCGTAAGCTGAAGAAGCAGTACAGACTTGACTTGACACTTCCAAGCAAGAAACTCCGCTCTAAGTCACTATTTACAATGGAAAAACCTAAGGCAGGATGTTGCTCTCATTTGTTGTAGTGTAGATCAGCAAACTTTCCATTGAACTTTACAGGGTTACACAAAACTCTCAGGCAAGAAGAATCATAAATAGTGTATTTCCCCAAATGTTATAGAAAAAGGAAATAATGGAGTATCAAAAAATTGAGATGCTTTTCCTCCTCAACTTTACTTTAGGAGAAACAACGCCTTGAAAAATCTCAAGCACCTCTGACTATATGTTATCTACCCCCACAATACCAGGCAAGCAGCCTACCTGCAAAATTTTACAGTGAAACACATGCAACTGGGCCAAACTACCTCACAATCCCAATGTCTCCATTTACAAATGAAAAAAAATGGCTACGCATTTTCAGAAGGCCTTGAAAAGGTCTTGTCTTCTAAGTACAATATGTAGTGTTACTGCTCATAGGATGGTGACATAACTTTTGTTTCTAAAAGAAACCTAAGGGGATGTCAAAATAGGGAGTAAAAGCAGCAAAAATCAGGTTATGTTGTTGCTTCTACTGTTAATCAAAAGCATTGTCAAACAGCCCACAGAACTGCTCTGCTGGCAACAGCTGCAACACAAACAATTCACCTTGCAGCTACTGCATTCTCTCTTATATGGTAAAATAACTTAAAGGATAGATGTTCTCAAGTACAGATGGGAGAAAGTTATGGCAGGCAGACAAAAGCTTTCAACACAGGAAACAGCTGCAATCTTTTCACTCTGGAGAAATATCTCATCTGTCAGGAAACCCAGACACACGTCAAACCACCTAAAGACTTCCCATCCAGAAGCAGAGCTGCTCAGAGGGACCAGAGTTGTGGATGCCCCATCACTGGAAGTGTTCAAAGTAGGACTGGACAGGGCTTTGGGCAACCTGATCTAGTCGAAAGTGTCCCTGCCCACGGCAGGGGAGTTGGAACAGATGATCGTGAAGGATTCCTTTCAACCCAAACCATTCTGTGATTCTGTGATCCCTGTGACTGAACTTTTTTGGAGCAGGAAGCCCTTATGTGCACGTGTGATATAAGAGGCTGGTTTCAGACCCATTATCATGCCCATTGGACTGCGAGGAGAAGCAGGCCATGTGTGTTGGTGGTATGTTTCAAGGAGTCCTAGCATAGCAGGACTGAGAAAACGACCAGTGTAAAACACTTGCTGCTAGTGCTCACTTGACAGGTAAATTATTCAGTAGATAGAAGGTTAGTACAACAGATTGTAGCACCCAAGATCATTCTTAATTAATCTGCAGGCTTACATGTCTGGCAATTCTGTTCACCAGCACCCCAGCAGTGGTCCTCGGTGCAGTTCGGATGGCATTTTGGACCTAAAACATGAGAGTTGAGCATTATAAAAATGTTTGCTCTTTAAACCCTGGATGACAACATCATATGACTCACAGAAAACAAAATCTTGAGCCTTCAATCTCAGTAAAACAGGGAAGAAGCATCTGTATATTGGTGCTCAGAAATTTTGAGAGTTGAACCTTAAATCCTTATCTGTTGTTCATCACTGGATTCCTACGTGCAGTTCTCCACACCTTTTAGCAAGCAAGCACAATACCCAGACAGTCTAGCTGACGAAAGAGGAGTATTTTTCCCAGGAACATGAATCTCAGCCACTGTCCGACTGGCCCTTGGGCTTGAATTTGCATAAAACTGCAAGTCACTGCTGGCCTGCAGTCAGGCATGTGCCAGCTGCTTGCTGCAGGCCACGTGGAAATCAATGCACATTTCTAAGAAAACAAAACCAACTGGATTTGCAGGCAACTGCCAGCTACTCTGACCACAAAACAATTCAACTTGTCTGCTTCATGCCCTCCTCCTGCCTTCTGCCAAAAATACTCCACAGCTTAGGTCTACACAGCAGAGAGACAATCATTGGAGAGGCAGCAGGATGGATGGACACCCTGCGTGACCTTTGATGTTGTTCAGTACAGGACTGTCACTGTTAAGCATCCCTTTCCCATCTCTCCCTCCTTCCTCTTAATGACGAGTAAAGTCCTAGAGAAACAACTTATTTTAGATTTCAGGATCATTATTAAAACCATAAATGGCTGTCTAAGCAGATTAATCTGGAATTCACTATATTTAAGAGGCATTTCCTATTACAGTGATTCCTCCTGCTAGTAACGTGATTCTCCCTCCCTCTTACTGCCCATCACATAGCTGAACAAATGCCAATACTTGTCCGAGAGCTGACTGATTTGATGTGGGAGCAAAGAACTGTACTTTTTTTTTTTTTTTTTTTTTTAAATTTATAAAGTTAAAGGTTAACATTTCTGTGGTGTTCAGAGTCAGGCTCCTGTGGTAACTTATGTCGTTCGCAGCCCCTTGGTTACACTGGGCTCTGCAGCAAGTATGTCAACACAGAAGCTGGCTATTAGCTCTCCAGCAATTATGCAACTAGACGATAAAGAAAATGTTTTCCACCAATTTGCAGTGCCAAAGGTGAAATATTCAGAAATGAAAAGAAACTCTCCTTCCTATGAGGTAACTGGGGATTTTACAAGGGATTTGTAAGCCTCAAAGATTAGCTTGAGCAGAGCATACTTTA
Source organism: Nettapus auritus (assembly GCA_011076525.1). NCBI lineage: Eukaryota > Metazoa > Chordata > Aves > Anseriformes > Anatidae > Nettapus > Nettapus auritus. The sequence continues at coordinate 57,292,840 of CM021766.1, read as the reverse complement.
GGCATATAACACAAACTTTTAAATATAAACTTTTCCTCCTCCTGATCTAAAGTGTCAGATTTATTTGCCTCTTATCATAATTTTTGCAAGGATTATCCATTCAGCCCAAAACACAGGCATTTTACAGCACTCTAATAGAAATTTGGGCCTTAGAGCAAAAAAGGCCTTTAGTTCAAGAGGAACTTATGTTCCAGGGGGTGTTATAAACCTTTAAATTAAAGATCTTATTTAAAATCTTTAAATAAAAGATTTATAGAAAACAAATGATTGCACATTATTCTGAATTGTGTGGCTGTCTTTGAAGAAAAGCATACATATGGTACTGTATAAAAGCAAGAAAAGCTTCTTTGAGCTACGTACTAAGCAGCAAACCACGATGAAAAATTACATCATATGCCAGTTAGGAAGAATTTCCCTTGGAAAAGGGCTTGATGGCCCTGCGTGAAAGAATTGGTGGACCTGAAACCCACAGCACAAAAGTTGAACTGTTGGTTCTTCTTCCTGAAACGGGAAAGAACATTGCGTTTTGGTAAATTAATACTTACAAGTAGACAGGTTGCTTGCAAAATCAAGTACTGTGAGAGGCTTCCTGCTTGTGTCAATTATGTCATTCCACAGGACAGTGTCCATGTTACACAGTTTGGGATTGTTGCTGATTTTAACACCTCCATTAAGAATTTCTGCCATGGAAAAAAAAAAAAAAAAAAAAAAAAAAAAGCAATGAGTGAAGCAGCCAACTGCTTAAGTCTTCTCTCTCAGGTTTAAAGAAAGGGAAACAAAATACAGACTTTTTCACCTCCGTCACATTATGCTGATAGAAAAGGACAGTCTGCATGGCACAGGCACACCTGAAGGTGCAATTAATACTGGGCTCAGACTGACAGGTTTTTGAGGGTTGGTGGCTGTTGGATGGCACTGATGTCACTACATGTTGTTTTACACCCAGTGTCAGCTACAGAGGCCACTGCCCTCAGCAGAGATGGCAGACAGGAATTTGTGTTACTTGCTGCAACTCATGGTCCAGCTTCCTCTTGCAAACACTTTCTTTTAGTGCTCCCAAGCCTGCATGAACTGTTGTGGCAGAAGATGAGGCATATGATCTGTTCTGCTGCCTCTGATACAGCAGTTCTGATCTCTGGTAGAGGTTGAACTAGGCTTGATGGTTTGCACAGCCAGAGACCATGTAAGACCCTAAATCTGCAGCTCTTTACACACCACCAGCTCCCACTGAAATTTAACTGAAAATACTGAAGTGTACACATTAGAATCAAATAACAAAAAAATAAGAAGTGAATGATTCTTTGCCATTTTGGGGGACACAAGTCTTACCACACTGTGGCTTTGGACTTTCTAGATCTTTTTGTAATGGAAAATTAGGAACTTTCTTCATATTTTGAAAAAGGACTGGATAGAAGGAAAGCAAGTAGGAAACTGAGAAACTACATGCAGCGCATTGTTTTTAAAGCATTGACTGGGAGAACATCTTCAGTTAGATCCGGATCCCAATAACTGAATGGTTGAAGTTTACTTTGTGGGTGCCTCCACCTCTTGCAGTCATCTCACCTGACAGCCGTTTCATTGGTAGCTCTCGAAGCCCCTGGGTTTTATTCATGTGGTAATTGGATAAAACTGCCAGGGCAAAAGAATTGTCGTAAAGCACATTGCCTCGGATAATCTGGAGGTTTTCAAGGGGAATGACATCCACCATGTTAAGCGCGATGAGCACGTAGCCTGCAACCTCCTGTATGGTCTGAGAGAACAACAGAAGAAACAAGGAGCTTAATCCATAAAACCTTTCTACAAGCCAGCTTTACTTCTCTTGACAAAGTTGCTTTCCTTCCCTCACTTCTCCAATCCACCATCTTTTAATTTTAATGAACAATAAAGCACTTATTCTCATTAAATAAATAAATAAATCAGAGAACAAGAAGGGACTATGTGGATAATGGGGTCAAGGAAACATGACTTCATACTTGTATTCTGTATTTGATTGATTTGATTGACTCTAAGAGCAGCTGCCAGGGTTTCACTCCAAAGGGTCAGCTTACCTGTATCTTGTCTCCAAGTGAGGGCAAGCAGGGATGCCTAGGGGATGCAGGAGAACTGGGCAAGCACATACGATATGCCAACTGCATATGATTCTTCCCCTGAATATTTGCCCAACCTCCAACCATTTGCAGCAAAGATTAAGGCTTTTACTCTTTCTCTTCTATGCTCCTTCCCTAACCAATGCTCCAATGCTCAGCAGAGGGGAAGATCAGGTAACCATCTTTTTCAAGTAATAAGCAATTACAAAACAACAAGACAAGAGAGGCACTAACCTAGGATGTAGGTTAATTCCTGTCTTGTGCTATGAAATGTGTGCATTTCTGTCTCACACAAAAAGCATTGTAAATGAAAAACCCTCAGACTATCTCTTAGGATGTTTTTCTGCTCTATGAAGTCTACAAGAGATTTTTCAGGAGACCTTTTATGTTCCTGGGGACACTGAGCTACATGTTCAAGTTGTTCTTGGAAAGAAAAAAAGCAGTACTGTTGTATTTATAACCCATATGTCTGAAACATTGTTTTTCTAACGTTCTTTCTTATCACACTAAAGCTTTTTGCTTTTTTTTCTTTCTTTCTTTCTTTCTTTCTTTCTTTCTTTCTTTCTTTCGGAAAGCTCATGTAAAAAGATTAGTCTTCTTAACTTAGAGTACTGACCCGCTCATTCAAATGTACCATACAAGAGCTCTTGGTACCAGATACACATTTGTCATGTCAAAAATTTATCTTCCCTTTCCTGCTTCTTTCTTTGTAAACCTCCTAATCTGATAACCAGGAATGTCAAAAGCAATGCATTTAAAACACCTTCTTTTAAAAAATATAACTTAAGGTGTGACAATGTTGCTGGCGTCCTGGCAGTGGGGGAATAGAAGGGGACAAGGGGGAACTCCTCATCTGGTGTCTGCTGATGGGGGAATCCAGGGGTGCCTGTGACAGACCCCTCCTCATGCTCCAGCTGCATTTTGACATCCATCCCGTCTGTTCCCCTCCCGTCTTGCCGTGGTAGCCCATGCAGTTGTGCACAGAACAAATGTTGTGATGGGAGTAGCCTGTGTGTTAAGTGCAGGGGATTACCTCAAAGGTCACAAAAAAACGCAGCTGGTGCAGGTCGCAGCTGCCTGCCTGCCTGGGATGCTGGCGCTGATAGACTGTGAGGCACTCACCACCATGGCAGAGAAGGAGGTCACGGACTGGAGGGAAGGGTAACAGCTTCCACATTTCAAAATCTGCCATCAGAGGGTTGCCACTCACTTCATGATTTGCTTTGCCCAACTGTACAACAAAGGCTTTTGCCCTCTCGCAATGAAACAGTGAGTAAGCACACAAAAGTATTTGTAAATACGAAGAAACCTATCTGCATGGCAGTCAACACAATTGGGGGGGGGGAGGGGGGCAGTGCTTGAAAAGCTATCTCTAAATACCTGATTTTGTATATTGAGCTTAACTTGCAGCCTACAGACATGCTGAAATTGTAATCTGTGATTTCTCTGACAATAACCAACTATGTTTTTGGATCACCACAGCATTTTATAGGTAGCTGATCCACTGAACTCAAAAAATGCAATAAGATTCCTTTAACAGGAAAAATCGCATTGGCCAAAACCACTAACCTTCAGGAAAGAGAGATCACGATTGTGCTCCACGTAGGTAATCTCCAGGTTACTCAGCACCACCTCACAGTTGTTGTACATCCTCTGCAGGCTGGTGAAATGGTCTTCCACATGTCCCAGCTGGGTCAGCTTGTTATTTGTCCCTTGACAAACTGTGGAAGAAAGAAGAAAGCTCCATGAAGGAAAGCAAGAATAAGTACAGAGTAAGGACTTATATTAAAACATCTCTGTGATATGCCAATATGGAAGAAAGGAGTGTTCTATAACACGTAAATGTTATAGAAGACTTCACAATACTTTTCAGATAGAAAACTTCAACCCAACTTTGCTCTTCAGTGGGAGCTAACGTAGTCTTTCATCTCACCTTTACTATAACACATCCCAGGCCTGACCTCATAGCTTTCCATAACACACTGAAATAACTGTATTCTTTTGACTTGGAAAAAAAATAATGAAGTGATACTTTTATAGAGTCATAATTCCTAGAAGCACCAGACACAAACTATAACACTGTTATGTGGGGTGCTATAAAGCAAATAACAAAGACACTTGACAAAGCTGGAAATAAGTTCAAGAGGGATGACACCTGTTGAAGATTTACCAAACAACTGATGTCTCATTAGTAGGAAAAATAACTTAATAAGCAGTGATAAAAGCACACTTATCTATTGTAAAAACCAGTCACTGAACATGTGTTACTTCTCTATACAGTCATTGCCATTACTGAACTACACTGACAACATATTAAATTTTCTTCATCCATGTTTGAAACAGGCCATTCACTCACATTATTCCGTTATTTCTCTTTATACGTCTACATAAACATCACGGCATTTGGGATCAGAGTGACAACTGTTAGTAAATGGGGACAATTTAACAAGGACTATGATTACACCATTTAAGTCACTTGTTACTACATGACCATCAAGTGTAGAAAATGACCCTTTTATATTCATCTCAAATTTCTGTAATGGATGAGAAATTCTTAAGCAGGATTTTCTGCCTCATTTTCCAAGTTAACTGCTCCAGTGTGTTCATGCTTATAATCTGCATTTGAGTTCTTTATAGTCGAGTATAAGGACCATGAACTATCAACCAGAGTCACAGGAGGGGTCTTATTCTGTGGAGTGGCCACATTTTGAAGGCAGAACATTAGAAACATTGTCACATACAGGTCTGCCTTAGAAAAGGCATTGCTGTTGGGGATGGCAGTGAAGATGCTTTGCACTGGTTGGAAAAGTCAAAGAGTCCTCCCAGAGGTCTTCTGGGATTTTGAGTAGTATTATCCTCCAAGGTGAAAACAGGGACCAGGGATAGAGCACAAAGCAGGTTCTGTGCACAGATTCTGTGCAGAAGCTGCAGTTTTTATATTACAGCTTGAACCAAAGGATAGGTGGAAAGAGGAGCCCTCTCTGGCTTTATCCTTGAGGCCCACCCATGCCCACCTTCAAGTCTGTGCAGCTCTGGCAGAAGCTGGACTGTGCAGCCAAACAAGCCAGGCCACTGAAATGAGCTCCAGGAGAAACAGCATGCACTCAAATCTGCTTCTCTTGGGATCACAGAAGTGCTGGAGCTCTGAACTTGGGTCAGCCATCCTGACAAACGAACACTTTTTCACTGCTTTCTAACTCGGGGCTGACACAGCAGGCTGAGGGTATGGTTGCACACATGCTTCTCCCTCTCCCTCTCTCATGGGGCTGCTCAGTGAACCATGCCAAAGAACTGATCCAAACTCCAAATAATGCAGAACAATAAACAGATCTGAACAGAGGGTATTTTTAGCTCAAGAAAGCTTATCCATTTGGGTCACCGTGGTGCACCATGAACTCCTGCATTGGAAACAGCCCTGACAATGAGAGTGAGGAGCAGGTAGCCAGGAGAAGCTCGGCAGAGTGTGAAGCTGCAGAGGGAAACCCAGACGTAACAAGCTCTGACAAGGCTTTGGGTTGGTCCACCGGGACCTTTCTTCCCTTTTTCTGTAAGTAAAGTCAGCTCTGATGGCTTTCTACCAAAGGTGTCTCAAGCCACATGCCAAAACACATACCCTCCATCAGGCACATCATGTCCTCTATGCAGTAAACAGAAGATGTAGGAATAACATTTGTTAAGATCCGGGGGAACAAAAGTAAATAGGTTGTTTCTGTTAAGATCTCAACATTATATGGCCAGGAGCTTTCTGACCACCCTAGAGCAGCTCCCCCCCTAACACACAATGTTTTATTTGCTCAGAGAGATAGAGGGTCAAGTCCTTATTTGTTGCAAAAAGAGGTAAGTACATCAAAAATGTGAACTTAGTTACAGAAATATTTACCAAATGAGAACCTGGGTCATAAGCATGATATGCTGAGCAAATAGAACCAAAATCAAACAAAACAACCTAGACCCATAGAGCACTGTTACTGAACTCAGGCAAAGGTATTGAATAATTTCCCAAATAAAAGGTTTTGAAAGAAAAGAGAATGGCATGATTGTATGTGATGAATAATACAATTTCTGCAATTTCTTTGCTCATGAAAACTGTGTTTTGAGAAGATACATGCTATAATTATCTGGAAATAATATATAGCATGAACACCATTCTGGCCAGAGGGGAAAACAAAACAAAACAAAACAAAAAAACCCACCAAATTGTAGTGTAATCTTCAGAAGTAGGCAATGCAGACTGAGATTGCACATTTCAGGTAATTATAGCAAGTCATAATCTCTGGCCTGTGCCACGCTGCATCTACTCTGGCCACAGAAGCAACAGAAGTACTCTGGCACACACAGTGCAGCACTGGCCTGTCTCTTCAGAGTTTAAAGCAGGGCATGCATTCATGAGTGGATGGACAAATCATATTATGATTTAAACTCTGTTAAGCTTGATGCATTTGCTCTCCACTGATTCCACTGCATTCATTACATACTTTTGTTTTAATGGGTAACAGAACCAGCACTCTGCAGTTTTCTGCAGTTTTAGGAGTCAGTGGTGGGAACGGATTCTTCCGTGGTACTGCTAGATACTGTGGCAGTATATCTCACAAAATATATGCCCCATGTGGGTAGTTAGACATGGCTCCAGTAGATTTTAAATAAAAGGGAGTGTGAGGAAAAAATAAAAAAATAAGAAGTTTCCTGATCAAAATTCATGGCGAGATTGTCTCCAGCCAACAGAAAGCTGAGATCCAGATCTGAACATCAACATGGGATTGTCTCTGTAGGCTGCAAGCATTGCTCTTATCTATTATGTTAATGTAACAAAAATAGAGCCATGTGGAAATTTTTGACAAAGAGTGGTCTTCCCAGGAGACTACTGCCTGCAGCAGCACTGGGAGCAGGGCTGCCCCAAACACCTGCAGGCTCACCCTGTGGGGTAGCCGTGCGACCCACCACAGCGAAGCATTTCATTTCCATTTGGGTGTTGCTCTTAGCACGTGTTGTGCTTCATAAATACCTGAGTAATGTTGGTGTTGAATCAGTTACAGTATTACCTCAACAGATAGCCTAAAATAAATGCTTGCTCCCCTTCTGTGCCCAAATTGGGCTGTGAAGTAGCATTCCTAGGTGATGCAAACTGGTTCAACCTCTGCAGCCCTCTGCCTCTTCATTGTTTAAGACTGTGGGGAAGGTTGCTGGTTTCTGCTGAGCACACTGCTGTGCTAAGAACTGGGGTGAAACCAAAGCCTTTCCTAAATTACATTTCTCCACAAGTGATTTTAGGGGCATAGAATGCACCCATCCCATTATGATGCTAAACAACTATATTGTCCCAAATCCATTCAAACTCATATTAGTCAAACTGGTCCTTGCAGCAATTGCCCTGTGAAATCTGTTTTGATCTTCTCCCCGGAAAATCTCTGATTACTGAAGAACCAATCCTGTCACACATATTTGTCCCAGACTTTACAAAACCCTAGAGAATGCTTTGAAACAAAACTACCACCAGTCCCCAAATCATCAGCTGTTTCTGTCCATGTTTTACCTGTGCTATCCCCACCCCCCCCCCCAATGCGCTGACATACATATCAAAATAATAACAAGGCAATTTCAGAGACACCCAAGTCCATTTCCATGCTTCATACATTGCCTATGGCTCTATACTACCTGGCATAACACATTTATATACCTTCTCCACATGTTTTCCAGCCATTATTGACAATAGTGCAAAACCTACAAAGAGATTGTCTGTTTAATCTGCAAGCACATTTAGAAATTTTAATCTCTTTTTGCTTTCAGTAAGTTCATTTTTGATTCATTTTGGCATTTCTTGGAAGAGCAGTACCTGCGAGAGCATTTGCTCCTGATGCACAGATGTCTCTGAAGGCCAGGAGAGATAATGGCTGTTGGTTTCCCAACATTGGTGCTGCCCATCATCAATTCACCTCAACCAGAGTGTGACAGTTTCAGGTGGACTGGAAACATTTTGTAAGAAATACTGCTCAACATGCATATCTATGAGCAATCACACATTTGTGTTAATGTATGTAAATGTAACCAGCTCAGGATAGGCTAAATGAAAAGGACTCCTAGCTTTTAGTTCTATTGCACAAGTGTACCCATAACCCACCCCAGCTCCAGTCAGGCCATTTACCTGGCTGTCAAGCTGAGAAAAGGGAAGACAGGCATCCTTTGGCTCCTTAGAAACCTCCCCAGGGAAAGACACCTCTCTCTGTGGGGCTCAGTGGACTTGGGGCATCTAGCCCTGCTCAGAGTTGCACCTGCACCTCCACATCCCTGGAAGGAGCTTGTGAGTGAGCTGTGGGGTATCCAGTTACATGTATGGCTGCTGTTCACCATAAACAATCCCCAAAACCTGCCCTAACACCACCCAGTCAGCCCTGCACAAGGCGTAGGGGATCCTGGCCATGCCCTGCATATCCATGCTCCTCCCTAGGAGCCCCAAAAGCACAAAAGTCCTCTGGACTGCCGTGGAAACCAGGGAAGTGTAGCTAGCACTATCAAACGATCAAGATAGTGGCATTTCAGATTATGATGTAGAGCAGAGAGCACATTTGCCATGCTGAATAACAATTTCTGATAGAACCATACAATGTTTTCTGTAAAGAAAACAGGGACAAAACGTCAGATATTCAAAAAAGAAAATGACACTTTGTTACATGTGATTAGCATTTTAAATAGCAATGCTTCACTGATTAGCCAGTTCCTCAACACTAGAGAGAGATGTGGGGGAGAAATTTCTGTATTACTGGGTTTCGAGTGTATTTTGCATATTGAGTAAGAAGTTCAAGAGGGAGGAAAGTCCACATGATACAAAAAGAAAAACAAAGCTGCTGTAATATGCTGTGGGAAGTTACAAAAAGGAAAGGAAAAGCTAGAAAACAAGTGAGGAGTACAAATAGTGCTCAGGCACTGGCAGATGTTTTCCCTTGAGAAGAGTGGTTACAAATGCATGCAACACCTAAAAAGACCAGTTTCAGCTTAATGTCATCAGCATTTGGGCACTGGAAAAGTTGCAACAGAATTTTTGCACATATTCAAATAAGTTAATTTGAAACATCATGAAAAACAGTCTTGTATGGCTGTTCTAAGTCTCTGCCCAGAAGTGTGGTTTAGAGTAATGCAACTACTGAGATTAACCCAGATTTTTAGACACACTGGGAAAAAAAGCAATGACAAGAGGTCTTAAAAATACTTAGATGGAAATTAATTGTAAAAGTGACCCAAAACAAATGCCATAGTGAAGGAAAGGAATATGCCCTAAGGGAAAGCTTTCCCAGATGGTTTCTTGTTTGTATTTACTTGATTAAAGTAACTTTTCCAGCTAAGTCTAAGTTTCCCCTGCTCCCATTAGGAGTCAAAACCTGCCCTTCAATGGCAAAAGTCACATTCCTAAATTGTAGGGACAGAGGCAGTTCAACAGCCAGTTGGCCTGATTGCTGGTGAGTGTCTTCACCTGAAAGAATAAATAATACAAAAACCAGCTTGCTACTGAATTAAGACCTCTTCAAAATCAGAGCATTTCTGACAATAAGAGATTCTGCCTTATGAATTCCCTAGGTGTTCTCCCTCACCCTCCCAATACTACTTGGTGATATTTTTGTTTTTCTTCTCTGTTGTCATTATTTAATTCACCATGTGTATTCATTAATCCTACAGATTAAGGCAAGATCAGGATGTGCTGAAATCAGTCTTTCCTCTGGCTTCAGTGAGAACTGGATGTTGGATTAAATTCTTCTCCCACTGATATTGGTGCAAATTAAAATTACATTGTAGGCTAGTCCAGAGTCTGAGCTTTCCCCTCCAAATGCCTTACAATGCCATTGCAGGAGGGATAAAGCACAAAAACAAGCTTTTCTATAAAAAGCTCAATTTCAAAATGTGAATAATAGATCACACTTTTTTTTTTTGACGGGGTGTTTCTATTGGAGTCCTGAAAGGTACTTTGTTTCAGATCAGTTTTCTTCAGATGGGTTTGTCAGGGGTCTGTAGGAAATCACTGCTGATAATGCCTGAAGATGACACAAACATCTTTGGGGTTCTAAATAATAAAGAGAGACAGGTGACCTGCGCAGGCTGATTTGTATAATTTAGGAAAATAAGCCCTCTGAACAACATTTATTTGAAATATAGCCAAAGGCAAGGTCTCACATCAAAGCCTGAAGAACACGTAGTAGACTGAAAATAGGGACAAGGTATGTAACCTCCCTGAGAAGGACTTTGGTATAATAACAGGTGAACGGCGCATGGCTTGATGCAACAGAAAGCCACAGACACTGGATTCATCAGCGGGAAAATATGGAGCAGAGGGAGACCTGCAGCCGGCATTGATCTCCAGCCATGCCCTGGCACGCCGACAGCAGCAGCCTCTGCACTAGAGGGCTCTCCTGTTCTAGCAAAGCGTCTTCCAGCAGTGGCAGGAAGGTCCATCCTGGCTTCAACTCTTCTCCAGGGTGGGTTCCCCAGCATGGTGAGCTGTGCTGTCCTGTCTGCCCACGACTTGGCTTGTGCATGGAGGAGAAAATAAAGACTTTTGGCCTATTACAAGAGCCATCACAAATGAACTCAACAAACGAGCTGTTCCTAATAAACACACAGCTCCCCTCCCTGCCCAACCCCACTTTGTAGAAACTCAGGACACACTTCATTGATTATTTAAAGTAAATGTTGGATTTTAAGTCTCCTCCAGAAGTTTCTGTGTTTCAGCTCTGTGGAGCATGGTGATGAGCCCGGCCCTACAAATCTATCCAGACCATGATGTGTAAAGCAATGAGTTCATGTTACAGCTTGCTGGTTTTAGGCCTGCGGTTCCCTATGCAGAGCAGCCCAATTGAACGTGCATGCTTGAAGGCACTAAACTCTTCAAGTTGAAACTTGCCAGCCACAGCTTGCATGTCTCGCAGTGTACATACGGCATGGCGAAACAACACCAAGCACCACAAATAGTAATGCAGCTTTGGAAACAACTGTGGAGGAAATCGGCGGAAAGGCAGTGTTGGGAGTGTATCTAGTAGCACTGGGTGGAAGTGCTTCCACCCCACTTAATGGTGGGTCCTCTGAGAGGAAGCACTGCCCATATTTCAGATCTTACCGGTGTTTCTATATGCCATGTGAAACCCAGTTATTGACTGAAGTAAGTTCATGCTGTGCTGTGCCCCATATGAGGCCATGCAAGGGGCAAAAGACCCTGGTGTCAGTCCAAGGAGGAGGCCCTGGGCCCTCCTGTGCTTTGCCCAAAAATGGACCCATCAGGTAGCACAGCCTCTGGCTAACAGCCCAGGGCTGCAGCCCTTTCTTCTGCCCTCCAGTTTCAGGCACTGGCACAGCGAGTACACACATCACAAAAATCCGAGCCATGTGCATCTGCCAGACAGATCCATGGAGCAGGGAAGGGCTGTTGTGCAGCACCACCCATGCAAAGTTCAGTCCTGGTAGACATCTCAGAGAACTGCAACTATTCTCATCATTCACGCTTCATTTTGTATTACCATGCTGCTACAAGGGTTGTAAAAAGTCTGTGCAGAGAGCAGCAGACAGGGGCCAGGAGACCTCTAACATGGCTCACCAAGCCTTTAATCCTGGGAGACATGCATGGCATGGGTGTGACCTGTCAAGATCTACACCAGGATTTTTGGGAAAAGAAGAGGATGACAGATACATGAGCTTGTACCCCGTGATCTGAGAAAATGCAGTCTCTGTTGTCGTTTGTTCTGGCAATGTCTCCGAAGCAGCAGGATTTTATAGCACAATAAAAAGAGACAGAAGATGTGTGCCCATGAAAGTGTGGGACCAGTTTCTAGTTACATCAGCACTGGATTGTTTAAAATAGTTTCAAAATGAGTTAAAACTTCAGAAACAGGATTTAAAAGCATGAAATGATGCTGTGAACATTTTACCATGTGGGGTTTCTTAGGATACTGCAATTGCTTATTTTCATTTTTGCTTTCCAATGAAAAGAAATTGCACATTTTCTTGATTTATATTAAATCAAGTCTTGTGTTGAAACAAGCTGTGGTGCTCACAGATGTACTTCTGAATCCCTTGAGGCTTAAATTCTATGTGAGCACTCATACACAGCCTCAAGAAGGGTATGAGAAACCCATCACAACTGATTCCAAGTAGAAGACTAAAAGTTTGCTATTACAAATGCAACACATTCTCAATTTTTAACCAGTAAATATATATATACACACACACACAAGCATATATACATATATATATGCACGTATGTAACTAGACTACTAGACTGACATTTCCAGAGACTGTAATAGAGAGAACAACAGCAACCATGCAAGTGTTGTTCACTGCCTTGAACCATGCATGCCCACCTTCCATGATAACCACTTCCATGCACAAATCTGCCCACTGAAGCCATGTCAAGTGCTGCCAGCAACCACAGTGGATGTTGGATCAAGCCTCTGGGCCTGTGTAGCTGCATCACTGCATGATGCTGCTCTAAAGCAAGTAACTTTGCAAATCCCAGTCTCACACATTTTCAAGCAGGAAAGTTACAGAAAGAGGGTTTTATGCCCCAAAAGTCCAGGAGATATCTTGTCTCTTAGGAATGAGATTGCCTCCTGGAGTGAGACTAAAACAAGACAGGAGCAAGATAAACAATATTTGCTGCTTCAAACAATAAAGGTACTGTTGTTATCTGTACTAACATAGTGAGCAGGCTCTGTCAAACAACTAAAAAGAACAAGTAAAAGCTGATAACTTTAAAAGGTTGTATCCATGGGAATGAATATTACAGTTAATGCTTACATTAGGGTTTCCAGCAGAAATTTGGATATTTGTACATGTTGACATGCAAGCAAGTTAATGCATGCTGCCGGGTTTCAAAAGCCTACAATAGTATTTAAATTTAAAAGGAATGGTTGAAGAGCATATTAAATGTAAATGAGCTCTGGATCACCTTCTGATCTTTGGTTAAACCCTGACTAAAAGTCAGTGGAGACACTGCTCTTGAAATCAATTGGATCTGCATCAAGCTCTTATTGCACTTAATTTAACTGTGTGAAATTCAATAAATGAGGTAAATAGTCTTACCGCCTTTTTTTTTTTTTTTTTTTTTCCTTTCTTTCTTTCTGGAAGGAGGAGAACTACAATTAAGTTTTGAAAGCAAAGCTAAAAAGCCACAAAGTGATTTAACAGCACCTGGGTAAGTTTTGAAGATGGAGGCCAATTTATCTTCAAAAGTCTGGGAAGAAAAAACATTGAATTTGGTCGTTGCTACTATAAATGTTGCATGTTACAGCAAGTGCTCTGCTTTTAGAGTTGGCCTTATTTAGCAAGACAAAATCTCAGCCACATTTAATGCCAGATTTCAGTTCTGTGAAGAAATGTAAACAAGTTTGAACATTTTAAAATATACTTGAAATGCACGGTACGATACGTTACGGACTGTTCACACTCTGAAAAACTTCCTTCTCCATCTCTTGATTTGCACGCTTAGCCTTTGCCATGCAGCCTGAGCTCAAACACAATCAGCCTTCCCCAAGCTCCTTCACCCTCTTCAGTAAAGAAACTGCTCAGTGGCTTAGTGCTGAGCCCAGAAACTCTGCAATCTGAACTCCAGAAATATAATGTTATACTAGATGAACCTCTGCTAATGCTCTCAGAGTTCTGCCTTCATAATGCACATTTGCCAAGGTCAAAGAAAATGAGATGATGGAGTTAATCTTTTGTTTTGATGGGTTGTAGAATATGACACAGACACTCTCTGACCTTGCCAAAATAGTCCTCCCACTTCTCTGTGCTTCTTTCTTTCCATCTTTATAAAAGAAACATTGCAGCTCCTACGTGAAGTATTTTGAGGCCCATATGTACAAAAGGCTATAAAACAACTGCGGCAGACTTCTGAGGACCCTTATTTATCTTTTGTCTTTGAAAACACTAATAAAACAAACATTAACAAATGGGTCAATGAAATTATTTTCTTTTTTGAAAAGGACTAAAGTGCAGGTTTGTCAAAAATTGATACATCATCTAGTACCTTTTTTGAGGTCAAATTATTAATTGAAATATAATCAGAATTTGTGGCTGTTTAGATGTGAGTGGTCTCCAACCATTAAGAGGACAAATGCAGCTGCTAAATTTGATTCTGCAACTTGCCTGTCCCCATGGTTTGAAGAACAATGCTTCTTTTGTGTTCCTCATGGACCAGTTCCACACAGGCAGGTAGGCAAAACCCCATGCACTTTTCTCAAACACATGAAAAAAGCTACATGCAAACATGAAAATCCGGATGACAACATGCAGATAAGGATTTAAAAAAATAAAGTAAAATCACCCTCACATGGAGAAAAAAAATGCCAGAAAGAAACTGCTGCATCAGTTCAATGAAAAGGGAATAAATGTCCCGTTTTATATGGAAAGCTGTTACATTAGCTACAATGTAAGTTAGAGCAGAGAGTGTAAAAATGTTATCGGTAGAAGTCAGTTGCACTGTGCTTATCTGTGCCAAAGATGTCTTGAGGGGAAAAAAAAATAAACTTTTTACTTGTGCAGCAAAATGCATGTAGAGACATGAAAGCTTCGCTGTAAACCTGGTCTAATTCACTTCTGCTCTCACCTGCTCCACCGTTCCTGAGACATTTGCTCTGCAAAACATTGCACTCAGGTATTTGGATGGCTGGAGGTTTTTTGAAACCTGCTGTTTTTTTTTGTTTTTTTTTTTAATTTTATTTTCTTTGTTTTTCTTTTCTAGGTTGTCTAGAGGAGGACAGAGGTGAGCTGCTGTATGAGAGGCAGGGAACACCACCAGCGCACACCATGGTGGGAGGATAGACCCAGCATCTCCTTGCCTCCAATGCTTGGTTCTGAGAAGCTGCTTTATAAGGATAACTAAAAGTCACGTTTTGGCATGTTTCTGGCACACCAGGTGGAGCTGCTACATTTTTCCCCAGACTGTCTCTTGTGTGGCAATTCAAAGAAAGAAAGAATCACTGGTGTAGCAAGCTGTGGAGAGTGTAAAGACAGGCAATATTTTTTGAGATCCACTGCTGTAAGGATTTGCACGTTTGAATCTTGAAGCATTTAAGGACTTTTACTGAGTGTTAGAATATAAGAAAAAAAAAATTATGCATGGTAGGCACTTATGAAAGACTGTTTAAAAAATAAAAATAAAATTCATTTTTCCATGATGCAACATAAACTTCTGAGGGATCTGTCTTTGGTCTCTGCATCTCAGAAAGTTTCCAAAATTGCAAAACAGTCATCTTCTGAGCAAACAGGCACATCACAGTGTGAACTCTCCCACTCCATTGCAGAGCTGCTCCCTGCATTAAGTAACTTCTGATAAGTCTTACTAAAACCAGAGCCACCTTATCTTGGCAAAATGACACCTAGCAAGTTTTTAAAGCTGTAGGTCTGCTTGGCTGCCTTTGATGCTTTTGCCAGTCTTCCAGTATCTGCCCCTTCATGGGAGGACTGGAGCAGCTCTTGTGAGGCCAGCATTAAATCACCCAACTGCAAGTGATGAGATGCTACCAGCCCCGAGAACAGAGGGGCTTTGTACTTTAGCAATGCAGACGGGACCCCCAGTACATCACAGGAGCTGAAGCAAATGCCTCTTTACAACTAGTGAACAGATTTCAAAGTTATTTGAGCAAGTGTGAGGAGAACTGTGAGGAGAAAGCTGCTAATGAAGAGATGGAAACAGGAAAACAGAAAGATTAGAAACACAGCAGGAGCTTCAGAGGTCACCTCACACCCCACAGCCCAGCAGGTTTAATTAAACCTGGAGCTCCTCTAGAGTAATGACGGGTGTCTGTGTCGTTCCTGACTAACATTCGCAAAGGCAAGAAGCAAATCAGGTCTGTTTGCTTCCCAGTCTTGTCAGCTTCTCCAGCAAAGCTGGAGGGAAATGGTGGCCTTGTTCAAATCAGTGGGAATTGTGTCACCAGCTTCAATACAATCCTCTCCGTTTAGTTTTCTTTTCTCAAGAAGTGCTTCTCATGAGAAATATCTGTTTTTCACTTGCCCTGGCATTCACCCCTACACAAACTTGGAAACAAATATCCATCTTAAACAAAGCCAGCTATTTCTTCCACAGAGTAGGAAATAAAGTACTTTGTAGTGCTGAATATGAGAATATGGTGCTACATGGTACTGCATGGCCTGTCTCCTAAAAATAGAGCAAAACAACCCATTTCCCAAACAGAAATAAAGGTCTGCATTACAAAACCTAAATGACAAAGCATTTAGGGGATTTTGCAAAGTAGGAATAGGAGATCTGCATGCAAATCATACTTCACACCAGTGGGAGGTGGACATCAAAAATCAGAACTGGTTTTTGAAAATTTTCTCTCTAAGATGGATCAGTGTTATTCAAGCAAGAATGGAAGACCTGCCACTGAAAAATAGTTTCCAAATCTAAAATGCCTTCACAAAAGGAACTTCCTGAAGTAATGAGAGCACAAAATTTGCCCCAAACACCAAATTACAGTGTTGGTATCAATGCTGCATTAAGCCATTTCAAGAGGCTCACTTCAGAATGACTTCACTTAGTCTCATAGGGCTGCAGTACCTTGAAGTTGTCTCTTCATTATTAAGCAAAAGGCAATGGAGCCTTACAAATAATAGTGGTAAAAGAAAAAAATTGAATGTTGGGCTTAGAATGGACATAAAGCTGCTGCTGGTGGATGCATTATATCCTCACTCAGCTTTAAATCTCCCCCAAATGTTCTTATACAGGATTTGAGAAAGCCCATGGGAAAATCTAGCTTGTGATCTGAGCACGTTATACAGATATGGGACACATCTCTGCTGTCACTGGGTTTGTTTTTATGAGGCTGCCCCTAAAAGAAGAATTTTGTATTTTAGATTTGGATCTCATAACAAAAGTTACTGAGTACTTTCAGAGTTTTGCCAAAATAAGTTTCCACTAAAAGTCTCAAAGCAGTCTATGGAAAGTTTTTGCTATACTCTATTGGACTCTTCCAATAAACCTCAGTACAATTTATCCTTAGGGGAAGAAGCTCCATCTATGTGTATCTATTCCAAAAACATGCTACTAACGCAGCCCAGAAAGGAAAATGTGGGTCCAACAGTAAATCCAGTGTGCTTTTTAGGGTGCTGCATTTTTAAGGTGTTGCTTTTTCCTCCACACATTGAAGCTGACAGTGGCCCAGAGGAGCTCCACCACCTGTGCAACTACACCTCACATGATGTGACTGACATGTTCCAGGAGACTGGGACACAGCAAGATGCCAGCTGTGTGAAACCTGAAGACTGAGCTCACATTCTCAGAAGGAAGCAATTTTACCCAGACCTGTGGGGATGCTCATCAAGAGCAAACACTTTTTCACCTTCTCCTGATAACACATCTTCTAATAACACACATCTTCAAGCATGCAAATTTGTCTGCTCTTCTTTTTTCCATTTAATTGGCATTTATCTCAAAATCTGACTTCCCATCAGCAACGTAGAACACACTTTAGGCTTCAAGAATAAAAAACTCACATGGTGGAAAATCTGCACAGGCCTAGATCAGTGACCACGGTAAAGATGCTGTTGCTGGAAGCTGTGACAGCAATACTGATGCTTTCAAAAATTCTGCCTCAAAGCCTGACTCCTTTGTTTTCATTTTTAAGCTCCATTTAATACCCAAGCTTGGCTATAAGCAATCACATGCTGTAACACAGAACTGAAACTTACAGAAAGGGAATGGGATTTCAAAAGCAATGAATAAATATATGCATCTTAAACATAGCACTAGAAACTTACTTTTTTTGTTTGTGTTTTAGCAGAGGGATGTTACTAGGTCTCTGTTACTGTTATTTTAAATGTGTATTATCATCTCATACATTCCAAGTCACCACTTACAGTGCTTCCTCACCACTTATCATACACACCAGTGACTTTCAACCTGTGCTCTGCATCTCTCTGGGAGTCCCTGGCCTATTTTCATGTCCATGAAAGGTAAATAAGGAAAGAGGGCTTACATTCACCAGCCACAGGTCTGTAGCCTTAAAAATACTGGAAGTGCCTGCATACTGAGCAAGGCTGGTAACCACTGGTATGCATAATCCCACACCAAAAGTACTCTGAACTCCTTTAAAGCAACTCCTTCCTACTGCCTCCCTGCTCTGCCCCCCACATAGCATACACACATACATAAAGATATAATATATATTTTATATAGTATATGTTGACGTATGCAAGTCTTTCTTAAATGGGAGACTAAACTCACAATTATTGGGCTTAGAAGACAAGTGTAAATTCTAATTTTGTAGAGTAAGAGAATATAGCAGCTACCACTGCTGCACTCTGACAGTGCTGCTCCCAACACCATGCCTCTGCTCCTGTGGAGTGTGGTTGGCCAGAGAGAAGGCATGTTTTATTGCCAAAAAGGCATTGCTTGGCACTTAATCTTTGCTAAATGAGCTTTAGCATATTTTATTGTTAAGAAAACATATGCATGAACAGACTGCAGAGGGAAGGTGACTCTTCAGTTTGCAAGAGTGGGAATCAGCAATAGGTGAGCAGCCTATTTGCACTCTCTTCTCCTAGGAAATTTGATATATGGCTGGCAACTCCACAATACAGGATCCAGACTTTGCATCCTGCAGAAGACACAACATTTATTGTGACATTTATTTATAGACTCATATTTATATATATAAATAAAACATGTAATGTGAGATACGTATGTATATATATATACTTTTTTTTTTTTTTCCTCTTAAGCAAGACTGCTGTTTTTAAGGGGAAAACAGTTTCTATCTAATCCTAATAATCCAGTGCCAAAAAGGGAATACTGCAGTAACTATATTCTAATCCTGCCTCGATCTCCCAACATAAAGCTTCATGTTCTGCCCCACATAAAAAAGTAAAAATATTCCAAATGTACAAAACCTTACTTCCCTGACAGCACCCAACAGCCTCGTTCTGGTAGAAAAGCAGCTCATACAATAGGAAACCCTGCATGCAGCAAAGCAGCACTCCTGGTTTCCCATGAAGCCTCAAGTGCTAATGCACAGACCCCTTAATAAGCAAACACTCACAGTCATCTACGCATTTACGAGTCTCCCCACAGAGCTGCTGTCATTTCTTCCTTTCTTATTTTCAGTGAATGTATGTCATGAACTGTAATTTATACTGAGCAGTTAAAGTTCCAGATCAGATGCATAAACACGGCTCTAAGTGTAAAATGAAAATCCTGATGCTGAAAGCAAAATGTGCTAGGAAGTGCTCTGGAACTGTTTCAGACAGAAGGACACAGACTCCATATGTTTTACAGCTATATGTGATACTAACATGTACATGGCTGTGAGCAAAAAACCAAGGCTGTCTCAGTTTCCACTGGAGTTTATCATCACATAACCCAGACACTGTAGCTATTTCCTTGCTATGACATGAAAAGCTTCTTTCCTTGTTCAACAGTTGCTTGAAAGGGCAGGGGGTGGGAGAGGTGAAATATCACAGTTACTTGTTTTATGTTCTTCTAGGGCAAATGCCCGAGTTAGAAAGTGCAATAGTTATTTCTTAGCACTCATTTGTGACAGTACATACAGAAATAAAAGTAGTCAGTATATTTATCAGTGATTTTAAAACATTCTTTATCCTCTATAGTATAATATCACGCTTCAAGGCAAAGGACAAATTCCTCAGTCAGTATTTTTCCTCTAGGGTCATGATCCTGTTTTGATTAGGAAAAAAGAAAAGGGATTTATTTATTTTTTTTTTTTTTGAGAAAAGCACATAATTTTCTTTAGTTCTGTTGTGAGATATTTCCTACTAAACACATGCTGCAAATATATGACAGCAATAAAGACAATTTAATAGCCTGGGAATCTGTTGCTCAAGAGGGCTAAAAGGTTAAAGGGCAAGTTACAGTGTAAGATTATGATATGGCTTTGACATATAACATATGTTTTCTGAGAGGTTCGGTGCCTTTTAATTGCAGGAAATACTTAGATTTCGCAATCTTACAAATATTCCTGAAGACTCAAAGGTATTTCTCAAAGTGATTCACTCATAAGGGATTTTAAAAATTGACACTTCCTCTAACCACATTACATTAGCACAGGGTGCCTTAATGAACGTGTACTTTAACTGGTCATGAGCAGCTAACGAGGTATTTCCCCTCCATAAAGGGCAAAACGGGACTGTGGCAGGGAGATTACGCAAAGTGCTGAAGACAGAGGAAGAGGTCGCCTACCATCATGCAGGCCTTATGACAAACAAGTATCAAGTCAAACCATACTGTAAATATACAGTATAAATTGTTTAAATTGCACAAGGTCCTTTGTGTTAAAATAGCTTCATCCCCGGACTTTTGAAGCCCTCTCTCAGAAAATAGTGTATTTTCTCTTGTTTTCCTCTTATTATATCCCTTCCAGTTAATATCCCTCTTCCTTTAAGTGAGGGACCAGATGTGTGGACAGTATTCCTGGAGAGAACTTAGCAGTCCATTGCAATTGATATTAATGCTTTATCCCTAACAGTACCTTCTGCACAATGGATCCTTATTTATTTATTTTTTCATACTTATTTTTCCTCCTGCTTAAAGCGGACTTAGCATGTATAATTTTATCTAACTTCTGTTCCACTTCTTAGCATCCTCCAGTTCTACTTAAATGCTACCCAGGCCCTCTTCATTCTCAATATCTCAGCTCTCCATTGTGGAACCTCAGTGGGACAAACTTATGTCCTGTGCCAAGATCCTTGATGAAGATACTTAATTAGACATGTCCCCAGAACAATTCTTAAGGATACCCAGCAGACACCCATTTCCAAATGTCTCTGGATACAATCTCTTTTGTCCTCTTTAAGCAGCTACTTATCCAAGTTTGAACTTTTACACTAAACTTCACCTCCTTCAAGATAAATAGTAACTTTCCCTGTTGTATTAAATTATGTGGGATACTGAAGTTCAAGTAAGTTATTACCTCCCTAGAATAAAACAAACAAACAACAAAAAAACCCAGCCACCTCAACAAGAAAAACTGCCTGGTAGTTTGGTAATGCAATTTAAAAAAAAATAAAAAATAAATAAAAAAAAAATTACCTGATCTTTGGTAATGCAATTGAGCCTTTTGACTAATTTTCCTTTTACTTTATTACCTTTAATTTTTCCTCTCCTTTGAAACACTTACAGAAAATCTGCATGGTCTCAAAAGCTGAATAATGGTTCTATGGCAGTGATGCTTTTTTTAGTACTTGAAAATGTGGGGACTCCATTTTATTGTGTAGACATTTAGAATTATGATTTCTTGATGATATATTACATTGTTGTGTGCATATGTTTATAATGAAATATGTGTTACTCCTAAATTAAAATAGGAATTTGACCCAAGTATGCTGTGACTGGGAAGTGTTGGGAAAACTGGAGTTGACACATTTCTCACAGTGAGGATTTAAAGTCTATGAAACTCCATCAAGAATTACTTTCATATAGATACTGTCCTGGCCACATACAATTTATTGTACACCTAGACATCCTGTGTGTCTCCAGTACTGTGTAACACATTTCATGGTGGCAAAATTTACTGTGGAATTAATATCTGATTAATTTCCTTCTTAATCAGTGCAACTTTTTATGCTCACACCCTTTACAGAGAAATAAGGAAAGCTATCCTTTTAAATCCAAGTTAATTTTAAAGGGCAAATATGATTTCAAAAAAAGAACAAAAAAACCCAGGCAGTCATATCTGTCACTGAGGCTCTATAAGCTGTACCTGATAAATCAGCTTCATATAAGACCTCAGAAAACACTCAGTAGTACCTTCTGTATGCCTTGTTTGTAAAGCTCTGTTTACTTACCTGTCAGAGCAGTCGGGGGAGCAATAAGACGCTTTTTCTACATGCAGTAGTTCTTTAATTATTTCTGGTTGCAAATCAGTAGTAGGTAAGTGGAACATCAAAGTCGTAATTTTCTGATAGTTATTGGCTTTATTAAAAGCATTATTTCCATACTGGTATTTAACAGATTTATGCATTTCCGGGGAAAAAAAGTTGTTTTAAAGACTGGTAGGTGGAAACATTTTAAAATTCTCTGTGATGATAGTAAGCAGTATTTTTTATTTTTTATTTATTTATTTATTTTTCCCTAGAGTCTGCTTCTGAGCAGTAAGTACCAAAATATTTCTGGAGCACAACGGAAGTCACATGCACCAATAACTTCTTCATCCTTTACTAACCTCTCACTGGCACTCTCCCACACTTTCTCTAACAAAGTCGGTGGTGGCTTCTATCTCCCTTTTCATGTCCCTGGGACAGACCCATAGGGCTAAATCTGCTTTCATGTATGGTTAGTACTCTCATCTCTCCCTGCTTAAAAACTGCAAGGAATAAAATGAGGTAAAACCAACATTTGTGCTAATGGTGTCAAAAGTGGGGCAGGTTGCAGGCAAAATAAAAATGTTACACTGACTTTAAGGTGATACCATAAGCACACAGAGAATCAGTTTTACTCACATAGTTCTTAGGAGGGTGTAGGTGTTTCAGCAGATATTGCAGACATCCTAAACCAAGAGTGCAATTTGTAATAAAACATTTCACTTTTCCCAGATGATGCTCCCCTATTTGAGGATGTTTCTGAAAACATCCTGCCAAATCTGTGATTTCACAAACTTATCTACATTGATAACATAACAGTGAATAGTGGCTTATCTGTCGGATCAAGCTGTGTTAAAAGGAGAATGTTAAAAAATGTACATTTGAAGGCTTTCTCTCTCTGAGAGAGGAGGAAAGGTCATAAATGTGCACAAAATGAACCACATGCCCCAGGCTTTCAGAATCAGACCTTTTCATTTTGTTCTTTCTGAAAATCTGTGAAATTCAATGAGTTGAAAAATTACATAATAAAAAGTTCTATTTGTTAACTGAATTAACTTCACCTTATCTATTTATAAAGCAAAATTGTGAGATTTGTGCAACGTACATTAATATTCTCCACAATCCACTGAGCTTCCAGACCTATTTTTAAATTAGTACATAATGGCTTTGTCAGGGACAATCATATATTGCTCTCGATTACATCCATAGCAAAACAAAAGTAATGTCACTGACAGGGGCAAAATTATTCCAGAGTTATGCGGACAGCACCATGTAAGTACGGCTTAAATACAATCCATTTAATTAAATCCAAATTCACCATACTTCAACAAGTTATAAGCAAGAAAAAAAACGAGACTGAGTGCACTAGTCTTACTGCCACCATGTGTTATGAACCCCCCTGAGATTCAATATGAGTATGCCCATCCAGTGGGGTTTGGAAGAAAGGAGAATAATTTCCCTCTCCTAACTCAGATAAAAGGTTGCTTTGCAATTTTGATTCAACAGTCCTTCCAGTAAGATGTTATCCTATAAGAGAGCAGCAGCCTTGAATTCCCCTCTCACTTCCTTAATGGCTTTTGCATTGCGTTTTCACTGCTGCCGTCAAAACAACTTATTTGGCAGGCACATCTTCCTGCGCTCCGCAGCCTTAACAGTGACCGCTGTTATTCCCACCAAAGGCATCTGGGACCTAGTGCTCTCCTGGATGAAAGTGAGAGCATCTGTCTTCACCATCAAAGTGAAATCCCTCTCCTTACTTTTGCAGAGCTCTGAGGCCCTGGTTTAAGTGCTGGGAGAAAGGGGAGATATCATATAGGTTTGTGTATGCAATTATCGGGACATGCATCCGCAGTGTGTGAGGGGAGCAGGGAGAAAGAGACATCCATGAGCCCCATGCTCATGTAAGCCAAAGAGAGACAAACTTGCCCTTAATGTGAACTGTCCTGCAGTTTATTATTTACTCAGGTACTGCTCAAAGTTGGGTAGCATCAAGTGTTGAAACAAATGTAGCAGTAAGGATAAACACATGTTGCACTGAAGGCCAAATGAATATCAGCATCTCAAAAGCAAGGAGAAATGACTATTCTGCAAATCTTGTTTCACTATTTGTTTTTAACAGCACCTCTCTTCCAAAATGAGGGCGCCATATAGTATTAAAAAGCCCAAAGTCTTGAAAGACAAAGGTTCCCATCATCAATGGCAAGGGCCATTTTCCTTGTGATCAATAACTGTCAGTCTACATGCTTCTTGGTCCTGGGATCTTTTTATTTCATCTTTTCACTCAGCATTTTACCACTGAGATCCAGCTGTTTCTTTAAATGTATACCTTCTGCAGTCTGCTCTCTTCATAACAGGTAGAGAGAAATCAGTGCACTAAAAGGCTACTCTCCCCTAATCTCTCTCAATGTACACCTCAACATAGCAGAAAGAAGCCAAAAGAATAAAGGTCTCTTTTTGGAAAAACAAAGCCCAGCCCAGAATCAGCTCTGTGTTCCCTTCCCACTGTTTGATATCATCCTACAGAAACCCTCAAAAGCAAGATTTGCATTTTTATCCATGCAGTCCAAGACCATTTGTAAACTGAAAATCAGGGGTGTGACATGCTCAGAGTAAATTTACTCAGGGTAAATTTAATAACTAACAGCAGAGGTATTGTTTGTTAATGTGCAGGCCTTGTGCCTTATCACTTTATTAAAATGTCTACCTGTATTTATCCACTTTCAGGAGGTGTTTAATCTCCTCTGTGACCACTAATAGCAGATAACCTGCCAATATTTGATAATACAAAGTGCTAGGCACTAGTGAAGTGCCAATTTTCAGGAGTCACACGTAAGAACTCTGCTGTGAACAGCACCAAAAAAAATAAAAAAAAAATTAAAAAAAATGAGACTCTATAGTTCTCCAAGCTGAATGAAAAAATAATAGTCGTGCCTCCTGTAGTGGGTCTGGCTGGGATGTTAACTTTCCCTCAGTACCTGAGTGCCCTCAATACACACATTGCATCCCATTACAAATGAGAATCACACCAGGAAGGGCCAAGGGAGCTACATTTCAGGTATTAACCAGGTTTTTAGTGCTGCTGGTACCATCCGTGAACAGCTCACAGGAAGTCCATTTGAGGGCAGACAGGAATTACTCACAGGATTTGGCATCACACTTTGTTTTACCATGAAGAAACATGGGTTGCTGTTTGGTCTGCTTGGTGCCAGAGCCAGAGGATGTCTGAAGCCAGTGCAAGTTAACGCTTCTTCAGGCCTCACAAAAATGCATAACATCCATTCTCCTGTGGAGTATGGTACAGTTCCCATTCTAATTTCCAGTGCTAATATGAAGATAGTTGGATACTTTGTGAGCTGCTGCATACAGAATGGTTTCCTTAATACTGCCTCTGAATGACAGTATGAGAGGGGTACAACAGGCCACGTGCCTGGCATTATTATCCCAAGACCCATCCCCAAGACTATCCTCCAGCTTGCAGAGATAAGGGCATTGGGCAGAACATAGTCCACAGCATACAGCAAGTAAGAGGAACAATAAACGCAGTAACTTGTGCCCTGAAGCAATCAAATTGCCTGCCATGGGAAACTACCCCTGTTCAAACTACCAGCAATTCAGCCTGGCATCTCATCACGTTCTTGCCTGCGGAGTTGCAAAGCACTTGACACCAGGGCACAGAGACTTTGCAAGCCTGCTCGGCTGCTGCGGGGATGGATCCTCATGCATGAGCAGAGCCTGTGGACGCAGAAAGCTGCCCCACCTTGCGCTCACTATCCTGCTGGTGGCTGCCAAGGCGTGTGAGACCTGCTGCAGGACACAGTGGCACATGGAGCCGGCAGGCAGGGATCAGGGTAAGAGGCAGAGAGCGGGCTTCTCCCTCTGCGTGGATGCTCAAAGCCATGGTGTCTCTGGACCCAAACCACTGGACCAATGCAAGACAGTGTTTGTCAGACACCAGGTCTGTATTTTGTGGCCCAGACCCAAGACTACATTAAAACAAACAAACAAACAAACAAACAAACAAACAAAACACAGGTAGCTTTTTTCATTTGCAATGCCAAAACTGCATTGGAGAACATGAGAAAGGGCAGTATGAAACAGGTTTCAAAGTACAGTTGATCCAGACATGAACTTGATGGTGTTTTTTTTTTGTTGTTGTTGTTTGTTTGTTTGTTTGTTTTGTTGTTGTTGGTTATCTTTTTTTTTTTTTTTTTTTTTTTTTTAAATCTTGCTTTTTCTTAATCAACTTACATAAATGGCAAAGGTAATATTCTCAGGAAGACTGACTCATCTGGGAAAAAGCAAGAGCTCCCAATTATTTTTTCTAGTACCTGTCTCTTCTTGCTTTGCAACTTATTACTTGTAAAGAGAACAACTATTAACCAATAGGCGTTGTGTGCATACTACTCCACCTTCCTATTTAAAGCAATCTGAGATCACCTGCCTTTTTTCTCAGAGATACAAAGCTCAGCCCATCTCAGCACGCAGAAGGGGCTTTGCATGAACTGTGCCAAAATTAATCTTCTTTCCTTCTGAGCATTGTCATAAGTCTGTCTGCTTCCCCATCCTTTTTGTCTTGAAAATCAATCTTTTGTATTTCTAGGATGAATGAAATGTTATTGAAACTGAAAACTGAGAAGAGAATTCTTGAAAATGGGTGGGCAAAAAAAAATTAAATAGAATTTCTAAAGATACACACATTTCTTATAGCAATTTATCAGAGCTCACTGCTGGCAACAGCACGTGAACATGTCTGCAACAAGACATGTCGCATTAATGAATATATATAAAATATGTTTAATAATGCAGTGCACCCCTGGTCCATTATTGTAGAAGGGCACATCTCCATGCAGCACAGCCTGTGTCTGTGCTAAGGGAGACCTTGCAGAGCACAGTCTTCATTTCCAGCCTTTTGCAGAGTGGATAGAAAGACAGCATCTAGTATCGGGGGGGAGGGTTGTGCACTGATACTCTGTGTATTTACATAGCCTTTAAATATTTTACTTAGCTCCCAAACAGACCATCCTGCCTCCCCGTGAGGGCCTGCTGGTGACTCGCTTCTCGCAGATCTGTCTGGTGGCACAAGAAGGGGAAAAAGGTGACTGTCTTGTACACTTTTTCTAACAAAACCACTCATGCTAGCCAGATACCCTCAAATAAAAAGAGAATTTCCCAGCGAAGGTTTGAGTACAACTGGTGGCTAGTCCTGTCCTCCCCTCTGACTTGTGTTTACCAGGAGTGGCAGAATTACACATAATCTAAGCAGTTTACACAACCACCTGAAATAACAGGATTTGTACTGTTTTAACTCTGTATGAGTTCATGACTCACTAGCAATAATAATGCACTTCAAATAAAGAAACTCAGCTCAATTTTTTCAGATTAGCAACCTAACCTAGCAGGGGGGGTCCAAGCTGTCATTCATCTATTAATATTCTCTCAATAACTAGCTACTTATCATAGTTTTCCCTTTCATTTCATGCCAGAAAAAAAACCTTTCCATGAACAACATGCCAAAAGAGAGAGCTACTATTTTAAAGTGTCTGTGTTCACAATATGAACTGCTCTGTGTAAACAATGAGATCTTCTCTTGCCTTGAGTGAACCAGATGTTTAAATTAAAAAAAAAAAGGTACTCCCAGAAGAAAGTTATGGCAAAGAAGAATTTCTCCCCTCAAACTGATGGATGGACTTTCATCACTGGTGCAACAGGCTCAGTTTTCAGATTTTTGTTTCCTCCAGCTTATCTGCATTTTTAGGCAGAGAGGCATAAACCAGTTTTCCACAGTCATTTCTTAATAGCCAAAGCTTTAAATGCAAGGCTACACCTTTTGTCATGGCTGCCCCCCCTTTCCTACACAAATCGTCTGTTCTTGCTGTATGAAGACATTGGATATGGTTGATCATAGTTTTAGTTGCTGTTTAAATCCTTGCCAAGGCCCATTTGGTACAATAAACACTGTTTTGACACTTCTGGGCAGAGCATTAAACAATATTGTCTTCTCAGGTGCCAAAAGTACAAAGACAAGAAGGTTATGAAGATGGTTATATTCCACCTGGTACTGCTTTCTGTTAATGAAACCTGTCCCATCTTACCTCTAAGCATGGGAAGGTCTGTTACAGTGAGCAAGATTTTGGCTGTGTCTTGCCCTGATGGGCTAACGGAGCAGAGATCAGCACAGCAAGAGCTCTTAGCATCGGTGATGATAATTTCCAATGGCAACATTCTGGACTTTGAGATGACTGATTGTTCTTGCAGAGCTCTGCCTTGTTAGAGTCATCAGCAGAGAGAAATCAGTGTTCAGTGGGTTATTAAAAGATTGCATTTAATTAATCAAAAGAACACACATACCCATATTAGTTCCAAAGAAGTGAATATTTAAGTGAGTTGGTTTTCTTCTCATTAATCAAAGTTCAGTTTTCTACTAAGATATACATTTTATTTTCTAAGGTATACATTCATGTGCTTTCCTCCTGGCTCCCTTTTTTTTGTTTGTTTGTTTGTTTGTTAAAATACACTAATGAAAAAAATAACTTCCCTGGCTTAATAAGAAAAAAATGATTGTAGGTAATTGTGTTGTCTGTCTTTGTAAAAAGCCACGATAGATGCAAAATATTTATGGCTGATCTCAAATTATCTTTCAGATGATAAATGTGAATACAGAAATTGGGTTTCAATACTAATGTCAAGCATCTGTTTTTATTCTCTGCCTAGAAAAACAAAAAGATGAAAGTTTGCTACTGCTTAAGAAATTAAACTGATGAAATCAACTTGGTTAGGTACTATGGATGCATGGACGTCAGACTGCAGGCTCTAAATCTTCTTGCAAGTCATCGGTCAAGACAAGATTTTTTTTCTTTTTTCCTAACAGGCTGACTTCAGGACCCCAAGGAATTTCTGTTCCAGATGTGTTTATACTTCCAGTTTTTCATACTAGTGTACTCAGAATAGCACAAATAAAAAACAGAACCCCTATAACGAGGTACCTAAATAAAATACACAAATACACTCTGCATCAAAGAGCTTGGGCCATATGATCCCAAATTTCTTTAAAGAACAGCTGCTGGAGCTACCCTCCATTAAGCTATTGTTAATTCAGTTAAAATGCTCAACAAGAAAGGACATGGCTTGTTTTAGTGATCTACAAAGTCCTTGTCTTACTGAGACAGGATGTGCCCCAGAGCTCAAATATAAGGTGGAAGGAGCTCCCCTGAAGCTGTACCAGTGTGCTGAGACATGCTTCTGCATGGTGCTTGGGAGAAGATACCGTTGGGACCACTGTGTGTCTTCACACCACAGCTACAATACTTCCTATCCTTTCCCTCCCCAAACCCTACAAAGCAGCCATTGCAGGCATCTACCCTAAAGCTGAGATAAATCTGAACTCGTCTGTTTCTCCGGATCTCAAGGAATAGGTCACCTGCTACAGCCTTGACATGCTGGCTACCATTATGTGAGCAAATACAGCATGTGCCTTGTGTCAGTGCCTACGAAGGGCAACAATGAGACTTCATTTATGTGCCTGAGAACTGAAAAGACATCCAGAAAAGCTGTCAAATCAATTGCCAAACTAGCATTGTTGTCATTTGTTTACGGTCATCAGTTATAAAAGAACAGCATTGTAAATTTAGAAAATTGGCAACAAGCTGAATGATTCAAAAACTTCCTCCAGTCATCATACTCAGTATCTTCACAGCATCTGCTCTGCATTTAGACAGGCTCAATACATAGCCTGAAGTTCACCAGGCTCCAGTTTCTGCTAGAGCAGGATGAGGAGCACTTTCCAGCCTTGTCAGTTGAACATCCTCTCCCAGGCAGCCCAGGTTGGACTTCTGGGAGTTGGGCTTCTGGCAGATCTCTGTTTCTGGAAGTGGGCACAGCATTGAAACATCTGCCTTGTGTCCAACTGAGATGATCATTGCTCCAGATCAAGCTATAATTTTCTGGAAAATCTGCTTGAAATTCTAGAGGTAGGGCAGAAGAACAACTTTGCTGAAATGTGTGCTCTCAGACACAGTATTTCAAAAAGCAGAGCTGCAATGTTTATCTTCAAAACAAGAAACACAAGTCCTTACCAATCACACACGTTGCTACACACAAAAGTAAATTTCTGGCTGTATTTAAAATGAATATTTGAAAAGAAAGCTCACATCCTGTTGGTATGCAAAAATTACCTATCAATAAAGCAACAGACTCCATGGCCTGACAAAATCAAAAAGTTCCCACAATGTCACTAGAACCGAACAGGCAATCATTTATTTTTCCAAAGCATTCCTAAATTGGTAAACATGATCCTCCATTTTCAAGGAAAAAACAGAAGTTGCCTCTACCATTTTTGCCTTTCACTTCATGCTGCAGTACCCAGAGGATTTTCACAGCATTCTCTTCTGTCCACATTTCAGAAGTTCACTTGAAATCTTTTCCACCTAAACTTAATGAAAAATACAGGATGATAACCCCCCACCCCACCTTTTTCCTCCACTCACTATCAAATAACTTTTTGGAAGGCAATGAAAGTGACAATGAATAAACCAGGACTTCGATATGTTTGGTTTCCTAGACAGGATAGGACTTCTACATTAATACTCTTCATATTAAACCTGGATGGATTTTTAAGAAAAGAAAAAGCATGTAAGAATAATATAGCAAAGGGGTAAGATATCATAGTATGAAGACAGACTGTTTCTTTGTGCTCTCTAACCACATTTTGTGGTTTGAGACCACAATTAAAAAGGACCTATGGTCCACCTCCAGCAGTTACAAATTTTTATTGTCGCCTTAAAATCACTTAAAGACTGTATTAAAACCACAAATGGCACTGCTGTTATCTACAAAATCATCTGAAAAAACACTATCTGCTCAGAATGAGAACTGCACCTCATTTGGATCACAGACACATTAGCACCAACTTTGGTGTTGAAGATCTTATATTTCAGTTGTAGGCAGTCCCCCCCTAGAAAACTGCTTTGCCAAAAGTATATGATCGTTTTACTTATTTGAAAACAAAACATTTCAATATTAAAGTCTTTTCTTTCTTTTGCAACAGTATTAAAAATCAGCATGCACACATACACACAAAAAATCTTCAAAGGTTGTTCTATTTGTACCATCCTTTCTCAAAGCTTGAAGCTTCAAAAGCCACTCCATCCATTTGAGAGCTACAAATAAAACTGCCATCAAAGAAAAGGATCTTTTCCTGCCATGTTAATGTTATTTGAAGACTAAATTAAACTGATATTATGTGCTACATGCTTGTTTGAGTTTGCCATGACTTAGTGTCCAGCAAAAAACAGAAATAAAAGAAAAAAAAAAAAAAAAAAAAAAAAAAAAAGAAAGAAAATGTGAGCTTTCTTAAGGTTATGGCTCTACAGATAGTGTGGCATATTACTTTGACTCTTTTACTGCAGTGCGTGAATTAGGTCATGGATTGCAACCGGTTCTCTCATGCCAAATAACAAGGGCTGGAATTAGCTTCCAGGAGTCTCATTAGACACATATTTAAATACACACAGAATGGTTTCACAAGTGCACTTAATCTTCTACACGGCCAAGATTCCAGTGACTTCAGAAGAGCAGAATTAGGCATTGAACATATGCTGAGCAACAAAGTTACACCTATATACAAAAGTTAAACATCTTTCTTTAGCATCCAATGTTAAGCTAGAAAAACACATTCATAGAGAGTCTAATAATTCTGCTTATAAAGTAGTTGGTTGTTAGAAGTATATCTAGTATGTATCCTTGTTATGATTTAAACTTTGAGTTGTTTTCTTAAGTTGCCTTCTTCGTAATGGCTTAACACAAAGCTCACGTACGCACACATCTATTCTTAAAGCAGTTATGCTAAAAACAGACTACAAAGAGAAAATAATTTTAAAATAGGAATTTAAAAAAATGTTCATTAAATCTGCACACACAGCTGATTTATTTATTTATTTATTTAATTATTAATGTAAATATGTCTATTAGTGGAACAAATCCCTTACACTCTTTCAAGGTACATCATACTTTGCTTAGTAGTACTGATAAAGCATAAGAGCAACAAAATATTAATTATAAACAAAAATGTCCTGTTCTTTTTTGGCACGTCACCAGAAAAGCTAAAAAGCCTAATTCTATGAAACAGGTTTGACCCTCTTTTTCAGTAAGAATAACTGCATCCAAGTTCTAGTTTTTGGAACTTTGAGGATGCTGGAGAAAAACACACTGCAGACCAGTCAGTGTCCAACCACTGTTAACACAATGCCTTTTCCCTCTCATATTGGCTGGCAGAAAATAGAATCACAGAATCATAGAATATCCTGAGTTGGATGGGACCCATAAGGATCATCAAGTCCAACTCCTCTCACCACACAGGTCTACCCAAAATTTTAGACCATGTGACTAAGTGCACAGTCCAATTACTTCTTAAATTCAGACAGGCTTGGTGCAGTGACTACTTCACTGGGGAGCCTGTTCCAGTGTGCAACCTCCCTCTCGGTGAAGAACCTCTTACTGATGTCCAGCCTAAACTTCCATTGCCTCAGCTTAACACCATTCCTGCAGGTCCTATAACTGGTGATTACAGAAAATAGGTCACCTGTCCCTCCACTCCCCCTCACGAGGAAGTTGTAGACTGCGATGAGGTCCCCCCTCAGCCTCCTCTTCTCCAGGCTGAAGAGGCCCAGTAACCTTAGCCGCTCCTCATATGGCTTCCCCTCTAGGCCCTCCTCTGGACACTCTCCAACAGTTCAATGTCCTTTTTGTACTGTGGTGCCCAGAACCGCGCACAGTTCTTGAGGTGAGGCTGCACCAGTGCAGAGTAGAGAGGGACAATCGCTTCCATTGACTGACTAGCAATGCTGTGCTTTTAAAATAACAAACAACTGTTTTAGAACCAATGTTCTCTTCATGTATCAGATCAGATCATCTTCTATCTTGCTGGGGAGCAACAAAAGAGAAAAACAGACAAATTACAAGAAGTGTTCTTGCAAGATATCTCTACCATAACTACTTGCTTAAAACATCTTCACAACCAAACAGTCCCTGTGTACAAAACCCAGCTGAGGTTGCATAGTATAATGACCAGGATGTCATGACTTAAAAGTGGAAAGGTTTATCTATACAAATTTCTTGAAGTGATCAAAATTCAGTTCACATCTAGAGAAAATAAACTTTTTGGGTATACTGGTCTCCAGGATTTTTTTGTCAAGAAGGCTACTTTAGTGCGTAGGGCATTCAGCCTTAGGGAACTTCTGTTTTAATTGCATGAATTAAATGTAGAATGTAACAGGTCTCTCTCTCTCTTTTTTTTTTTTTTTTTTTTTTTTTTCCTTCTTCTTTTTGAGTAGCATGTTTGCCGGTAGAACACTACTGTGCAGTAAAAAGTAAAACAAAGAAAAACACAACACAGTACGTTCCTCAGCCAGCCTCTGCCACCAAGTCAAGGACCCATGCTTCTAAAGCACAGCCCTTACCCTCCTCCAAGCAAAATGACAGACACAGAGAGCTGTGAGGTTTGACAATTGCTGAAAAACGTAGGGAAAGGTAAGTAGACACAGTTCCTAACAAGGCATGATTAGAAGCAAGTCCTGGGGAAGTAGTGATCACTATGTTAATGCATTAGGCCGCAATCACATCAGTGATGTGCCTATTGCTTAAACAAAGAGCTGAGGTACCAGCACTACTTTAAGCATTTAAAATATATATATATATATCTTGTGGAGTGACACAGCAACTTCACTGGAAAAAATGAGAGGTCTGGCCTACGCTCACATCCCTGTAAATGCCTCTAGACCAGCCCCTCCTTACTGGAACATCACAGCATTAAACAGTATTAAACCTAACGTGTATGGTGACTTTTCATAAAGCCTGACTTTTAAAATCATGTCAGTGTTATTAGGAAACATACACCAACAAAATACTCAGCATTATGGAAGGATAAAAGCACAAATTCTTTTCCCAGAGGAAAGTCAGGCTTCAGGACTGAAAGGCAGTGCCCTAAGCATACCTCATGTGTCACCTAACTGACCAGAGAGTTTACAAGATTTCTCTTTAATAGAAAAAACAAACAAACAAACAAACAACAACAACAACAAAAAAAACACTTTCTGTGGCCTTATAAGCCACTGAGACACCTGCAAATCCCTGCAGCATCCCAAAGCATATCCCGGTCTCTCATTCATTTTACTCTTTGGTACTATGTTGGAAGAGGCACACTCTTGGCTTTTCCTCCACAAAAATGCAGAGAAAGAAAGGCTCCAAACCCTGTCCTTGTTGCACTAGCCACGGGTTGTCCAAGGCTGCTGTTGAATAAAGCAGCTGCTGAACACCCACAAGTTACAGCATATGTACAGTCCAAAGGGGCCTGGTAAATTCAAGTGGCAGGGGCTGAGCCTGCGTGTGACAGGAGAAGCCAAAGGAAAAAGCAATACAAACAAAACCTCGCCACCCCCGCCCTCTGATTTCCTCCTTCTAAACAGTACCATAATAAACCAGATGTGCCTGTTATTGCCTCTTTCAAGAAAAAAAAAAAAAAAAATCTCTTTTATTGCAGTTTTTCCTTCTTTCTTGTCACAAAAATTAAAAAAAAAAAATGGCAAAGGGAAACACTGTGAGAAGTTCCCTCAAGAGGGATGGCAAGAAATGCCTAGAAATATAAAACAGGAGGCTGCACTAAGTACAAGTATTGCTGGATGCCAAGAAAAAAGTAAGTTTGTTGGCACATTTCCAGGAAACCAAAGAGAATGCATCCTCTTGTGTTACTTCTGATGGCTCAATCTCCACCGATCAGCTTCCAGACAAGAAGCATTTGCTTTTCTTGCTGTTATCCCACAACTGTGAGAAAGAATAGCATGAGGCTTGGCTTAGGCACTGCGAGTGAGACAATATAATTAGCCAAATATTTTTACAGGAAAATGTTGGAGGCTTTGTAGCTCAGCTGCATAATGAAGGAGAGTGAATAGCAAAGAGGCTGGACAAAAGGACTCCAGGGCAGCTTCTCCCTGGAAGAGCAGGAAAGAGAAGGCAGCCATTGCGCCCCAATAACTTGTTCTAGCAACTGCTCACAACCATGGTCCCCACAATCATGTCAGAGAGCTGTTGCAATTGCAGCATTGAAGGTATCTCTTTGAAAGGCAGGCAGGGATCCTGCAGTGAACACCATGTACACCAGCAAAACAGCTACACCATCTGGCTTAGTCCTCCCTCCTCTTCCTCATCTCTCAGATTTGAATCTGCTGCCAAACCCAGCCCTGAGAGTTAGTGTATTCATTAACCTTTCTGAAAATGCCTCACCAGATGAATTAAGTCAGGTGACATTTTATAGGCACCAAGTGACTTTCCAGGAATGTTTCTGTACTTGTTAGTAATCTATTTGGATAAAATTTCAGTGCTGTTCCTAAGGCTTAGAGCTAGAAGTAGAAATGAGTACACTTCAAGGAAGAGGAATAGAAAACGAATGGCACCAGCCTCCCCCTCTGCTCCAGAAAGTAATGTTTCCTCTGAAATACCACATATGAGAAACTCTGGAATGCATTAGAAAATACATATGTTTTGGTTTTCTAATAGACTTGATCTATTATTCCCTCAAAGTTTGAAGCTGAACCTTTTAAATAATTAAGTTTTCATTCAGAACTCAAACACAGAGGACAACCACAACAGAATAGGATTCCCTTTTCCCTTCTTCCCAGTGGGATTTTGTCCCTATACCACAGGCTTCCCTCTTGACAACTACCATCCTCAAGGTCCTCTGCATCAACCTTCTTCTACCTCTGCTGGGAAGCCTTCAGTCTTAACCCCACAGCAATGCTTCCTCTGGACTCAGCTACACGTGGGGAAGACTTCACAGTTCGCTCCTCTGACTTCAAACCCTCTCCAGATATGAATGTTGTTCAATCAGTGAAGAAATTCTGCAATTTAAACTTCATTTAAACTTACTTGAAAAAGAAGCTGATTATGCCTGACAGACTTCAAAGATTTAAGTGGATGGATGTAGCCATGCCTCAGCATGAACCCTGAAGGCGTTTACTTTGGGTAGTAATGTTTGCATTTAGCCAGCAGACCCTGTTGCTTGAGACATCTCCAAAATCATTCACAAGCTGGATTTGAGCATGGGATGCCTTCTGGATAGACCTCCTCTGTGAGGCCAGTTGAGAAATGAGCTCTGTTAACAGAACTTAGTAGCGCTGCAGAGTTTCATTTAAAACAAAGCACCCTCCCCCAACACACAGCCCAATGCCAGATCTTGAGGTTTATCAAGAACATGTGAAGATAATAAATAGGACAAAGAAGGTGTGGCAATCAGAATAATTGTTTGCTGTCATTAAGACAATGAGCTTTCGTTTTGCATACCATGGTTTTGTTTCTGCTGCAGAAATAAGTCAGGGGAAAACTTTTTTTTAAAAAAAAAAAAAAAAAAAGATTTTTACAAATAGGTGTTTATCAAGCTGTGTGGACCAGAATCAGTTTTTAATAACAGGATCATGCCTCCCTCTGGCAAACACAGACCTATTTAGAAGCAGAATATACCACAAATAGGAATATTAACCAGAGTGCTTTGTACTAAAAAGCCACAGATTTATTTTTTCAATGTATGGACCATAAATATTGATAGAGAAGAGAAACACTAAACATACACCATCTGGCACACATCTTTTACTTACACACCAAAGTTGTTAGCAGCTTTATTTCAAACATGGATCTATTCTAATGAGGCCATTCCAGCTTCTAGCACTGTATAATATCGTTTCAATGTGTGGCTGAAAAGCTTCCATTATAATTAATTTTGCTGCATTTCTAGAAGCCCAGCTGTTTGAAATCAAAGCCAGTTCAGTGCAGGAGACTTTTCAGATAGCACCAGACACCGTGGGAGATGATACTCTACTCACTGCTGGTGATAACTGGAACAGCCTGGAAGAGATTGTAGTGGTGGCAAGGGAACAGTTAAAACTTTGTTGAAAAGTTTCAGCTATTTAAAAAAACAAAGCTCGGCTAGTATTTCCCAAACTTCCTCTCGCAAAGTGAAAATACAAAATATGCCACCTTTTCTGCTTGTGTGACTGCATAAAGAATCCCCTACACAAATGGGAGTGGTAGCCTTTTAGATGGAGAATTTAAAAAGCTAGGATGTTAATTATGTATTCAGTCCTTGTAAAGTTTATAAACAAGAAAATATTTCTGGTGAGTAGAAGTGCTGGGGGTTAAGCTTAATTGTGAACCTCTGATCCCTTCTATCTTCTTCTGCAATCAGGAACTCTCTTCATATTCACCAAATGCCCAGCCCCTACATTAGGAGTATGTTTAGGGGTTTTATTACAGACTCCTGCAAAAACCTAATGAGCAATAAACTCGTTGTTGTTCCAGACGTCAGCAATGACCGTGACAAGGGTATTCTAAGTTTCCCTGAATCACCCAGTTATTTATCAGTTGACTAGAATAAATATTGACTGTTCTTTGCACTATCCTCTACAAATACGAACCCACCAAAAGGCTCATAAGGCTGAAAAGAAATTAAAGTTCCTAGATAGATATGAAAGAGAGCTGGTTATTTGCTACAGATTTTCTTGATGTGTTTCAGATTTCCATAATTAAACAATTGCATTTAGAGTATAATCTTAAAAAAAAATATATGATATTGGTTTAAAAAACATGAGTAGCTAAAGTTTTGTTTTGTTTTGTTTTGTTTTGTTTTTTTGTTTGTTTGTTTGTTTTTCTTCTTCTTCTTCTTTTGTTTGTTTTGTTTTTAAAGGAATTGCCCAAAAGGAAAATAAAACCTAATGACCACTTTTTCAGCCATGGCAAACTTTTCTTTCCAGGAAGACAGATAAATACACATACTTTGATTTGCATGGGTTTAGAAAAGCTAGTTAAGCCTGGGGCTCTGTCACTGATCTTTAGCTATGAGTTTTCTTCTTCTCTCTCTTCTATTTGTAAATAATACAGTTAAATTTTCAAATGTAATCACTATCTGGGAGTTTTCCTTTTTTTTAGGCTCCTTTCTTTCAATTTTGCAAGGGGCCTGTTTCCAAAAACTTAGTCAGAGTCTCAAGGATGTGAAAGAACACCTGAAAGGAGCAGCTTTCAGTATCTCCATCTGAGCACTCAGTCAATAAAAAGGCACTCAAAGCCATAGAGCTCTTGACAACATCTTGCTCAGAACAAGCTAAAAAAAAAAAAAAAACCAACAAACAAACAACAACAACAAAAAAAACCTGTGAAGATAATGGAGAAACCAGTCTCTACTTAAAGCCACCTATGCAGACCAAACATCAATGCAAGCCCTACTGCGCATGACCTCATATACAGCTTCTTCCGTTTCTGTAATACCAAAACTTTGGTTTAAAAAAAGGCACAGCTTCACATGACATTTTTTCACACACACCAATCCTCCTGCCCACATTTGGAGGATTTGGAGGCTCTGGGGAGCCAAAATATAAAACCTTCCATTGACCTTGGTGCACTTTGGGTCAAAATTTCAACCTCTCTCCTTGGGCACAAGCATAAAGTTCTTTCTTACATTCCTCTGCTGCTGGCCAAGTTGAATGAACTGTCTAATGCCCAGCTGTGAGGCTACAGTTTATGGATGGAGAGTTTATGGTGGTGGAAAAGGAGGTCATGAGAACCCAGCCAGGAGAGCAGCTGGGGTTATCATGATGAGGTACCATACACATGAGAGACAGGAAAAATCAATACAGAATAAAGTCCTTTAATTCCACTGCTCAGAGACTCCTTTATGCTCAAAAGTAACATTTAGAGGGTAAAGACAAAATC
Organism: Nettapus auritus; assembly: GCA_011076525.1. NCBI lineage: Eukaryota > Metazoa > Chordata > Aves > Anseriformes > Anatidae > Nettapus > Nettapus auritus. The sequence continues at coordinate 57,254,216 of CM021766.1, read as the reverse complement.
CAAGAAGTAACACTTTCACGAGTAACTGCATGCAATTAAATGGTATGTGTTTCTGGATGATGTTAGTCACTTTTAGCCTTGGAAAGCTATGTAGGTATGTATCAAGTTCTTTTGCTTGTTCACAAGTCAGAAAAGCAAAAGAAAAACCAAATCCCCCTAAATGTATAAACAAAGAAGCACAGCAGCAGAAATACCAGTCAAGGGCAGTAAAAAGGAAAAGCCTTTCAATATCATTTAAAAGGATAACCTGAACACACTACTAACAACATGCATCTGATCAGCTTTAAATAAGATTATCCTTCTAGGAAGAGGAGGTGCTCCTTTCCTGATGCTTCTCTTTCTGCATTAACATATCCAGGGAAATTTTGGAGGGAAGTGAATACAGCTCCTCAAATTAAAAGTATACATGTAATTCCAAGATACTACACACAGTAATATACTTCTTTAATAAAGCCCTGGTTTGAACAAAGTGTTTTTAATGAAGATCATACACCAAAAGATTCTTTTAATGTTTTCAAAAACAGTTTTAATCTCTCAATGAGATGCATTTTACTTTTCTAAAATTGCAGCCCTCTTCCAGATAGACTAAGTTAAGCCAGTAGAAAAGAAACTCCACTGGCTTCAAAGTCACTCCAGCTGCACAGCCCAGCTGGAGGCAGACAGAAGGCGTTACTCCCTGTCCACCCCTTTAGGGGCTAGAAGCTCCTTGTTGTCAGGGTTATCCTTGACAGCTTGATACATAGAGGAGGACACAAAGTTAAGAGCCTGCAGAAGGCCCGATGCTTGGGTGGGAGTCCTCCCTCAGATACCGCTGTCCCTCTGAATGCCAAGAAACACATCTGACCTCGGATGCTTTGCTGCTGCTGGCTCTGGCTACAGGCTCCACCAGACCCCATGAATATCAGCAGGAGCCCATCCGTTTACTTCAGTATAGTAGTTAGTACCAGGCCCCCATGTAAGTAGGTGGAATTTTAATTAAAAAAAGGGAAAAAATGTTAATCTCATTATTAACCGTGAAGGGGAAAACCCACTAAGATGAGAGCCTACTTTTATAGGGGCACGAAAGGAATTTCCATACAAGTGGCACGTGTAGTGCTCTTCACCGGTCTGCCCATTCTTTCCTTCCAGTGAAGTCTGGTCAGTGGGGGGCTTATTGTCTGGGAGGGGATAGTATTATACTTCTGTCACTGCCCTTGTACTAATCATCAGCATAACCATGGCAAGAACACAAATGAATAATAAGTAACTTAACACCTTAAATCAGCAAAATCATCCAAAATACAGCATCCTCATGACAGTCCTTGCACTGTTGCACATGCAGTGGGACTTTCAAAAAAGAAGTAGTATTTTTATGATGCACATTGCTGAAGCACATTGCATAGGCATGTGGTAGACACTAACTACACTAAGAAAACAGTGCAACTATGGCAAGTTACAGAAATCCTGCTCACAGCTGAATGAATCAAAGGAGCATTAATATTAAACATTTAAAAATATGATTGTTCAGGTAATTGCATAGCCATAAGGGCTGCAGTTAGTATTATACTGGCTACTTAAGTACACAATCATAGTAGACAACAGAAAAAAATATGAATAACTAATCTCAGATCTTACTGTAAAATTTAAGTCCATTCTTTCCTAGGAAGACACAATCTAAACAGATTGGAGATACTTGTAATTGGCTGATGGATGAGAAAAGAGAAAAGGGTTATTGAAAAGAAAAGAGAGGTATGTTGTGCAATTTTTCAGGGTCTACTCAAGCAGCTGAATTTCTGTTCTAGTTCTCAGTTGTGAAAGCTGTTTTTCATTTGACTTAGAGGCTTTCAACAGTCCTCTGAACATCAGTAAGTAAATGAAGTGAGGTAAAGATGATATGGTTTGTAAACTGGCTTCAAATGGCAAGACCCCACAGTTCCCTCTGAAATCAAAGAAAGTAGTGTATGTTTATCTCCTTACAAACTTTAAAGGGTCCATTTGTGCCCTTGCTTTGCAGGTTTATCTCCTGTTGATTTAAACCAAGGACAATATTAGACTCAACAATTAAATTCCCCTCAGTTTGTTATAGTATGGGACCATTTTTTCCTCTCTATTCCTAGAGTCTTGGATTTTTGAACTGCAGCTCAACTACAATTGCTGTGAGAGCAAATCTGATGCCCATTAAATTAAAATAAAATACTTGTCTGATAAGTGTAATAACATCCAATTCATCAGAAAGGGTTCTGTTCTAGCAAATGCCACCCAGCTCACCTCATAAATAAAGTATTTTAATTTGTATTGAGCAAACATTAAATAATCTAGAGTTTCCATCTGATAAGTTGTTTCCAGATAATGTTTCCATTAAAATTTTACCTTTTTCATTTTATTTTTTTTTTAAATGCACTGAACAGATGGACAAAAGTAAACATTTGTCAATACTCTTCTGACTTTATCAGCTATGAAATAAACCCACAGGACAAGTACTCTATTAAAGAGCAGCAGTAACATTTTATCTAACCCACCATGATAATGTTGTGCTAGATGTCTTTCTTTGGCAATTCAGTATAGCATACAGAAGTTAACCCTGTTTTGTATAGATACAAACCTGGGTTACATCCCAAGGTGTTTAGTTTACTCTGCAATGGAGCTTCCTGCATGCTGTTTGACACTTCTTAAATTAAAGGTATTAATTATTTTAAAATATTAATTCTTTAAGCAATGAGCTTAGAATTTGTGAGTTGGCTGTGCTTCATGTCATTTGACCACAGTGAAAAAAACATTAATTTTATATTATTTCATTACTGCATCTGCTTCAGCAAAAATAATCCAATCCTTCCCTGAAATCTGAAGCCTGCCATTTCCAGGAGACATCCAAAACTTAACAATATTCTTGTGTAATAGATGGGATGAATTATATCCTGAGCGGGTGTGCAGTTTGATACTGTACCAATATATTTTTCCCATCAGTGGCAACTGCCATCTGCACAGAAACAAAACTTCCAAACGAATAAATGTTATCACCAGACGTTATCCCCTGGGTCACAGCCTCAGGAATTATGTTTTCCTCTTGCAATGTGGAAAGATGTTCAGCATGCAGCATCTCTGGAAGTGTTGTGGACAGTGTGTTCTTTCCTTAATATGAGAAACATTTTTAGAAATGACAGGGTTTGCATTTGATTGGTAAAATATGTCTTTCACCTTCTTCTCCTTGCACACATGAAGAGGGCATCTCTCAGAGAATCCAGATGACTTATGAACACAAAGAACTCACTAAAGCAGCTGGATGAAAACCAAGACCAGCCCTAAGAATAACATGCTGGCAACTGTGATGGTAGTGGTTCTATTATTGGTGCTTTGATGGCTTTTGGAGATATAGAGTAGAGAGAAGATGTTCAAGAACACTGTTTCTCACATCCTACAAATCCAGGAAGGCTATTTCCACATGCCCTCACATCCATCCTAGCCTCCAAAACATTTTCAGTAAGAGTTTAATTAACAGATGGTTTAAGCATTTATTTCTAAGACAATTAAAACTGTCCTAAGAGGGATGAAGTCTCCTCCCTCGTGCCCAAGATCCCAGGAGCGTACTCTGGTCTTTGGCACTGCAAATGATATGGAGACAGGCTAGCAGTGCTGCCCAGTCCCTCTGATTTGGGACCATGGCTCAGAAGATCCCACCAGGGCCCTGCAAAAGCCTCTTCTGTGTCACAAACCTACTCCAGACTCACTTGAAGCACACTGGGAGGAGGCAATGCCTTACTCTTTTTCACTCCTTACTTGCCCCTGTCTTCCATATATCCCCCTTAAAATATACTAAACCAACATCAATGTAATTTCTTCTATAAATGAAATATTAAGCTACAGCAGCAGTCACTATGTTTATCTGGGGCATTTTAAAATGGCTAGTAGAGCTTTGCAGTCTCATACAGCTGGCATAAGGGCTATAAGAGCTGGGGTGTGTGAGCACTCACATACTCACAAAGGCTTTACAGGCCAGAACATCCAACTGCTTATCCTGAGCCTACTTCCAAAACAACACGAACATATTGTACAACATTAATGTAAATTTGCAGTTCAAAGATCATATACCCATTTTCTCCTGCCCATCTGCCCTAACGTGGATAACTTACTTCCTTTTTCCTTCTCTTCAGCAATAAGCAGCATGAAATTCCAGACAAAAAGAAAAGGCTGTGATTTGTCTCACACATGAACCTTTTTCTAATGGCTCACCGACAAATACTTGGCTGAATTATCTGTGTTATATTTGAATGGCAAAACCCAAACCGCAGGCTATCCCAAAGGGACTCTTGATCCTTCCCCACTTCTCACCAGTGACCTTGCTCCCTGCTCTCCATAAAACCCCCTTTGGGATTTCCAAGGTGTTACTGCCAATAGTTTTCACACCCTCCCACTACTAAATCTTAAAGGCCTACATCAACTGCACCTGCAGGAGGGGATAACTTGGCCAAAGCTGCAAACCGGCAGCATTCTGAGACAGCATTTCTATAAACAATAACAATACTGTCACTTCATATCCCATTGATAGCTCGTAAATAGAAGAGAAAGGAGAAGGGAGGTCTTCCTTTGCACTAACTGCAATACCCCAGGCCCCCAGCTCGGTCGCCCCCCTCTTGCTGAGGAGTGCAAGTCCCCGCAGTCCCCGGGGGTGCAGCAGTAATGCGGGGCTCCTGGCTGCAGCCCCGGGGACGATGCACAGGCTGGGCCCGCAACCAGGGGCAGCTGCTCACTCGCAGCTCAGCAGTCAGGAATGTGAGCTGCTGGGCCGGCCAGGGGATTAAGTGGGCAGAATGCAGGTGGGGCAGTCACATGCAAATGCAATTTCAACACACAGCTATCAAGTACAGATGCACAAGTTCACAAAAGGGTCCTGGGATCGCTCAGGAGCTGCACGCTTTGTATGTGTAATATTGACGTATATGCATAAATTGATATATAATATTATTGGCATATGCCAGTTCAAGTATATGCTTGGTTTTAAGGAGAAAGCGTACTTGTGCTTCCTACTCTGAACCCAACCAGAGTGAAGCAGGAACCATCCTCAGAGATCTGCCAGCACCCACGGCCAGGTCAGCCAGCATCACTGGGATGAAGCTAAACATAGCAAGCACATCTAAGTGAGCGTGCATTTGCACAAGCATCCCTGCTGTCTGGCTTCAGGGCCAGCCATCAAGAGGACAGGATGAAACAGCCAACAACAGTCCCACACCAGCACCCTGGTTTGCAGTCTCATGTCAGTGTCAGACACATGGGAAAGACGTTGAGGTCCAGGAGAAAAAACCCTTGGTGAAATTTCTCAGCTGAAAATTTTGGCTTAACAGTCTTCAGCAGTAACTAAGGAGGAGCAAGCATATTTTTATTAAGGAATAATTCCTGCCTATATACATGTATTTTTAGCACACTTCTCATTCTTTGGCTTGATTAATGCCGCAGGGTGATTAATACCTATAAAAGAAACACTCCAAAACAGATGCTACAGTCCCACAACCCTCTTTTTTTTTTTTTTTTTTTTTTTTTTATTTTATTTTATTTTATTTTATTGCTTTTTTGTTTTGTTTTTAAAGGGAGTTCAGAATTGTAATTTAAACTTCCAAACAACTCAGTGGCTCTAAAGAGAAAGAAAAACTAGAAGCCTTTAATATTTGACTCACCAAATAGCTTTTTCACAGGACAAACTAAGTATAGCAATAACGTCAACATTTCAGAAGAGGAGTTGAAACTTAGCTCTGCAAAGACTCTAATTTAGCATAAAGGAATGGACTAGATCTTTTATTTCATGTTTGTCCCATAATGGAAGATTTCTCTCAAGTGTCAATAGATGTGGTAATCACAGGGGTAGCTTACAGTACAATGCACTTACTCAACTTTACTATAAATCTCACATGCCCATAGGTGTTCCACTCTACTATAATTTGCTCTATAATGCAGTTTTACCTTAGCAAAATAATACCCTCAGAATTTGCTTTCAAAGTAAAAAGAACTGGCAACCCTCTCAGAAAACAGACAGAAATTTCCTTTATTTAATGTGACTAGCCATCGGTTTGATATACTCTGTTCTTGAAAAATGGGGAAATATCTCAGAAATGGTGAAGTCACTCCTGAAAAAAACTAGAGGCTCTTCTTGGTATCGTATACAATATTATATATAATATTACATATAATATCCCCTCAACCTTCCAAGCTAAACTTGCTTGCTACTTGTTTGAAAAAAGGAAGGGCTCAGTGCTAACCAGATTCAAATTACTACTGGCTTGTTCTTTGCTGTCTTGGATCCATACATCCTGCCAGCTTAATAAGTGGATTCTGAAAAGAAGTTGGCAAAATAATTGAATGTTTGCCTTTTCACTCAGTGCAGTGTCACTGCATATATTACTGTATGGCATAGTCAACGTTAGCTGTTTTCCTGATGTACAATTAATAGCAAGCATCAGAAACCATTGAATGACAACTTCTAAGCAAACAGAATGTAGCTGACAATAAAAACACCCTTTGGGATTTAATGTTCACTATCTAATCTAAATTTATCACAATATTTCCAGCGTGTTTCAAAGTAAGAGGAAAGGAAGGCAAACATAAGCACTTTATTAACAAAGAAGTGCCCTTATCTGATTGTCCTGTTCATGAAATATACCCAAGCAAAACACTCATTTAATATCTACAACTTCCGGACAGCCCTATTGGTGACCACTCCTTCTGTCAGCATTGTAAGAAAAGATCAGTGCTGCTGTGCTAAAGCACACATGGAAAGCTTCAGCTGCCTCTCACAGGAGCCTGGGTCTCCAAAACTCTGCTCAGAAGGTAGAATGGGATGCTTTATTGCTGTAGTTTTTTTTTTTTTTTTTTTTTTTTTTTT
>CM021766.1:57169807-57239413 GCA_011076525.1 Nettapus auritus | reverse complement strand
AAATAAATAAATAAATAAATAAATAAATAAATAAATAAATAAATAAAAATTGCCAGGCTATTTTTAAATTCTCCAATGTTACACAATGTGACAGGTACAACTGAGGGGGTGGCAGATATTAGCAGGAGGGAAAGGCAGGAGGAGAATGAGGATTCCCTTAGCAGGCAACAGCAGGACAGGTTTTGTCAAATGAAATTTATGGCCTCACTTTCTCTTGCACTGGAGTTGACTCTGGCTGCTTTGCCAATCATTACTTTTAGGGTGGCCTCATTGTGGAGACATAAGAGCCCCTGTGTTAGCACAGACAGAGAATCACACAATATCCCGAGCTGGAAGGGATCCACAAGGATTATTACTATTAATTTTACAAAGTTTTAAATTTTAACTCATGAAACATTTACACAAAGAACTCTACCAGCTCTGGGAAGAAAGCCAACCAGACACATAATTTTAATTTTATTTTTATTTTTTAAATTTCTCCTGTGGTAGGGATGTGCACCAGGAGGCACTACATCAGATGCTAGCCAGGCATGGAAATGACCATGATTTGTATTATCTCATTGTCTAAAAGTATCTGGAAAAAGACTGGGTTTGGTGAAGCATGGACAGAATAAAGACAGTCAAATTAACTGGTCCCTGGAAGCAGTTTAAGCTGGAGAAATGAAGTAACCATCACTTAAATCCTTTGTATATGAAGCTTTGGAGGCATATTCCCCACAGCTTTTGCTTTCCAGAAGCAGCAAAGATTTTCAAAGTCCACAAAGGAAAATGTTCTGAGTTGCCTCACTAGGTTTTGGTGTTTCTGTTGTTGTTTTTGTGTGTGTGTGTGTTTTTCTCCTAATGTTATCTTTCCTATGTGTTAAAGTAGATGGGCTGCTGAGCATTTACAGTTATAGTTCAGAATGGATATTTTAAATATCCCCTCTCTCTCAGACAAGTTTCTGGTGATGCAGGCTGGATGTTATATATATTTACTGTTAAACACACAGGCAGTAGTCACCTGCACACGCTCTGGATGCTGTCCAAATGTTAACTAGTAAGCTCTGAAATGGAGCTCAGAACAACAAATTCCTTCCATTGATGTAATGGTCAAAATCTGTCCTCATGCAAAGCATAGATTTTAAATAAAGTGTTTTTCCCATTTAAAGATTTTGCACCATAAAACACTAAGTTCTAATGCGGCAATGGCTTGTACTTCAGGACTAAAGGTTATGGCTTTAAAAATACGAGTCCCTGCCTGATTCACTTATCCCCAGCATCGTCCTGTGCAACTATAAAGTATGCTTTGGCATCTTATGCCAGTGTAAAACCCAGAGTAAAGAACAGAGTTCCCCATCCAGCTTCTATATTTCCTGATAAAGTCCTCAGAGAAACATTCTAAACTATTATGTGGATAAAGATTTCAATATTTGGTTCAAATAATGATTTTCCCAGTCCCATTCTACTGAAAAAACTCCCACTGAATTCAGTGAGGCCAAAATTTAAATCCAGGCTCTGAAACCTTCATTTAAACTAAAACTGGTGTGCAAACCCTATGTCACATTGACTGAAGTACCGAGACACACTGTGTGGATGATGAGTTTTATTTTCCTCAGTCTCCCTTGTCTGGAGCTCTTCCTGTGGTATTGGGAGCAACTTGGAGCTTCATAAACTTTGAATCCCCAAAAGAAAAATCCCTGCACCTTGTGGGCTTTCCGCACCACGCAGTGTGGTTGAACTTAAGGGACAGCAAATCTCCAGCTCTACTGTGTTTATGTTGAGTGGCATGGAAACTACAAGCAAATCAAAGGAGTTTATGTGGTGTCACTCTGATTTTTCCCCATTGTTACTTTTTATAAATACAAAGGGGGAAGAAGGAGCTCTGCAAACATGGGAGATGTTATGAGCTCTTCCTTCAGCTGCTCTGGGGCTGCTTGCAGTCAACTTGTGAGGATGGAGTAAAGTGGAAACATGTTACACTATGACTCACAGCTAGAGAGGTTTTCTCCAAACAGCCTACAAATGAATAATAACCAGGAAGACTATAAATGTAAATGGCAACAGAAGTATTTGACAGAACCTTATGTGATTTTCAGCTCCAAACAACCCTGAACCCTAAATCTTGGTCCTGTTAAGATGATAGCAAGGAACACCTAGAGTTGTGCTTTCATTATATCAGCCAGGTTGTAATTTGCTGGGAACAGGAGAAGGCTATCAAGCGGCAGAGGGATCTTTTGTTCAATGCAGTTTTTCTTCCTAAACCTAGCGCTTGCCTGAAAATTATCACTTTATTGAGGAGAGGATTTTCATTAACAAGAGATTTGTCATGCAGCTCCAAAATTCTGGGAGCGTATTGATTCCAGAGCCGAAATTGCAGTTGTCAGCAGTGCAGACTCATGCAATCTGTTAAACACATTCCTTGAAGGTGGGTCGTATCCTCTGCTCCCATTTCCTGTGGGAAAGGCAGCAGTGATAGGCTCTCACTCGCAGTCTTCTGTTAGGCTTCACTGGGATGGTTTATGGTAGCAAAGCCCCTAGCCTGCCTCGCAGTGAGGGAGCACAGCTGGCTGATGCTGAGTGATGATCCACTGCGTGGATCACAGGGGTGCCCTGTGCCACCTCTGTGACAAGGATGGCAAACCCAAGAGCCAACGGGGCACTAAAGGCAGAGGGCAACCCCAGCTCCATTTGTCAAGGATTACAAACCATTCCCTCAGCATGCCTAAATCCAGGGTATGAAGCTTTTTTTGTGTGCCTCCCCCCCCCCCCTTTTTTTGTTTTTTTTTTTTTTTTAAGCGTGTCTAACAAGAATAGAGCAAGTTAGCAGCAAAATGCATGATCTTGTGCAACCGGCCAAAAATCCAGCAGCATGTCAGCAGAGTTGTTTTTGCCTGCTTGCCACTGCCACCTTAGCCAACTTTCATTGCAGCAAGGTTTGCCCTTGCTAAAAGAAGTCGACAAGTTTCAAACGGCGTGGAACAGACCCATTCTCAGGACCTGCTGTCCTGCCAGAGGTTCTCGATCATGAATTAATACCTGTTTCAGACACAGTAGCCAGGTGAAATGAAGTGTAAGAGATCCCATTGGCTTCCTAGCAAGGCCTTCAGCCGGCACAGGCTGGCAGAGCGCCCCTGAGAAGCAATGGTATGGGGCTGATTTGCACCGTCTGAGGCTTTGCCAATAACCCTTTTAAGGATTTGGAAGGAGTCCCTGCTAACTAATAGGCTGAGAGATTTTAATGTGAGTGAAGGGGAACAGCTCTTCTGTCTGACCTACGCCACCTCCAGAGGGAGAGGCGAGGAGGGAGAAGGCAAGCAGGTACCATCAAGCTGTGTGTGAGGTACTGCAAAACCCAACCTGCCTGGAACACAGAAAGCTGCTGCCATCTAAACCAGCATTCTTTCATACTGGAGACATGAATAATATCGAAAAATGCATGCAAAGAAAATGCATTTTCCTCATCAGTTGCTTGTTTTCTTCCCTCTTGCTCTCCTCAGCTACAACCAAGGCCAAAGATGAGGCTGTTCTGGTGCATTGCAGAAAGCTTTCATTTACTGGTTTTAAATAAAAATGCAACAAAGATGCCAAAAATAACATTCAAAGTATTTCTATCAGAATGATCCTGCTGGAGGTGCAAAGTGTGGACAAGTGACACAGGGGCTAATTAAGGGCCATCAATGCCTAAGAGAGATTTTATGGTTTTGTTGTAAGAAACTTCTCTCTAAGCACTTTTTTGTTTCAACACCCCTGAAACTGTTGCTAGCAACAAAGTAAAGTAAAACAGAAGAATATGTGGACCTAACATGATCTCAGCAAGATAGGGCATCTTGCACAGCAAAGCAGACCTGCAGAGTTTATGACAATCGCTGCCAGGAATACAATGTATAATCACTCCTTCTGAAAACTGGGCAGTTTGCCTTTAATTAATTTTACTGTCATATTGTCTAGCTATTCTCTATGCTCTTTACAGGAACTGCTATTGATACCATATTAATCATGAAATTATGAAGGGCAAATGGCATGGTTTAAGAGCAGGCAGTTGAACTGTCTCTTTTTATAAAACTAACACAGTTACACAGATTATTTCTCTATATGAGTCCCACATTTAACATGAGAGGTTACAGGGTACATTTCTAAAAAGGGCATATCAATGCGTAAGTAAGGTTATCTATGATCAGAAAGTAGGTGATGTTGGATAAATGGTAAGTGCTGTTGAAAGGCAGTCACAATTAAGAGAGGACAACTACACACTTTTGCAGAAGCACTGGTGAACAGACAAGAATGATACGTTGCAAATATATGCAACTGCTATTATATGAATTCCATTGTATTAGTCATCATGTTCTTCTGGGTATTAAAATCCTTTTCTATAATGAACTGAAACCATAAGCTACTCCAATTCTGTAAGTAGGTCACAGTATACTCGGAAATTCAAATCCTCCATCCAACAGTACTATATGCAGCAGCTAAACCAAAGAAAGTGCAGGAGAAAAATATATATATATAATTTCTTACATCTGGCTGTATTTGTTTTGTTGGTTTGCTCAGCTTGGTGCACTTATACATGCAGAGAAAAAGAGATGGTGCAGGTTATATGCCTCTGCTCATCTAGGAGCATATGCTCATACATAAGGAGCACAAAGGAGAGAGAAGCAGGGAGAGAGCAGCTCCCAGGGGAATGAAAACACCTGGCTGCCACTAGCCAACCTTCCCAAATTCCCGCCTGTGCCCTACCATATCACTGTCATATTCTGTAAAAGATCCAAAACTTTCAGATCTTGTCTGTTTTGGAGGCAGCTAATAGGATTTGACATCCCATATGCCACCCATAACATGGTAGGATTTCCCCCTTCAGTTGTAGTCTACAATGACTTTCCCTAGCAGGTTAACAAAAATGCATTGGGTTAGCCTCTAGTCTATTCCCAAACTCCAAAAAAACAAAGCATTTTGTCTTACTATTGTTTTAAGCAAAGCCACTACTTTGACCAATGACTTGATTTCTAGCACAGCTCTATGAACAGCTGTACAGGTCCCAGCTGGAGGTGGGAAACTAGAGTACAAGGCTACGAACGAGGGGAGAGAGAGCACAAACTTCCTAAAACAGCTTTGTAGATGAGGAAAACACAGTTGGAAAGAGTTTTCTAAATAGATGTATGCAATAAAATATATTAGCACTTTTTATTGTATCTTCTACCCTACTGTCTATGTCTACTTTTCATACACTGTACTTACAAGCACCTTATATAAAGTAATAGAATTAGTTAACTAAGTACCTCTGTTCTATCTGAAATGCTTTCCCTTGGTTGTGTCTGATTAATTTTGGCTAGAGCTCAATAGAGTAGTATATATTAATATGCCTTCTACATATCTCACTAGAGAGAGAGTCCTCTCTTCCTGCCAGCTTAGGTTACAAGAACACCCCAATTTAAAAAAAAATGAGTTGAGACTCATTTAAAGAGCTCTTCCTGCTCTAACTTTTGCAATTCATTAGATCTCCATAATTAAACCAAATGGGAAGTCCTCCAGTTCCCCAGTGGGTTTTTGTTAGTCAGCAAAAAAAAAAAAAAAAAAAAGGGGGGGGGGGGGGGGGAAAAAAAAAAAGAAGAAAAAAAGAAGAAGAAAAAGAAATCACAGTTTTCCTGCATGTACTTTTCAGCTCTTACTGAGAAAATCCCAGCCTTTTCATGTGAACAGCTGCTGCAGGGTTACCCAGGGTCGGCTTGGGTATGAAGCAAAGGTTTCCTGTAGTCAGTTAGGGGAACATAGCCCCGGTTGTCAAAAGGGGAGAGAAAACAACTTCCATTCAATTAAAAGTACTTTTAAAGAGAAAAGCAGCAAGAAGCATTTAAGAAGGGGCCTTAGCTAATGGAGATGATGAAAAGTTGGAAAAACAGAAAAATCTATATGAATTGCTAAATATGAAGCCAAAAAAAGTCAACAGAATCCAAATCAACCACTGATGAGAGTTTTTGGTTTTATATCAGTGCACACAGAGTGCCTTAACCTTGGAAACATGCTCAATACCTTTCTTCAAGTCCTCAGTCTCGGCTGAAGCAGCTTTTACACTCACAGGGCCTCCATCCTCCACTGAGCAACCAATATCCCTAAGAGCTTAGCAGCCTGGGCATCCCAGGTGCATGGTTATGCACAAAGTTATGAGCCAGTATGTGTGACCTTGTCCTTTTAATCCTACTGTATTTACTTTGGAGGAGGTCAGGGGGAACATCCTCCTTCCCCCTCAGACCAAAGGGGAAATGGGTCAAAACCATCCTTGACAGCCTCTACATGGCACTATCCTCTAGCGGCCGCTTCACACGGAGCACTTTAAAAGCTCAAGTAAATCCCGTTACAGTATGGAAAGGTGCCTGGGTTCAAAGGCAGATTTGTTCTGCAAGCTTTGCTCCATGCAAGACCCCACCTTTCTAAGAAGTGAAGAATAAACAAAATTGTCCTCCTCCTCTAAAATCCCCCCTCAAGACCCAAAATGCACCAAGATTTGCAAGGCTCTTAGAGTTTCAATTTCCATCCCATTTACGAGAAATGGTTAGTCTTACCAGCAAACGAAAAGCAAAGCTGACAGGTTTAATATTACTAACCACAACAACAGCTCTTTCTATTCCTCAAAGCCTTCCCCCCAACTCGTGTATGTGCTTATTCTCCCTGTCCAATGTGTGCTGCTCATTTGAATCACTGGGAGATATGTCCATATGAGTGGCCTGATGGAAATACCTGCACTATTTATTTTGCAGGCATTCACACCTCCTTCCAGTAGCATAATGTAAAAAGATGACAACACAGAATTCATTATAACCTTGAGTAACCTACTCAAAAGCAGTCTGGACATGGTCCTGGGCAACCTGTGCTAGGTGACCCTGCATTAGCAAACGTTTGGACCAAATGGCCTCCAGAGGTCCCTTCCAACCTCAATTCTTCTGTGATTCTATGAAAATATTTCTTCAATAGTTAAATGAATAGAAGGAGGAAAAGGGGAAGGAAGGAAGGAAGGAAGGAAGGAAGGAAGGAAGGAAGGAAGGCAGGCAGGCAGAAAGGAAGGCAGGCAGGAAGAAAGGAAGAAAGGAAGAAAGGAAGGAAACCCTGATGTAGCACCTGACAGATTGCAATAGCTACAGAAACTGAAATTGAGTTTTATCTCCAGAAGAACTGCAAGGAAGAGATTTAGCAGTGGTTTCCCCAGCTTTCTGAGCCACCATGCTCCACAGCAGGGCTAGGGGGATCTGCCTTCAGCAAGGAGGACCTCTGCTCCTGTGTGGCAGCTGCAGTAAGCAGTGATAGCCATGATCCCAACAGCAGCCACCAAAGGCTGGGCTGGTTCATTTTGCAGAGGTCCAGCCACCGGTGATAATGTGACATAGGGCTGAACTTGTGGTCTATAAGCTTAACAAAATGATAAAAAAAAATATGGAAAGAAAAAATAAAAGATACTTCCCCAGTATTCTGCCCCTACACCATACATACTGGAGCCAAAGAATTTTGTGCTGTTTTGCATAATCTCACCGTTTCCCTTCCCTTGCATCAGCACATGTAAGTACATAACGTACATTAGCAGATGTTCAGATAATCTCAAAAATCAATACCGATTGGTCATAGATCTTGTTTACCGTGTTTTTATTCTACAAACTGTACACCTCACCAGTAAACCACATACCTATGGAGGGAAAAAAAACAACAACTACCAACCACAAACCAAACAACTTCTATTATTTAGTTCATGGCAAGATTAATAGCTTGAAACAGAGATTGGTTTTCTGCATCAGACTATACCAATCATACAAAAGCAAATCCCTGTTGTGAAACGAAACCCATACAACTCAACATGTTATTCATGAATAATCCAATGTGGATACAGAGTTATTCAGCTACAATGCAGTTAAGAATGAAAAAGAGAGGGTAACAGTGGTAAACACCCAGGGATATTTTAAATTTAATTGGGATTAGCATGTAATGCGCTTATGGGCTTTTGAAGACAGATTGTGCAACAGCATAGTGAGAACATAGGCATTTGAAAGCCACAAACACCTAATTTAATGGTCTTTTTGAATGGCAAAGACTGCTTTTAACAGTCAGTTCATTTGTACAGAGTTTAACCCAATGCTATTGATTTAGGCTGAACTGTGCTGATGGGGAGAAGACGCCAGTGCTAAAGAATATTTTGAAATTTAAGGGTAAAGGAGCGGTGGCATGTCAGGGCATTGCTGGAAGGCCATGACCTTATCTCCCCGGGCAGGCTGAGCTCCTCGAACACAGAGATACTACAGGTAGTACCAGGGGGTGCTAGCCTTGGTGAAAAACAAAATAAAGACAGGTTTGGGGGGTTACCAACATGAAGCCAACTTGCTGTGTACAATGTACCTACCTGGATAGGAAGTGCAACCTATAAGAATTTTGACCCTTTGTGCATGGTTGTTCTGGGGAAGGTAAAATGGGGGAAAAAATACTGTTTTCAACTAATATTTGTCTCAGGGGAGAAAAAGGCCTGTTATGGTCTCCCAAAGCATACGCAGCAGCGGTCAAGCTCACAAAGGGCATCTCCAAGCATCTCTTATAGGGCAAAGCTAGGTAAAAAAATGAAGCATTGAAAACTTTGCACTGTGAATATCCACAGCCACTTCATCTTGTGGTGACTTTTTCTACAGAAATATAGTATGTCAGCTTTGGCACACAAAGAGGAATGAAAAGTGAGGATAATCTGTGATCATTTTTTTCTTTTTACCTGCTACTTCCCTCCCCTTCAGATCAGAACTCTTAAAACAGTTTCATAAAAGCTAAAGTTTGCAGTAGGGTTCCTGCTGCAGAGGGGACCAGTGAGTGTCCTTCAGTTGTCTTTGAGGATTTTCTTCCAAGCTGTTCCCACTGTGCTCCTCACCAGTTACCCAACCCAGTGTGAATGACTTGCACATGTTGCCTCAAATATTTCTACAACTGCAGAACTTTGTTTGTATATGGTGATAGTGGGGGAAATGGTGCTTATTACTACAAACCTACTTTATTCTAAATATATCTTCCACTTGCATCTGTGTGAAGAAACATGGATGAGGTTTTACTTTTAAGTGCTGGTAACTGGGTGTCATGTATTTGTTATTGCTACACCTTTGAGAAAACCGCATTAGGGACCGTTGTACCGAGTGTTATTTTTCTCATGTATGGACAGTCTCTGCTCTGGTGAGCTTATACAAATTCGCCCTCTGCCAACAACCTAGCAAAACATGGACCAAATATTCTGCTGACTTATGTCTGCTGCAGACCCACTGAAATCAATGAGGTTGACCTACTTGTAAATTGGGCAGAATTTGATTCCTATGTTTATTTGTGGATGGCTACAGAAGAGGCTGACAAAGTCTGCATGGAAAAAGATAACCCAGAACATCAGAGGTAGTTTTAAAGGAAGTAGCTTCTGCTTGGACAAAACTTCAGAGGGTTTGAGGACAGAACATGGGAACGGATGGACAAATCCTTACAAAAATAGCAACCAGGCTATGCTTTGTTAACCTGGGAAGTGCTCAGTGAGCTCCCATGCTGGGAGAATTCACATGATCTTACTTCTTATGCTTACCACCATTTTTAATTTATACATATAATTTGAATAAAAGGAAACCAGCTGCACATCAATGGTGTTTACCAATACCACTGCAGCAGTAAATCAGAAGCAAAAAGCCAAGAAAAGCCCTGAAAAGACTGTCGGTATGCCACATAACTGACAGCGCAATGGAGCCCAAAATGTGCTCCATCAGTCAGGCACAGCATTCAGATCTGGAGCACCACAAGCAACGCAGCAGCATAAATCTGAACATCCATCCTGTATAATAACAGAAGAGTATTAGCATTTGCCAAGTGGCTTCTAGTTGCCACAGGTTTAACAGGGATAGAAACAATGATGGGGCATAGCTCAGAGCCAAAGTAATTAAAGGTTTGGGCTGATGACTGTGATTAAGATACCAGCTCCACTGTTTATCTGTAAGCATCCAGGTATCTCAGGAGCAGCTGCACTGGTTGCTGGGCTGTTACCTCAGGTTCGGCAAGAATTTATGCACCACAGCCTGCAAATATCACTGGAAAGGGATGGGTGGAAAGGACAGCTGGAGGAAGCCTCAGTGATCTGGAAAGTACTTCTGAAGCTTGCACCCCTGCTACAAGAAGTCTTTTCAGAAACCACAAATTTTAAAAAGGCTGAAAAGTATGAGCACATAAGAATTTGAGAGACCCAGGACATGAGTTTGGAAATGGCTGGCATCCTGCAGAAAGTGAGACAGCCTGCTATCAAACCTAGCAGAAATTGTAGTTCCTGTTCATTGAATAGCTACTTGGGTGGGTTGAAAGGGATGTACATGATGTCTGCACCCTCATTTTAGCAACAAGATATCTTGGCCAAAAAAAAAAAAGAAAAAAAAAGTAAAAAAAAAGTATGCTACCCATAAGTGAGTAAAAACAGGAGTTATTTAAAAGTTCACACAGAATAGAGGGAAAGTCCAAGCACAGACAAGGTAAAACATCTTAAAAATGAGCTTCTACACAGGGCTCTCCATCATTTCCAGGATGCTCTAAACCAAACTGGCATGCTGCGGTGCAAAGGCCAGTTTTGTCTGGCACACAAGAGCTTCTGGCTTCCAACGATTTCCAAACTCAGCAAGTGTTACGAGCCAGGAGCCACTACCTCTCACAGACACACTACCAGCATGCTTAATTTGGGAAAGGAAAATACAGTCTGGCACATAATCCTTGAATGGCTGCCAAGACTTGCTCTCATCTGTGTGGCATCGGAGTTGGCCAAAAAAACAGAAAAAAAGCCCAAACACCAGGCAGGACACCCTTAGTAATAAACCTCCCACCTCAGCTACCTAAGCCCCTGTGTGCTTACCTTCCTCTAAGCATAACAGAGAATCAGAGCTGCTATTTAGAGCTGATACAAACATCAAGTCATGAGCAATCTTGGAGAAATCAGGAGTCAGGCAATGCAACACAAAAATGAATCTACACAGGAACTTTCACAGCCTATGTTTTTGAAATAACCGCTTCTGGAGACTATGACCAGGCTTACTTCACCATCCTCCTCGATATCACCACTAAGAATGACAAAAATTTTGCCTCCACAGCTGCTCCACAATACATTCTCCTGTGCCTAGTCCAACTATAATTAAATATACATAATTTCAAATGGGGAAATTTCAAACTTAAAAAGAACTTAAAAAGAAACCTGCAACTATTGTATGGATTAAGAAACATTTTGAAATTACACATGCATGTATTATTAACACAAGTTAGGCTTTATCAGAAAAGATAACCACAACTGTACCTCTTTGAATAAAGACTACTACACATAGATCTTCTCAGAAATTACAAAGTAATGCAGAATGAAATTTTATAAAAATAAACTTATGATAATAAATGTAGAGATAGCTGTATTTATTTACATTTTAAGCCCTAGGAAGCACTGATGTCTTATTTCAAAACATTCTCTATAAGGAGGGAGACTAAAACCAACATTTTGGGTGGACCTGTTTGGGTTGTGTCTTTTTTTTTTTTTTTTTTTTTTTTTAATAATTTTGTCATTTAACCACTTACCTCTGGAATTCTGTACTTTAAAAAAAAAAAAAAAATTAAAGCGGCATCAATTGACAATGCTGACAATGAAAAAAAGAGTTTGCGAATAGGTTATTCTATTTTTGTCCAATACCATAAAACAATGTTTACCTTCAAAAAAAAACACTCCAGAAAACACACTCAAATACACATGAAAATACATATTTTGGTTGATGTCTTCTGTTGCAAATATCGGTATTGAAAAACTTCCTGCCTTTGCTAAAGGAAGAGAAGGAAGGACTCCAGTAACACAGTACAACGCAGCTCAAAAATATGCTGTGCAGATCACAGAAAATAGTTCATATGCACATTCCCATGAATTGCTTTTAACAACTACAATATTTATAAAGAACATGAGCAATAATAGGTCACATTTGCCTCAGTCAAATTCCAAAGTTCCCAACTTAGCCATACCAGGCAGTGGATTGGCTGATGGGTATCTCTGTCCACTACACCAACACTTATCATCCCACTGAGTCAATCAGCTCCACACCTCTTTCCTCCCAAATCTAAGCCACCCTTGAGTCCATGCCTCTCTTCATTTGTAGAGTGGTGCAATGAACCCACCTTGGCTAGAATTTTGATGGTCACTAGTGGAATCACCAGCTGGGACCAGCTTAGACAGCTTTCTTGTGGGGACAAACTCATGTGTTCTGTCTCCCAGCCCATTCATTTGAAAGCATAAGAAGAGGCAGACATAATTCTTTTTCATGGTCACTATTAAGATAACATGTCCCCAGATGCACAGGAGGTCCAAGTCCCAAAAATGTAATGTGTCCTCCCTGGTCAAGTATTAAATAAAGGGGCTGAAATCAGCCTATCTTTTAAAATGCTCCTACTATTTATAGTATTCAAGCCACCATGAATCTCAGGGAAGTGGACCAAAGCTCTAGAGAATTTAAACAATGTTGTCTCAGATTAGAAAAGAAAGAATTAGTTTCATTTCACGTGGAGATAAACTATTGAAAAGGTCTTGGGGGAAAAAAAAAAAGAAAAAACAATTTCAGATGAATCATGTAGTAGGGGAAGTGTCTCATTTTGTAAACTGTATCAGTTGCTAACCCTTTCTTGCCTTCTCTTACATTCATTCATTGATAAATTAACTGTTCAGAAGTGCAACATAACTACAAAAACATGAAGCCACTCATTCATCAGAAGTGAGCCTGCTAGGTAGGAAAGCAGCAGCAGACACCCTGCTGATTCACTGCCTGAAGGAACTTTGTTGAAGGTGTATGGAAAAGAGTACAAAAACTTACATAAGCAAGACAGCCCCTTCACTGTCCATACAAAACATTAATATTCTGGTGTCATGTTGCCAAATTTGCTACTTCAAGGAACTGAGCAGCTGGTCTGTCACAGAATAATGACACAGCCTCTTGGACATGGAGTAGACTAAACAATGATAACCCACTTTCAGAACCTGGCAGAAGTGTCCCAGCCTTAGCCCATCTTTCTTTAACCGCAGGCTCCCTCCTTGCTCTGTTTAACATCAGCCACCTGTTTACCACTCACAAAACTTCTTTGAGTCTCCGGATTTGCAAAAATGTTGCCATCTCTCACAAAGCAAAAATTTCAGTGCATTTCAGAGACAGATGGAACCATATTTCTGCTCTTTCTCAGCATTTGTTTGAATTATGGTGTTTTCAAGAAGAAAGAAACCCACAAAACAAACTGAACAAATTAAGACAATTTGCACTTGAATTGTCCCACCCTGAGCAACAAAGCATTCTCTCTCTCAGCACTGGTGCTGCTCAGATGAAGGTGCAGGAGGGATTGGTAAAATAATTGCGATGTCCTCACAACAACACATCTCACTCCTCCACCTTCTGTTTGGACAAAGTGATAATTTAATTCAGTTGTTACTGATAATTAATTACACAACATTTTAAAGTAGTAACATTGTTTTTGGTATTTTTCCCATCAGCATTTAGCTATGGTCAGTTATTCATGGCACCTAATGAAAAACTTTGAAAGTAGCTCATGACCTGCTGCCATTTCCAAGCACACATAAAAGCAGTAAGGAAAATAAGTGGAAGAATATGGCCAAAAGCACTCTTTTTATTTTTATTTTTTTAATTTTTTTATTTTTATTTTTTTATTTTTTTGGGGGGTAGCATCATGAGAAGCTGAAGTAATGGGAAAAGTATGCTTCCTTCTGTCCCATACCCTTGCCGTCTTGTCCTGCTTTTCCATCCTTGAAGGACAACACAGGGAAAACTTACCATCTTGTTTCTAATTTGCTCCATGCCCAGCCACAGGGGCTCTGGTACAGGAAAAGCAGCCATGGCTCATCAGAAAAAATCCTCACATAAAACAGGGCAGAACCATCCACTGGATCACTTCATAAAGTCCAAGTAATCAAGCCAGAAGGAAGGTTTATTTAATCTGAACAATATTCGGGGGACCAGGGGAAGAAGAACAGAGAAGGGAATACGCTTCCAGCATTCATCCCGGGAATCTGACTCAGACTAAATGCACACCACCTGAACAACGACCTGGCTCTCTCACTTGCTCCAGGACTGTTGGCCATGCTGGAATAAAGCATCTCCTCCCTTCTGACTTTGTAGGCATTTCCATGGGTTGACGTAAAACAGGATCTTCAGGACTACATGTGTCCTTCACTATCTCTCTATACAGTATCTTTTCTAAAGGTTGTACTTCAGTTCACTGGTAACATACCCCAGAAACCAACATAATAGGAGCTTGCCTCCCAACTGTCTCATTTTCAGATAATGGAGACTCAATTTTACATTTATTGGCAGGATTTCATGCATCAAATTCCCTTTTTTTTCCAGCTGGACTAATCCACTAACTTCAATAATGGCATGGAGAGGCGCATTTTCCCATTTCAGTTCACATGCATTCTCTAGCCACAGGGAACATTAAGCTTCAATAAGGACTATTTTAAGAATCAGTTTGCCCTTTTTTTTTTTTTTTTTTTTTTTTTTTTTTAAATTCCCAAACTCAACTATGAAATTGAACAAAACCAGACAATTTGTCATTAATCTGTCCACTTAGATAGACCCACTGAGCTACGATAATGACATATATTGAATGGTACAAGCTCAGGAATTACACTGAGCTAAGAATGCACAAAGCTGCCATGAGAAATTTGTGGTGTCTTGGTGTGATCTCACGCTGTAATTTCCATTCTTGGAAGGCCCTGTCAATCAAGATGTACTAGAAATGCTTCAAGACTTCGGGTGTTGCTCAAAAAGATCTTTAGGCACCAAATTTACATGAACACTTCAGCTTTTAGGGTTTATGACATAGCAGTCTATGTCACCAGTTGGGGCATTCAGTGCTCTCCCTGCAAGTAAAGACACATAAGCAAAAAATGAAGATGCAAGAATGAAAAGAAGTACCACATTAAAAGGCAACTCTTCCATCATTATAGAAAATAAAGAGTAGGTCAACTTGGAGTAAGATGTTCTGGTCACACATGGCAGACCAGAGCAAGTGAGGAGCAAACCTTGTCTCTAAAGCAAATCAAGGCACGTAAGCATGTATTTCTCTGTAACTCAACGTAGTAGGACTTGCAAAAAAAGATTTCATCAATAAATAAATAAAAAATAAATAAATATGTAAACTGTCTAGTTTTCTAAAATCTGAATGAAATCTCCAGATGTAGCTAATGGCAGCTCATCGTAGACATCAAACTAGTGTTACCTTCTCTGTACTGCTGTTGATGTCCAGCAAGCAGAGGGCATTAAAGTCCTTCAGCTTCACGAACCCCCTCACATCACTCCCTCTATCATTCTTTGGCACAAGGTTTACCTGTCCTATATTACTCCAATGACATGTTTTATCTGTGTTCCTAAGTTACCATGGAGTAGGAGAAAACTTTGTAAATCTCCACTGTTCAAGCAAATTCTCTCAAGATGTGTCATTTTAATGCATTTTCTCATTCTGTCTTTACATACCATCCTACCTTCCTCCTTCCCCTCCAGCTGAATTTCCCTTCCCGTTTTCTTCAAGAATAGTGCACACAGAAAGAAGTGAAAACACAGCAGCTGCTCACTTGTTAAAATATTTATATTTTTCATTTGTGCTTTAGAGATTGAGCCAATTATGCCCACTGACCCAATTTGAAAAAAAAATAAAAAAATAGAGAGATGTGTGATTTATTTAATCTAAATAAATATTCAGAGAGTCATTTGAGAGAGACAAACACAACTGATAGATTGGGGGATGGGAGAAAAAACATGCTGGCTATTTTTTGAAATATAAACCTGCTTTCTAATCCTTTCTTGGGAATGTTTACTTTTGTATAAACACCACAAATTATTTCAACTGCACTGTAAGTATTTTTATTAATTTCCTAGATCAGTTACATTTCTTTAGTATCCTAAATATGGAAAAAAAAAAAAAAAAAAAAGGAAACATCTTTAAATGATGTGATGAACTTTACTGGGATGTAATGTCTTTATATTGCTAACCAGATGTGAAAAACTTTGAAGGGACTTTGGAAAAGCTCTTGTTTGGTACTGACCATGCTCCCCTAAAATAGCCCAGCAATTATTTCAATAACTTGTGCTTGAATAAAGTTATAGCAATACCTCTGAAAATGCTACAAACTCTGTAGCAATGTGCAGTTGATGTGAATATCAAGAAAGGTGCACTTTCTGCAGTGAGAAGTATGAGAATTGAGAGCTGCTTAGGGTTAAGCGGGATTAATATTAGTTGAGCACAAAAGGTCCATACGGAAATGATCAGTTAAATGAAGACTGAACGCTCTGTATGAACTCTTCTTAAGTAAAGCAGAAAAATTTATTACTTTTCATCTGTACAACTGACCTTATTTTTTTTGTCTTTTCCAGTAGAAAACTCCCACCATTCATTAAAGCTCTTCACATGCAACAGAGTCCTTAAAAGGAGATGTGGCTCTTGCCCAAGAGCAAGATGGATATCTATCTGGCCCCTACCCATACAGTCTCCTTACCCATACAGTCTCCTTAGCTTATGGGCTAATAATAATAATAATAATATATATATATATTTTTTTTTTAAAAAAAAAAAGTACTGTAGGTCTTCTCTTCATCGCTTCAATTTTTCTCCTCATTTATCTTTCTGTTTCATACCATTTGGCTGAATTGCATTTGGGTAATATGTCATCGACTGAGGGCCAGATTAAAACCCGTCTGTGGGTTTTAACCTTCTTGGTTCAGTTCTCTAAAAAGTATTAAAACAAAACAAAACAAAACAACTTCAGGTGGACAGTAACTCATGGAGAAGCTTCATACTTTCATTGTTCCATAGCACAGACCCACACACCTGCATTCTTTTAGCAAACAGCTGAAGCAGTTGAGCACCTCCCCACCACAGCTCCCCTGCTCTTGTCCCAGCCCTACCAGATGGACCTACACCTGTACAGTCTCAGTTTACATTTTCTTATTCTACTGATCACCAGCTTCAATACTGGGATGTAGCCACCTGGGGTTTAGTTCATAACAGTTTCATTTCCATACTTTACTTACAGAGTCATAGTGACATGGACTATATCACATGGGCATAAGGAGCTCTGCTTTTCTGTGGGGTTTTCACAGATTTCGATATTTTTGTGCATATCTGGGGAGCACTTTTCAGGCAAGCCTTGCTGTTTCTTCTGCAGTTCACAGATGAAGATAGCAATGCTATATTGATCATCCAGACTAAACAGGCAGTTTTCCAATCTTATTTAAAGTCAAACCTACTTCAAATAAAATACTGAAAGCAGTAATGGAGAGCATGTTATGGAGGAGCGACCTAAGATGACAGCTTTATGAGGCACCTACCTATTGTGCACATTGCTGTCTAAGAAAAGACACAGCACCCACCAAGCACATTATAGGCTCATTTCTAGAAGAGAACTATGTCTAAAGGAAATCTAATCAGGGCAGGAGGCAATGCTACCAACTGGAAGCAGAGGTGCAGACGCCTCTTCTTTTTACCCAATCTTGTTGTCACAGTTTTATGTCAGAGGATATATTTATATATTTTTAATTATGCCATTGTCGAATTCGTTTGTCACAGGGAGAGTCAAAACAGTCAAGAACTGTCTGGTTTGCAGGGCTGGTGCTACTTCAGCAAGCTTAAACCCCATCAAAGAATCAAAAATCACTTGGATCTTCACAGAAAGTGTGCATAACTTCTGAAGGCAGAGGAGAACCCCACCCAGGTCTAGCTATTTAGCCTCTGCTCAAGAACCAACTTGCCAAAAAATTTCACTGGATTTCAGTTCAAGAACCAGGCAGTCTTTCAGCAACTTCTTTTACCTTCCAGACCCACAGCATACCTATCCTCAATATATTAAAAAAGAAGAGATACCAAAGCCAGATGTTCTTCAATAAAAAATGAGCTGTTGGTAAAACTAAAAAGATATATTAGTCGTGTCATAGGAAGAGGTTGATATCAGGCTAAAAATACGCTGGAGGGTCAAGGGTTATCCACTAGCAGTACCCCACAGAAAGCACAGGACAAGTGCCAAACATGGGGCCACAAATGGGGAGCTGGAGTGGGCCAGGACCCTTGCCCTCATGTCAAACACCTGGTTGCCCCTGCAGAAACTGCAGGTGGACCCATTGTGGGCCATGTTGTCACCCTTCTGCCTTTGCTATGTGGTTTGAATAAGAGGACAAGAAAACTATGGCTTCATAATTGCCCATAGCAAGTATCTCATGGGAGGACTTGTAGGATTTGGATTGGCCATGAGCATGACAGCACTTCTGGTGGACTAGTTGGGGCACATGATATGACATTTATTTTGACTTGATGCTTTCACACCAACTTCATGCAAGCTCTAGAAGAACAGCTGGTATCTGATCAGGCACCAAGCCAAACGGTACTGAATTACACAATCCAGCTTTTCTTATTTTTTATTTGTAAATAGAAAAGTGAAACTGGATGTGCAAGGAACAGCAAAGTGGGAATAACCTTATCATGAAGCCACCACAGCAAAAGATAGTAAGTTGGGCATGGGGTCTCTGTGCAATATAGATTGAACTGCCATCAGACTGGCCACAGTTGAATAATGTACCTGACCCCTGCCTTCCAGTCATGCCTCACAGAGGTTTCCCAGAAGAAAAATGCCTTCTTCAGCCTGCCAAATGTATTAACAAGAGCACTGCAAATCTGAGGGCTTGTGTGTAGCTAAAGGAAGATGCCCTGACAGAACTCTTCCCCATTAATGCCAGGACATGCCATCTACTATATATCTTCTGGAGCTGAGTGTGCAAAAGTCATGGGACATTTTATTGGTCCTACGCACTCACTGCTGTGGGGCTGGGTGGGACCAGCATGGCATGTCCCTGCATGGAGCCAGGTTAGCACAGCACTTACCTGGTGCTCCACCCAACACACCATACCCTGAACATGTTCC
This sequence comes from Nettapus auritus, assembly GCA_011076525.1. Classification (NCBI taxonomy): domain Eukaryota; kingdom Metazoa; phylum Chordata; class Aves; order Anseriformes; family Anatidae; genus Nettapus; species Nettapus auritus. Next base: position 57,220,482 of record CM021766.1, on the reverse strand, counting down.
CAATGTTTTCAGACCTCTGGCACCACTATTCCTGTACAGTTATTTGTTCCAAAGCACTCCAGAAAGTCAGCATGCAAAATGTCTCACTAAGGAACTGAAACTCTCCTGCAGGTACTTGAGAGCCTCCTATCACAGTTGGTGTAGTAAGGTCATTCACAGCTCCTTCAGTTTAACGTACACTCTTAAACAATTATGTTTAATTAATAAACCTAACAAATCTGTCTACTGCTAAGGCACAGAACAAACATCAGTTAGACTTTTTATTGTCTCCTCTTCAACATCCTCAGCCATTTTTAAAAGAGATCTTTAAAAGAAGATCTTTAGACTCAAGAAACTAGAAGTATGCACTTTAAGAAGCAGATTACTACAGATACACCGAACAAGAGAGTTTGCTGCCTTAGGCTGGGAGAATCCCCTCCACCCCCCAAAACCAGCTGACTTCATATTGCAAGTTCACCCTCACTGCTGAAGAATGCCTGAAGCAGCAAGGGAGCAAGAGCTTCTGCTAATCTTTTCAACCCCTAAAATTATCATTTTATGTATCTGAATTACTGATGAGCCTAAACTGCAGTGGTTGATACAGGTTTTGGTCCAGGCCTGTTTCTTTATTGAGTATATAAATATTTATATGCACAGAGTTTGTATATGTTTGGGAATACTTTGAATTTTATGGAGGGATCCTGTTACTACAGCAAATATATTAACTTATGTGAAATTATAATAAAAACATCAATCTTGACATGAACTTCCCTTTTGCCTCCTTGTATTTCTGAACTGTTGGTCTATTATTTTGCTCTAAAGCACTAAAGGTTCCCTTGGTGGGATTATATGAAAATCAGTGGCCTTCCTCACCTGCATAGCATCACTGCAAAGATATTTAAGAAGGTAACAGAAGAATTATTTTTGCCATTTGGAATTTTGAGCTAAAATGTCATGGTGACCCCCCAGAAAATATCAACTCCACTCAAATTTACTGGTAAAATCTTAGGGTGGACAGCTGTACTTTACCCTGAACTTCAGGTGCTATGGGGTTCTCCTCGAGCAGAAAGTGCTAAAAGGGAAATAAAGTTAATCCAAAATTGGTCGGTTTATCTCTATAGTTTTTCCAATAAAAGCGTGCATTTAGCATACTGGCATATGTTGGCAGGAAGCAAGCTTTAGACCACAGGTTAAAATAATTGCAAGAAGAGCATATTGTTGTAGAAAAAAATCAAGATAATAATTAGAGAAAAGCATCTTCCAATGTGAGATTTCTCCCCACTCTTTTATATAGGATCACATCCTTTTTCACCATTTCTGTTCAACAATTCTGCTGACACTGCTGGTTTCAAGGTTCAGCTCCCAATGGGTACCTATACTTCAGTGACAGCTGAGTGATCCATGCAGGAGTAGACCTGCAAGTGCTTGAGAATGGAAGTAAATCTCAGGAGTTTTTGTATAATAGTCCTCCCTTCTTCAGACTACTTCCCTCCTCTTTTACAGGGACTGTCCAAAACACCTTGTCTACTTATCTGCAAAGGGAGGTGGCACAGTCTTCTGTAACTGTAGCTACAAAAATTCTATAACCAAGAGGACATGGGAAGAAAAAGCCCCCAACCCAAAACAACGAGACAGACTTAACATCACAGGGGACTAATGGTGAACGAAAAAGAACTGGAAATGAACAAGAAGCAATACAAGCACACTAGTTATTTCCTGTTCATTTGCTTCTTAATTTTTTATTCATGTGTAAATTGACCCCATCTGTGGTTTTTTTTTTTTTTTTTTTTTTTTTTTTTTTTTTTCATTCAACCCCTGAAGGGAGAATATGTGCCATAGTTTAATAACAACATTCCCATGAGACTTGGAAATTCAGTGTCATCTTGATATATTGTTCCAAAAAGTGGAGGCAGAAGGCACAATGTGAAATAGTGTAGCAGTGCCATGTGACAAGCAATAAGCATTTGCAGAGACATGTAGGATAAGAGTGAGCTGACAGCAGAACTGAGAACAAAACAAATGTAATCCAACATTAAACACCGAAGCACAAGTGTACAGTGTGAAGGCTAGTTCCAGCACGGCCTCAAGCACTGAGTTGACTTTCCCACTGGTACTTCTGCCATGAATTTTCAAGGTAACCATGGAGCACTCACAACATCATGAGAAAGTCACAGACCAAGGAAAATGTATTTTGGGAAGAAAAACAAACAAACAAACAAAACCCTATACATCATTCATTTTAAATCTTTTCAAATTAAACACTGTGGAAGAAGAAATCTGTAACTACCCTTTGACAACTCTGCAACATAATGTCCTAATCTCATACACTATTAAAATGGCTAAATGCTTTAAGGAGTTCCATCAAAACTACCTGAACCACTGCTTATTGGCTGAGGTGGCCATAATCATTAGTCAGACAAAGGTTACCACTTCTTCACTTTTGAGGATCCACTGCAAGAGACTGTTTTGACGATATTCATCTCTGCACATAAGCTCTTAAGGGTTAAAGACTAAAAAATTGACTTCTTAATGACTGCACACAGATTAAATGAAGCCTTCTGTGTGGACAAAACAGTCCCACTGCGTTATTTGGAAAACAGTCCTTCTAATATCGATTTTGGGGTTATGATCTTGCTTTAGATTCAGGTTTCATCCACAATTTATTTATTGTTGTTATAGCCTCTCCTTTAAAACAGGAAGATAGCATTTATATCTTTCCCCAACTCTTTGGGACTAATGCAGTCAGCCCTCCACATTACCCTGGTGCTCTAATTTGGGGTTACAATAATACAACACAAAGTGATTTATTGCCCTGGCACACTCTGCAAAAGGTATCCAGCTCTGAAAACAGGCTCAAAAAAGGAAATTTTCATCACCCAGTTCATAATAAAAACATTTGAAAGAAACGGAGGAACAAAATAGAAAACATATGCACAGCACAGATGTTGTAGGAAAAATTAGTTTGTTTCTAATGCAGTGGTGAAATTGGTCAAGACCACCACATCTGTTCTGAAGTACAGTTCTCATAAACACAAACAAGGCCACAAGCAAAGGCAAGGATTAAGCAAAAAGAAGGCAAGATGCCTTCATTCCCTATTTAGTGCGGGCCAGAATAGCACATCTTCCCTTACTTCATGAGAGGCAGGAGATGCCAATGCATTCATATAGAGATCAGTGCCCCCTTCTCTTCTGAGCATAGAAGAGTGAGATGTCCTCAAAACAGCTCAGCACTGGTCCTTTGGAAAGCTGTTCCCTTATCTAACTGCATCCATCTGCTTTGGGACACAGACAAATGTTATTGCAAACTTTTCTGGGAAAACAAGGATCTTATTGAGAAAATAATAATAATAATAAAAAAACCACAACCACCACCATAAATCAGATGCCTTTTCATTAGATTCCCCAACCCCCAAGATATTAGAAAAACTTCAGTCAGTATAGATGGTAACTGTATTTTTGGAAACACAAAATTCAAGCATGTGTAAATTGAGAACAGCCCAGTACTGTCCACCCTGCAGAGATATGCCTCCAGAGCATTCCCTCTCAACTCTGAAGCTAGAAATACCTTTACTATCTAGGCAATCAAGTTTTAAGTAGAAATTGTTGCTTTCTATAGGGTGTCAAGGTCACTGACAATTTCTACTAAAACAAAGCAGAAAATACAGTAGTAGAAGTTTACCCCAGTGAGACTTGTACATGCCCAAAAAATAGCAAGAAAGAGATGAAACGCCACACTGTGTACTTCTGGGGAGCAATCATTGGATGCAGCTAGTAATGAAAGAAACACGAGATAGAAAATCGAGCCTGAAGAATATTTTCCATTGCAATGGAAATATATGTAATAAAGTGGTATGCTAAAATGGAGACATGGGTAAAAATATAAAAGGAGGAAGCATCATTAAGATATTTCATTTTCCTTTAAATTTCATGTAAGAAGAGGAGAGAGGAGAAAAGGAGTTCTTTATGACTGCTCAGAGGTAAGAGTCAATACATAACTCAATAAAAGAAAGGCTATCTTGATCATAGCAAATTTCTATTAAGATTAATTACAAAACAATTTTGAACAATAAACTTTTCTTCACCATGCTCATTTGTCATATTTTTTACATCTCTCATGACCTTCTCACTGTGCCCTTGAACTGTAGCATTAGTTACACACAATGTATTGTGAAGTAAAATGAACAATGATCATCCATGCCCAAACTCCATATATAGATTTTAAAAAGCATTGGCGAATGGGCTATTAAAAGTAGATGCACCTTATTGATCTCCCTTTAAAGCAATTTACAGTTAGACAGAACTGTTTTCTCAGTAGTGTTAGAACAGAAATTGCTTGTATTTATCTTGTTGGCAAGGACAAAATGCATCAACACATTAGAGCTGAGATTTGTACCCTGCTCAGACAGCCCTAGGAGCTCCTCTGTTGTATACGGCACAGAACTGCACATGTGCTAACCTGCTGATACTTTAAAAGACTAGGATTAGCAAAAGAAAGAAGTATTTTGCCATGCAATTGCATTTCTAAGTGATTCCCTATATTATTCAGCCCTCAGTGTGTACTCTTCAAGACAAGTAATTATAGAAAATGCTTTCACTGCAAAACGTCTGGAGATTAAATAGCGTGTTTCATCAAGACAAAAGTATCTTTATCTATGACACTTTATCTGATGATCCCAGAGAGGAAAAAAGCACATATTGGAAGGAAAAAGATATGCAGGAAGGGGACGGGGTAAAAGGAAAAGATATCTTAACCGACCAAAATGCACATGATTCAGAAAAAGAACTCAGTTTGATCACTTCCTTATGGTGCCCTGGTTCAGGACAAGTCTCCTGCCTGACCTGCCTTCCTCCCTTATAAACTTTCTGTTATACATCTTCTGTAAAAATTTTGTGAATGGACCTGGAAAAAATATGGGAGTATTGCATTTTGCTTAATTCAGTGAGAAAACCACACAGACCATTCTGCACCAGTGTTTATTAAAGAAATACAGAGGTTCTACCTGCACCTCAGATTGAGTCACACTTAATGGGTTCAAAATCTGTCCCCTCTCTGTAGACATGACTTTAGGTACACACCTTTTCCCTTCTATAAACAGTCAGTCAGAAAACCATGCTTCCCAGAAAGTCAAACAGTGATAAAAATATTAGTCATAGTAATCAGACAAGAGAGTGTGAGAGAAAGGTTTTATTTTCATTTGGAGTAAGGCTGGATGTGATAAACCCTATCCATAATGACTGTGAGCATCATCTAACCCAGACAATGACTTGACCATGAGGCTAAAACTAAGTGGGAACACTAATGATACCATCTTGACATTAAGTCACCAGAAGCACTGATGCATGACAGGGCTAAGATGCTGTTAACCTATTCTCTTCCCTTCCCAGAGGACATTTATCTTAGTGTATCACGAACCACTACCAATGCCGCATGTCCAAGCACCTACTATTAATAGTTGAAGTGCATTTGTGCCATCACATGCAACAATACTGTGTGCCACAACATAATACCACTGTGATCTTGACCTGCATTCCTCTGCTGCTCTGATCTGGAAACTCTTACATGTGTGTGAACACCATCTTTCTCTCCTACTTATTACTTGCAACATTTGAGATTATTTCCAGTTCAGATATTCCCATTCACATAAATTGATGGGGATCCATGAAATAGTTTGGGGAAATAACTGTGAAATTCCCACCTCATGTCTACCTGTTGGGAAGTACAGCTTTCAGATTAGAGTCCAGATCCACAAAACATAACACTCCATTAAGGAATTAGTCCATATTCACTTAACAATATATATGTTGTTCTCAACGAACATAGCAGACACTACTAGAGTGTTGAAATGCCTTGAACAATCTAAGAGTCAGAGTCCTTGAGATTAACTGATCAGCCACAGTATGAACCAGTATCTGAAAGCTCTCAATAACCAGGGACTACTGTGCTCTTTTTGGCAGTTTCTGGAAACACATTCTAGAAAAAGGACTTATCCCAAAGGGACCCAGGGAGACAACAGGGACAACAGAAGTTCTGCATGCCAATAACGCTGGCAAAAATAGCAAAGTCCTCCCCAAGCTGAGTTTATCTGAGCCTTGCTGTTATGGATTTGAGTGGAAGGTAAACAGGACAGCAGATCTGAGCAGAGGCAAAGGAGAAGTGCTTCAATCTTTGAGAAAATGAGTTTTTGACACATGCAGATCATTGTGCCTAGGATCCCATCTTGTGACAAAGCACAACTGCCTTGTGCTCAAGGCTGGAATCAGGACTCAGAACAACAACAAAATCCTTGCAGCTGCCTTGATGTCATACATTTGGTTTGTATAAATCATCAAGAACTTTCTTCTGCTGCCATTATATAAAAGAGACACTTCTGGTTGTGATGACCAAAGGGCACCCACCATGCTTCAGACACAGACATGTGCTTTATGCTCTTGAGTTTCTGTTTCCTATTCGGGCTTTTGGGTGCCCATAAGTACATGTATCAACTGTTAAAACACACAACTGCATAACTGCACATTGTCTGGCAGATCAGATTCTTTCTACTATCATACTCATCATGCAAACAAACATCAGTTACATATAGTGCCACCACTATAGAACAGGTAAACAGTTTGTCAACTTTGACTGTTTAATAAAGGAAAACAAGATCAAGCTTTTGGAACAGGCACCAGCAGAGACAGACAAAATCTGTGTCCTGAAACCCCACAAAACATTCGTCTGACCATAACAGAGCTTCAGGTCTCACTTTATAAAGCACTTCTGGAACTGTCAGTTACATCTTTTTCAAATGCCTTAAGGGGAAAAAAAAAAAAAAAAAAAAAGTTGTTACAGAGATAAAGAATACAGATGTATTATTTCCTTATATTAAAATAAATACTCATTAATACACTGGAGATGTCTGATTTACAAAGCTCTGGGCCTGTTTTCACTAGTCACACCCATATGCACAGACTTGCTGTCTTCACATCACTGTGAGCTGAGATTATGCAAAGTCTCTCAAGGAAAGCCTTACAAAACAGCTGTATTTTGCACTTTTAACTGTTCTTTCAGTATTTACAGAGAGGATGCTGTCAGTAAATAGGCAGATAGTACTTCCATGGGACTATTTTTTTTTATTTTTTTTTTTACATTATTGAAAGAGAAGTTAATTTTAACATGAAAGCTTGGTTTTCAGTGAATACTGCTTTAGCACAGATGTTTTTCTGCTGTTTAAATCCACAGAATTAACACAGTATTTGCATCATCAGGTATTATTGCAGTTAATTGAATCAATCTGTAATAGACCAAGTCTGTACAGGCAAAATACAGTGTCTACTTCCAATTCAGAGATATTCCTACAGGTTCCATTGCCTTCTAACAAAATCCACATGTAGAAATATTGTAATAAGACCAGTTTATTGTTACAAAATTGTGCATGGTATTTTTGATGTACAACTAAACGTACCTTAAAATCCCTAAAACTGTAGATGTCAAAGAGCACACACGCTGAATCAGAACGGCTTATCCTTGGAGGCATTTACTGAATTTTGAAAACTAGGTGGCGGCAATTTGCCCAGCGCCTTCCAGTGATTAGTGTTGGTTCAAAAATGAGCAGAGACATTTGAACAGAACAAACATCTGATCACACCTGGGGATTTTATAATGTGTGGAAGATGGAGATTTTGTTCCAATAAAGTGGCTTGAGCTGGAAGATAGATGCATGACGATAATCTTACAAACAGCCTTCTGGAGCTCCACAAATGAGCACTAAGGTCAGGTGTAGACTCCCCATTTCAGATGTACAATATTATTGACGCAGAAAAGCCACAAAGGTAACTGGGAAAGAGCAAAGAAACAATAGTGGGGTTGTCTTCTACATGGCTGAATATGGCTGTCAAGAGGAAAATGAAAAGTGGTTCAGGAAATTTTCGTCCTGAGAATACCAAGAAGTTCAGAGAGCATCTTTACAAAGCCATTTATGGCAGCTATGAGACACATCAAAGGGTCAGAAGATTGCATTGGACAGCACCAGCAAATCAGCAGGAATCATACTGAAACACTTAAAGGACTGCAGGCTAATAGCCTCTGTCCCATTCAGCTATGACCCGGGTAACTATAAAGCATTTTGAAATGAACTGATTGTTTGAAAGGTTTTACAGATCAGCAAAAATAAAAGTAAAAAATAAAAATAAAAAATGCACAATGCCATTAAACACACAGACATTGGTTAGGTGGTGGAAACTTAGCTACAGCATTCACACATTTGGAATGAGCTTCCTTCTAAAAATCCAAAAACATACTTAAAAGATGTTTACATGGGGGAATGCTCTAGGTTGAAAAACTAACCCAAGGTTTTTGTTGTTGTTGTTTTGTTTTTCCTTACAAAAAGCCAAAGGTGAAAGGAAGTTCTCTGAAATTCATCCCCAAATTTCACCAGTCCCCAAAATCTCTGTTTTGATAATCATTTTCCTGCTGTCAAATCACCCTGCCATATACCAGCCTGATGCCCACAGCACCACTTAGAGCAGGAATGTGTTGGAATGAACTGCCATCCTAGAATGGGGCTGGTGTCCACTCCCGTTGAAGAACAGGCAAGGCCAATGTCACTCAGGACTGAGGTCATCTCTACTCTCGTTTCTTTTCTTCTTCAAAACATACACTATTCAAACCCCCACGAATCAGAGCAAGAACCAGATAAATGAAGTTCAGCATGTCTCAAGACTTGAGAGCCTTATGGCCATTTAGACTGTAAGCCTCTCCATTTTGTCCTCAGCTCCAGCGGTGGCAGCAGCAAAGGTAAGCACCCAGGAGAGCAATGAAGAGTAAAAGATATTTACTCTCTTTCTGTAAACCTGCTGCTGAACAAATTCCTGAAACAGGGGTTATACTGCAGCACTTAATGGCACTTGATAGATTTTTCTTCCACAAACTTCCCCTGCTAGCTCTTGTAACACATGTAAACACTGTGGCATTGAGTTCAAGGGTTTAAATAAAATTCCTCCACGAGGAGATGCTCATCCAAGCTCAGGTTTCAAACAAGGCTGTCAAATTCATGGCATAGACTATAATATATGGTTGCAATACAGTGGTATTTATGGAAAAGCAACCATAGGAAAGCTAAAGGCATTGGTGCATACTTTGAAAAGGGAAGGACTGGGCCTGCCTTTCAACCCCTTTTACAGGATGAAACTCATTAGTGACACAGGGCTGTGCCTAGAGGGATCCTTAAAGGACCTGGCGGGCAAACATTTAGACTCCAGCTCTGTTTAAGTGAGATTCCTCACATGCTTAAAGCAAAGCAAGCCTGTAAATGTAGAATCCTTCTTTGATAATGCTTCTCACTGTAAGAGCACTTGTTATTGCCTTGGGCAACCTGGGGACTCTCAAAGAGATGTTAAATTCCTGTTCCCAGAAGGGAAAAGGTCATTGGAATTTGGATCCCACAGTTACACAGACATATTAGAGGAGGGTCGAGGGCACAGTCCAGTTAATGAAACGCTAGGAAGTCACATCTTTTGCTGCCCTTGTTCAGAGCCAGTCACCTGAGTCCCTTTCAGCATCAGAAGGCTCTGCTAATACACAGTCCTGTTTTGGAAACACAACTTGTGACACAAAGTGTGTAAGGTTTCCAAATACAGTCCTTAAAAATCTGTAATGTTTTTTCATGTAGTTAAAACAAACAAACAAACAAAAACAACAAAAAAAAACCAGTGACTTCAAAATCTGTCTGAACAAAACATTTACAAGAAGTATTATGGAGAGTGGAACAGCAACACTAGGGAGATGCAACCAGAAAGGTTGCATCTGCTTGTGGTTCGGGCATCAGAGTGCATATCCATTTCTGTGTGCCACAGAAAAAGCTTTTTTTTTTTTTTTTTTTTTTTTTTTTTTTTTTTTAGTAGTACATTACTGAGGCTGTTGCTCTGCAATAGAGGGAATTCGGCAGCAAATGATGACTTAGAGGAGTGGTTGCACATCTCCAACCATCTTGCTTGCTCCTCTCAGCCTTGCCAGAGCAACCACTGGAAGGTAGCATGAAGAAAAGGTACCCTTTCACCTTGGTAATGGAAAATTTTTAACCTAGGCCAGTGCAGCAATCCATTTCAAAGAACAGCAGTGTTTGGGGAGTGCTTGGTTACACCAGGGTGTAGAGGAACAAAGCCATATGGCTCGCCTATGCCAGCAGTGTTGCAGGTGCCTGCTGTGACCCTGAGGATGAGTGAAATACAGACAAGCAGTGTGAATTTAATGCTGTCCCAAGCATGTAAATAGACGACTACCATTAGTCACAAATAACTTCCTCTTTAGGCAGGGTTTTCAGGTCCCTAGAACACAGGGGAGCTCTCCAGGAGTGCTCCTGGAGCTGCTCTGTGCTGACATAGAGCAAAGAAGAAAGCAAAAGGTTTAAAAGGGATTTATTTATCTTTTTGGCTTTTCTAAGTACATTCCTTTGTTTAGCATTAGAAGATAATGACTTCTGCTGCACTGCAGAGCAATTATAGAAATAATTCTATTTACATAGTATCTTTTATCCTGAGAGATCCAAGGAGTATTTATGAACCATAGGCCAGATTTTTTTTTATTTTTTATTTTTATTTTTTTTTAGCTCAGGAATCTGTGCAACTGCAAACAAACACCTTATGGGTTTGCTCAGTTCAAAAAGTTGCACGTGCAGACAGCCAGCTAAGTATTCCATTTCAACTGCTTTTAAGCAAACAAACAGAAAAACGTGCTATTTGCAAAATTTATTTGTAAAAATAAAATTAATGTGCTTTTAGAAAAATGCTGAAAAAGCTTGAAGAAAAACACACGAGTAAAATTAGAAATTCAAGTGTGGTCTTGTTACAGATTCCATAATAAATATATCTAATTGCACCCATGCATACCAATCTACCTCCGTTTTTTTTGGAGCTTGTTTTTTTTTTATCACTTTATAAGAATATTTCCCAGGCAAATCACTTTGGGGAGCAGTGACAACTGCTGTTTAATCAGTACAGCCATTAGTTTGAGCTCAGCTTAATGGCTGAACACACAACTGATGGCAAATGCTTTAGTGGTGTTTAACTTGGGGATGGAGCAAAGGCAGGAGTCTAAACCTTGATCTTGTTTCAGATGAAACTGTGATGAAGATTAAATTGAATAATAATTTTTTAAAAGTATCAGATAGTAACAAGATTTCAGTAAGGATCATCACTAGGATGTTTTTAAAACTAGAACAGTCCTCTTGGCCAAGTGCAGTAATGCCATTCCTGAAGTGAACTTCCTAAGGGAGTGCTGAAGGTAGGAGGGAGGAGGAATCTTTCTTCCACTGCAAAACTACTTCCAATCTGATGGCTGAAACAGCCTTCTGCAACCATAATGCTCTGCTCCTCCAGAGAACTTGGGGCACAACCAGAAAACCAGTGCTAAATTTCAAATGCTTCCAGATGCACTGTAAGTAAACCAAAGTGAAAAACCCACCAACGTCCTAATCAGCTTTATAACTCCTCCACAACTCAGCATCCCAGAGTGTTTCAGAAATTGTTAAGGGCTGGGGAAAGCACTTCCCAAATCCTGCTCCGAAGCCTCGGGGACTTTCTCTTCCAATCTGTAAGTCACTAAAGAACTGCTGCTAACGAGGTGGGGAAGGGTAACACTGCTCTGAAAGCCACACCGCCCCCTTTAAATGCTGCAAAACAAATGCAGAGAGGGCTCCACCAGCCAGGTTACATCCTGATGCATTTTTGATTGAAATCCTGATCTGGGGCTTGTTAGCTTTACCAGGGAAACAAAACGGGTCTTTTGCACCTGAACTAGGGTCCAAGCAGTATCTCAGCATTCTCAACAGCTCCTGAATAATGCTACCAATTGCTATCTCACAATTACAATTGAAACCAGACGGTCTTTCTCAGCATAGAGTACGTTATTATTAAAATTAGCATGAAAACACTTAGATAAAAGGTGATAATCATTTTATCAAAGCCAAGGTGCTCTTAGCGGACACTCAGAATTTACTAGTAGAGTTGAACGTTCAAGTGAACTGCTTTTATGTGGTCTGTGATATCTGCTGTTATCTGATGTTTTGAATATGAATTACTGCAACAAAATGCTAAACCTCTGCTGTTCAGAGGACAGTCAGGAGATAGGATTCAATTTACATCAAGTGGACATAATTCACTAATTTTTGGAAGTGTGAGCAGCTAACCATTTTACATCTGTGCCATACAAAAAATTAATCATAGTTTTGTTGTGTTTGTGTGTAACAGTGATTTTTCAAGCTCTCCTGCTGAATTAAAAGTGAGGATCAAGCCAGTCTGTATTCTCCAAGACTGAACAAATAGAAGTCCCCAATAGATATTAAACTCTGCATGCTGTGTTTAAAAAGGATGCAAGGATGAGTTTATTAAAGAAAATGTTGGTGCATTAAGTAAAGGTTTTGTAGTATTATTTTCCTTTCTTTTCAGTAGAAAATATTTTGTGAGAAAAATGTGCTGCTAGAAAAAAAAAAAAAAAAAAAACACGTGATACAAAACACAGTATGTGGTGGCATCAGGCATCAGCTGTGTCTTGGTGCCACATTTGCAGTAACAGAAGCTGTCCTTCCTCCTAGTGCCAAGTCACAAATACAGGGGGGTATAGACTTTAATCCAGAGGGCTGCTTTATACCGAGTTATTCTTGATGAGCTTTGCACACAAACACACAGAGAGCTCACAGAGCTATTGTGCTACACCACCACCCACACGCTGTGTTCTTCACAAGTATCTGTTCTCCATTAAACAGAATACTTTCAGCTTTCCTAATCCGCTTTGACTTTTTAGAGTGGATTTGGCCACACATGAAGTTACACAGATAGATCAGTTTACGTTCACACCCAAGTTTACAACAGTACAGCTCTTCCATAAAGGCTAGCACTTGCTTGCAAGATGCAACAGCACACAATGTAAATACAGGGGCCATGCTCCTTCACAAGAGCCTCTCCGTGGAGGTTGGAGGGCCAACCGCTTTGTCCTTGTGCCACCAGACCATCTGAAATGCTGGCTTCCACCTCCACTGCTCCTTCCACCGCATCCTGGAGTGGAAACCTTGGTGGCAGCAGCTGCCACGACAGAGAAACTGTCCCAGTTTGAAGCTCTTCATAGAAGACAGGGAACAGTTTCACCAGAAAAGATGTTCAAGATGGAGCAGGGGAAGAAGGGGAGCATGTATTTGTCCCAGATTTGAATATAAACACAAGGAGCTCTGCTCCGCCAAGCTGAATTTTGTTTCCTCTCTGAAGTTTTCAGAGGTGTTCCACACAGCGGAACAGAACAACAGGGTTGTTTAGCACCTGAGGCAAAGAACAAATGTTTATTAACCAAGAGAAAACATTCCTGCTCAGACATGGCCTGGCATGTACAACTGATGAAAAGTCACTCCAGCCTTCTACATTAATCAGACTTAGTTCTTCATTAGAAGGTAAAAGAGGTGTCTGCCCTGCATGTCCACCATAGCTTTTACTTTTTCTTCCCTTTTTAAAAAAATAATAATAATAATAAAATACAAGTTTTTCCATTTTAGTTTAATTAATCTGTCATTCTTAGCTATAGCCATTTGCTAGATACATCGCAGCTTCCACTTAAAAGGGTCTATTTTCATTACTAAGCATATGGTTTCCTAATCATTTCATACTTTTAACTTCCGTTCATCTTTCCATCTCCTAAGACACTTGAACACACTCTATTCTATTTTAAATGCTAAAAGAAAATACATAACGTTAAGCAAACCTGAGAAGCGTTTAAGATCCCAAAGCTGTAACAAAGCACAGGTGAAGCAGAATGGATTTTAGATACCTACATGTGAAAGCAATAGAGACTTCAGGATATGAAACATTTATTTATGGTTATCAGCTGTTTTATTTGAACAGTAAGCACAGCAATTGCCAACCAAAATTCTGCTGAAGCTAACAGGCAAGATGACATCCTCTACTGGTATCAATGCTGCAGGGTCAACACACGCTCACACATGCTGTGAAAATAACCTAGATTTCTTTCTGGGGCAACATTGCTTATTTGCGATTCCTTACTGTATCATGGGAGTGCAGTGTCCTTCCCACACGGACTAAAAGTGCAACCACTTCATTTGGATGAATAATTACTGTCTGGGCTGAAATGTCTCCACTTAAATGTTCTTCCACCACAATGCCTGAAACATTCCTTGTTTTCTTTCAGTTCAGACTACAAAGCCCAAAGATTCAAGCAGGCAACCCCTGCTTACGAGAAAGATTTAGTCTATGGAAAGTTATTCAGTAACAAAAACAGGGCGTGCTGTCACCTGGAAGCGACTAAAAGAACAGAAATGGGCTGACATATAGGAACCATATACCCTTACCAAAACAAACAAATACTTCACCTGAAATACAAATCACAATACAATTACACATACAAAACAGGACAATCAGCATTCATCTCAGCAGTACTATGGCTCCTAATTGCATGTAACAATCTTGCCAGGTAGCAAGTTACTCATCAGATCTACGACCTCAGCACAAGCAGCCAGATCATTCATTGTTCTTCAACATACGTGTTTCCCAGGGAAAGGTAGGAAAAGCCAGTTCCTGCCCCAGAAGACTGGGAGTCTCTCTCCTGACTTCTTTCTCTCTCATTTATAAAAGATCGATTGCAGTAATTTCCTTCACAGGCAGCCTTAGAAGTACTCTATGACTCCAGGGCAGACATTTTGACAAACCTAAAGATAACTCCCACTGCTGATAGAGAAAATGTGCTAGTATGAGAAATGTCTAACAAAACCCTCATTCTACATCAGCTGCCCATGGAAGGGCACTAAAGCCCCAAAGCACACCTTCCCTTTTAAGAAAGAAAGAAAAAACAAACACACACACACACAAAACTTTGCTCTGTTGAGAAATGAGACAATGCAAGCAAGCAAAACGTGTATTTTTACTCCCCTCAACTAAGGACTAAGCTTTAGACTTCTGTGTGTCTTATGCAGAAAAGATTCAACAGTTTGCAGTGTTGGCCATGCGCATTTAACCATATGCAGGCAAGCACCAATTTGGAAAGTGGGAAAGGACCCAGGAATCTCTCCCCTAAGATGAATGCATGGAATTCAACTATGTTATCTACAAGAGCTTGGAGATATCCCAACAACAGGTTAGAACAGTCTTGACATATCTGATGCTTCAGCGAGAGCCCTTTGGTATTCGCTCCTGCCAACCTGCGCAGCTGCAAGCATCCAGCTTCCATACATAAGATGAGAAGCCCAAGAATTCAGCGTGACAGTGAAATACCCTTAACAACTTCTGTGCCAAGTTATTTTTATTTTTGAAGCTTTGGCCAGAAGACCCATAAAGAGAGGCAGCCAAGAAGCATCTGGAGCTGTCCAGTAGCCCTCCAGCTGCAGTGTTCTGTCACTCTCCTTGAAGAGCTGGAGCACCTTAAATTCTCTCTGTACTTCTGAATTCCAGAAATCCTACATGCTTTTCAAACTGCTAGCAGATACATTCTTGTGGGCCAGTAAGCCTAACAAATTACTTTTTCCATCAAAAGAAGTACAGAGATCGACAATAAATTTGAACCATGAGTCATATGTTGAGGGGATAGAAGTTCCTCCAGACTATCACTCCCTAAGATTATATAAAGTGGACTTTCTGCAATATCACCCACTCAGCAGTCTCAGCTCTTTAAACCAGATTATTCATTTCAGGGGTGGCACACAGCACCTCCTCTGATTTGTCATTAATTAAAATTTAATTCTGCATACTTGCATGGCCATTTCTTCCAGGCAAGAACAAAAGCCCTTGGCACACACAACCTTCCTACTGACTGCTGGTTGTATAGACTATCTGCCAAGATTGATCATTTCATCTCAGCCATACCTTTGATGCTCTCACAGAAGTCACCATTGCTAATTGCTTCTAATTCACACAGACTACTGTAAAACTTAAGGGTTTGTACAAAGAGTGAATATCTCTTTCCTAGAGAACCCCACCTGACTTCCTAGGCTTTCTGAACTTTCAGTGATGCTAGTTGTTTGTAGTTCAGAGTTAGCTCACTGGTGATTCAAATGAAGGTGTTAGACTGAGCTCCAGAAATGGAGGCACTCTTCCCTCTGCAGACCCTCTGGTGGGGTTGACAGTGTTGGGCAGAGGGGACTACTTCAGCCAGTCCAGACTGATACAGAAGGACGTGTCTGAACTTCACCTCTTGTTCTAACTGTGCTTAGCGAGGCACAGCTTTGTGTTGCAAATGTAGGACTAGGATCAAAAAGGAGTTTAAGAAAAAATTCCGTTTCATGAAGCACTTTTACTGGCAGAGAAAAGTTTATTGGTTTACCACCAGAAAGGTCAACACTGGGCACTACAAGGAAGTTGCTTTATTTTGAATACATATTCTACTAACTATAAAATAATTTCTGTTATTACACTGTAGGGGGGTCTTTTGAATTGTGCCACAACATGTTTGAAAGATTATGAATCAACACCCTCAAACTAGCCTTAGGGAAACAATTGTTCTCCCATTTTTTAAATGTTATTACAGCCAAGACTTAGGTTTGGAACCCAATGACTAATCTAAACAAAATACCTGCTCTTCTGGAAGGTGGAAAATAGAGACAACTTTCAGATGAAAAGCAGCAAGTAGTATCTACCTTCCATTTAGTCACATCATTGTCTGTTCATCAACTTCCTACTCTCTCTTTGCATAGCAGGCTTGAATCAGACCAACTGTCAACAAGGTACACAGAACTTATTACAAAGCCTATCTTCACTTTGTAATCCCCATGTATTTTTAAGAGGCACAAACAAATTTACATAATAGCCCATGTGCTTAACAGGGCGAGATCTGCTGTGGGCCTTTCAGGTCACTGCATTTCCACCTTTGAAGTACAGAAACACACTTTTTCTTCTCAAGTCCACAGATCCAAATGTGAATTTCAACAAAGGTAATTGCACAGAAGCTTCTACTTTTTTTTTTTTTTTTTTTTTTAATCCCCTGAGTGGTAGGGCTAAAATTCAAAATCAATGTTTTATATGCTACTTCTGCTTATTTAATCTAGCAGTATGAACTATGTTTTGAAGAAACAATGAGAAGACTATTAAAAAAAAAAAGTTGTGAAGATTATTAACTGATTTTTTTTGTTGCTGTTTTGTTTTTTCTCCCTCCAAATATGTATGAAGTCCTTGGACACCCCATCAGTTTCTGGCCTTGCCTTTAAAGACTGTAATGTGCTTAAATACCTGGGAATTAGATTTCAATTATTACCATCCCCCAGAGGTATTTTTACTCTTTATCCTTCATTACACAAAGAATATAAAGTGAGATCAGTTTTTATGAGCCCACCCACAAAGGCATCAAATATGCTGACTCTTAATAACAAATTTAGAATGAAGAACCTAGTCTTGGTGAATGTATTTTGACATAAGAAAAGAAGAAAAAAAAAGAAGAAAAAACCACTGAGAGGTCTAGCTGGTACAAGAACAGAGCAATAATGAAAGCACCATGACTTCCTGGTGTCCCATAAGGGTTGCTCCACGCAGTTTCATCAACTTGTTTCATTCTGCATTCCCCTGCACACACCCACGAGGAGCCAGGTCCAGCTATACTTTCACAGAGAGGTGCCTGCAGAGCCCGAGAAATGGCAATGCTGGCACTTGGGTCTCTAGTGTTTGTCTTGCTTCTTGTGCTGAAGCCGTGGTGCAGGATAGATCTAACTATTCCTGCGTTCTCCTTCTTTATTAAAATAATTTTGAGGGGGAGGAAGATCTGGTAGCTTTGTTTCCACCCTCTTCTCCAGGCACTGACAGGGGTGGGCAGAAACGGCTCCCGTGGTCACTCACTACACCTTGCTGATGTTGAAAGAGATGAGGTGACTACCAGAACAATAACACAAATCAGTGGGTGTAGGCCCATAGCAGGCAGTTAATAAAATTATTAATGCAGTCATTTAGTAAAACCATCCACTTACTTTGTTTACGCAATAGAAATTTTAGGCCTTCTCGAAAATTAACTTTCATCCTCTGGGAATAGAGTTTCATGGTTGGCTTCAAAGATTCTGGCACCAAGTACAGAACTTTTATTTAATTGCTCTCTTTTGAAATGGAATATTAAGTCAAATGAAATTGAATATGAAAGAGAAGCCATACTGGAGCTTATGGGAACAAACAAAGCTAACACAGACTACATTTATCCCCTTTTCCCCATCTATAATGTTATTAAGGGAAGCATATTTTCCCACCTAGCTTACACAGAATGCTCCACCTAGAAAGAAAAATCATTTTGGATGGAAAAAAAAAGTATGCTTCCCCAAGTATTATTTTTTTAAAACATACAACCAACAGGATCAGTTGTATGCAGTCTACAGACTGCATATCCAAGGCTGGCATTCTCAGAACTATTGGCACTGGCATAGCTCTCCTCCTTTTGTAATGAATTCACTAATATCAGCAGTGTCTGAGTTAGGCTACATCCACCTGAAAAAAAAAAAAAAAAAAAAAAGGCAATGCTTTCAAAGAATCAAAATTTCTATGCAGCAAACATGATCCAGACATAAATACACAAGCATTCACACCTCTGTGGACACAAGTGCTGTTCATTTTGTTTTAGATTTTTTAATTTTCCATTGTGCTACATTTTTTTTTTTTTTTTTTTACCTGCGTACCCTCCATTAAAAATTAATTCCCAATGTGAATGTCTTGATCCAGCAAATGAAAGTGAATAACTACTCAGAGCTGTACCTATCAACATGGGATAAATTGCTTAGCTTAGGCAAAATTTTTCAGGGAAAGTAAAAATGTTTCTTCTTTCTTTTAGTGTAACAGCAAAGTTTTCTACTCTTTTCACAGACATTCAGAACGTTCTTTACTTAAAGCTTCCAAAACTTAAATGAAACAATTGCATTGCCTTTATCCAGTTAAATCAACAATTATAGATGCTACAAGTATGAAATTTCTAGAGTGCAAGGAGGGAGCTTTCTTAGTCAAAGGGCCCTAAAAATAAATAAATAAATGCTGCTCTACTGTTGTTTAGTATTTAAAAAACATCTTTTCCCTTCCCTCGTAAGTTTTTACCTCAAAGGAATTCCTACAGATTGGGATCTGAGGTATGAAGGAACACAGCCACATCCTTTACTATTGCACTGGGGATTGCATGTAATTCATGTGAAGACAAATTGTCGCCCTAAAAAGAATGTGCAATCTACAACTACACAGCTGCTAATGAGTCATTACATGCTACAGCACGCACTGAAATGCACAAAGTAGATCAAAACCACCGTGTACATTTCAGTAAGAAGACAAATCCTTTTGCTGGGCAAATACAGGAATGAATTCTGCTCCTTGCCACTGCACACAGTGTTCTCTGCTCAGGCATAGATCCATACTGTACTGTAAATTATGGCCTGCTATAAACGAAAAATGCTGATTTGGGGATTGTTCACTTTGTTATGATTTTCCAAGAGTAATATCCTGCAGGGAACAGCCAAGTTAATACAATGTTTCCACTCAAAAATTGGCAGCCTGAACGCAGCCAATAGGGTGTACTTAATGAGAGTTTGCCTGCTGATAAAATGTTATTGCAGAACATGCAAGCGAAAGAGTCTCTTATTTTCCATCCCAGAATGTAACCTTAGACTAGTGAAACTGGGTAACCAGCAGTAGTTCTCTGGATTTCTAATAGGCTGTATGTTTTTACTCCGTTTTAAACATGTTCTGTAATTTATGATGTCTTTCAGCCATTGGAAGCATACAATGTTTTGTCTAGTTTATTCTCACAGGTAACAGCTTGTGATCTGCCTGCGGATGCGATTCACACCGGTTATTTTCACACGGAGCTCCAGCGCGTGGCTGGAAGTGCCATGCAACATTTGGCTGCTCGGCTTGAGCATGGAGCTCATCGGTTCTCACACAAGTATGTGTTGATCTTTAACCTACCTACTCATGGACTGCTCGGTATTTTCTCCAAACTTCCCATTTCTGTCCCAGCCAATGAATAATCTAAGAGCGAAATGCAAAACTACAGTAACGCACAAAAACAAAAGCTGGTATTGAGCAACTGAGCTGAAAAAAATCTGAGGTGTCAAAAAGGGCCCACTGCTGTGCTCCAAGCATCTCACAAAGATAACAGATGTGCACAGCCCTGAAACCATCCTTGCTGCCCCTTCCCCAGTCCTGCAGATGCCTACAGAGCTCAGCACTCCTTTCACATCCATCAGCTTAGATAAAGCTCACAAGTTGCTCAGGTCAGAGATCCATAGCGTAAAACTCCATTTCAGGCTAGATCTCAGTGATCAGCATCACACCCATGCAGATCAGCACATAGTTGAGGGTTCAACTCCTGTGACCATCACTGGATGATGGATCACCAAGAACACCAAGAGCTCAAGTGAGGAAGCCGAGTTCTTGGACCAAGAACAGAAAGAGGCCTATTGACTGCACACAGGAGGATGCACAAATGCACATTGACAAATCCTACACATGATGCGAGTTGTGTAAAGCAATAGTTTTGACACTTTTTGTAGAACCTTGTCATGCAACATAACTGTTTTGCACCCAGTATTGTGCAGAAAAGGAAACAAACCTCCAAACACTGAGATTTCAGGCCAAGTATTTCCTAGAAGCTACTAACATGTGCATGTGTACATGTGTCGGTGTGTGCAAATAACTCCACAGATCCTCTCTCTACCCCCATATACAGTGCAGGGAATCTGCCAATGCTTAAATGGTCAGGGATTTATTGTGGGAAAGCCAACAGTAATTTCACTGCCTCTCTGGAATTCTCCAAACAGCCAAATTGCACAGCTTAGGAAGAAAAATAAAAGTTACTCTTTAATTTAGGATTTTGAAGAAACCATAACTCTACCAGTCCTAGAGTCAACCACCCGAGTGTACAGACCCATTGTATGTTTCCAGAAACTGCAGGCAGCAAGTTCTTCCTTTGAAGAAGCAAAGCTCCTTCTACTTGGTGCAAAAACAAGCTTCCAAAGGTAGAAACACAACCTCAGAAACCTACTTGGTCACAGACATGCTGAAACCCTGGTAACCTTCTCTGACTTTCCTAAGGATTCCTTAAACTCCCTTGTGTTCCTCCAAAATAAGAGGCATGGAAATGCTTTGGAAGAGGCAGAGAGATGTCCCCAAGACATGGCACTACACCTAATCTGGAAGCATGGCTTCCTTTATTATTAGGGGTGAACAACGTGGGATTTTGCAGGAGAGGTTTGCTGTTTACACAAGTGCTTTTGATTGGAAACATGCAACTCTGGGGAACACCAAAAAGCAGGCTGTTGTACTTAAATGTGTATTCCAATTCTTGTCTGCAGGTGGCATCTCAAAAGATGTTATCTGACACCCCAAGGTGGGCGAGAACAGCTGTCTTCATTTTTGGGGGTACGTTTTTCCCTGGAAGAGGACAGCCAGTGGGAAGGACCCTCTGTGCTCTGCCCCGCTGTTGTTCCCTGTGCCCAGGAGCGGCCATACATTGCAACACCCTCACTCAGCAGGGCAGGCTGTGGCATCCTGCAGCTGTCCTGGGCAGCAGCCAGGGGCTCTTGCTGAAGGTGCTTCATCCCATGTCCAAGTCTCTTTTATGAGTCCCAGACTTGTGTAAGAGAAGCGATGCCAAGTTTGGTATGTTGTTGGTTTTACCAGCTGCCTTTTTAATTAAATTAATTTAGTTCATAATGGGATGAGAGACTATGAATGGCAAGGTGTGAAAGCTTTGCTTGCCTTTGTTCAGGTTGCTCAGTCTTTAGCTGGAGATGCTCACCCAACAGCCCAAGGCCTCAGTCAGTACCAGCGAGTGATGCAGACTTTTGTCTGGTAGGAGCAGAAAATGAGAAGCATTAAGCAGCCAATCCCAACTAAAAAGAAGGGAGCAATTGGCCTGTGCCAAACTCTCTTCTATTAAACTGCTATTAAGTGACATAAAAAGTGAGCCTCCCTGAAGTTCATTTCAAAGCCTCCAGCAATTTGTTCCATTACTAAAACCTCAGACTGGCTACGTTTTCCATCATTTGCATTTTAGGCCTTTGTGCACCAGGTTTTCATGAGCCACAGATGTTTGGAAACCAGGTACTTACACGATCCTTGCTCTCCTCATCCTTAAGCCAAATGAAAAAAGGCCCACAATGGAAAAAGTGCAGAGGAAAAGCTCAGTGCTACGGCCTCCCTCTGTTTACTTCTCAGAGCTCACCACGAGCAGACTTCCCGGTGGCTGGGTTCACCAAGGACATATTTAGTGCTGTGTAGGTTTCAGAACTAAGGGATTTTCCTTCACATCAGATAAATTTCTCATCCAGCTGGTAACTTGTCTTGCCACAGAGATCGGGACAGCAAGTTAACGAGCATTTGCCAAATTTCCCAAGAAACTCTGACCGTGCAATTGGAGCCAGCTACACTTTGATTGCACCCAGTCACATGCCCAACCCAAATAGATATATCTTAACTGGGGTAGGAAATGGAGCAGATGAACTGTGCCAGCAGTTGAAAGGTTTTCTAGAAACACTGGAAAAAAAAAAAAAAAATTCAACTGCAGACCTCACAGCCTCATCGATATGTTACAGAAATAAAACACTTTGATCGGAAGGAGTCATTAAGCTTTTAACTATCCACTTAACATTAATGCCACTAGCAATGCTGGTCAAATAAATGTTTGTGCATGATTACACTTCAAATTTAGATGCAAGGCTATTGAATATAACACAATCTGTGTAGACTTGTTTCTGTTCTAATGGATTTAAATTGCCAATAAAGCAGGGCCTAAAACTGAGATGCAAAATGAGGCTTGAAGACCAAACTTTTTCTCCATTATTCCTTTTCAAAATGCTATGAAGATTAAGGGGTTTTTGTCTTGCCTATACAAAACAGGAAATTAAAATTTTCAATTAAATTAAATAAAAATTCTGTTTCAGCATTAAATCATGCACATGAGAGCTGTCATGTGCAGCTCCTCTCCACTCCTCGCCCTACGGACAAAGGCTGCGCACACCTTGTATACTTGTGTGTGGTGGGGTGGCACATCAACCTGCTCTTCTGCATGGGGAAAAAGCAAGCTTTTGATCACACCTTTGCAACAATGTGGGAAAGAGGCTTCCTTACAAGCCACTTGTTGCCCCACAACTGCATGTATAGCCCTGTGTGCATTTGCCCTTCTGAAAACTTCAGGCGAGGGCAATGTGCAAGCAGCTGTGCGAAGAAATAAGCCTATCTCATCTTGGAGAAGAAAGCAAACACAACACACCCAAGACTGGTGTTTCTTTCCTTCACCACCAAGAAGTCCCCACCCCCTTCAGGGCCTGATCCTGCCAGTCTTCAAGTATTCTGGTAGCACATTAAGTAGATGCAAAAGCTGTCGATCATCTTTTACAAGCTCCCCGGATATGGCAGGGCTGGGTTTTCCTAACAAAGTCCTTTTGTCTTCTGAAAAGGAGTAAGATCTGCAAACCAACTATTGTCCTGAGATTTTTGCAAATGCATAAAAGGACAAAATTCTTGATGGAAATAAGTTATGAAGTATTTAGCCTCTACAGCATCAACTGCTTTTAAAAAAGCAAGAAAGGAGACAATGTCCTGCCTGTTATCCTGGCTTGCTGCAGAAAGTTGTGTGAAATTAAAAAACAAACACATAAATACTGAAAACTTGCAAAACAGAACCCACTACTCCATGCAGGTGTACCATAAATATTGTATATAAAACTATACCCATACTTGAATTTGGGCTGTAGCAAAAATATAATTTATATTCAGAAGAAGGATTGCTGCTAATGCTGCAGAAAACAGTGCAGATTAATTCTCAACATTAATTAGATCAGAATATCCCAAAGTTGTGAACTCATAAAACACCTTACATGTAATCACTGCTAGTAGCAGGTTTTAGACAACATGTATTTTGCAGCTTAATAATTTTGACACAGACTTTAGCAAAAAATACTACTGATGGATAAATTAAAAGGGCCTTAAGGAAACGAAGGGTTACAGAAGTCCTAGAGAAGGTGAGCCTTGGTGCAGCGACTCACGCCTAACCCAAACACAAGCTCCCAGCTTATCAAGAAGGCTCAACCCACTCCAGCAACCAAGCCAGGGCCAAAGAGCTTGTGCCCAGGTGCGCACTTGCAAGTGCCAGGATGGAAAATGTTAATTTCTTTAGTCCATGTGCCCTGTACTAGAGCACGTGATTTCTTGATTATGTACAACTTCTTGGGTTTGGGGGGTGGGGTAGTTTTTAAGCCATATCAGATCTATGTAGTTGCACAGACAGTTATAATACACAGATCCTGATCTATAATCCTCTTTCGACTATCTCATGGGAAATGCATTATTCTGATCCCTACACAGTCAACCCCACCCCCAAACACAAAAGCAAAACAACCTTCACCTCTCCCCAAAACCCTGAGTGCCTTAAAGGTATGATACTTGAATTCAAGGTCTTAGGTCTTCCTTGCTGCATTTTTTCTTGGCTATACTTCTACCAATTAAACATTTCTGAGACACTAAACCAACCCCCTTGCTTTAGCTGAAACAGATTAATTATAATTTATCTGCAGAACTCATTATTAGTTATACAGGGGCCTGAAATGGATAACCAAAACATGGAAAAGTAACATAAGGAATGCTGCATAGAACTTCTCCATATGAGCTTTGATTCCTAAAGGACAAACAACATTTTTCTTGCCAGAAGCCCTTTACGCCAGGTGGCAAAGATGGAGAGCAAACCTGAAAGACTTGCATCTCTGCTTTGGAACGCTGTTTTTTTTCTGGCTGTTTGGGGACCCAAGTCTTCTTCCAGCTAGAGGTGTACTACCTCATTACTTCAAGAGGCTGTGAAGGTTTACCTGAGGGCAGAATGTGACCTCATGTTTTCATAACATGGAGCTACAGATACTTATACTCTCCCAGCCCATACCTGTGCACATAAAGGTGCTGTTAGCTTTAGATAACAGCTGTCCATGCAGCTGCTTGCTGTACAGGTAAATGTTTGCTATTCCTCCCTCTAAAAGAAACTACTACCCCTGTAAAACTAAAGCCTTCCTTTCTCACACCACTTTCAGAATCCTTTGATGTTTAACTTGGTCCGTAGCTAAGGCAAGCTCCTGCATTTAAGCATACTTCACTGCATACACTTGAAACACAAGGGCGTGTATGAGTTTTAAACATGGAGCAACAAACTTTGTAAATAAATTCAGTGCAGTGAAACATGGAGCCTACAAAATATCTTTCTAAGCCTCAGGAAGCTTCCTCACGTGCTTTCAGTTTGTACAAGTTGCAGAGAAAAAGTGGTGTTCAGATATAAACCCTAGCCCTTGGTGTACTGGAATAATTTCCCTGCCTTTAATTTTGACTTTTAGCAGCATTCTAGTTCCAAGTTTAAATGTCAGGACTGAATTTACAGTCTCTTGTCCAGGGAAGCAGCAACAATGAACCCAGCTCTATGGTTTTCTCCTGCATCTGGTGCTTGTGGTCCCTGCAAGCAGCATCCCAGCTTTTATTAAGTAACCCAAGGTTCACTGCTTCTCTAGGCTTCACAGCAGTGAATGCAGATGAGAAGGGAAGTTATTGGTGGCTCAATCCATTTCAGTTCTTTTTTTCTCTAAACCTTCAGTAGGAATTCAAATTTCATTATACAGCTCATCTGTGTTTCTAAAGCCTATAAAAAGCAGAATGCCAATACTTGTAAAGGCATAGAGTGTCCCTCCATGTCTCTGTGAGAAGACTACCAAATACATTTTCTGTGTGGTTAAACCACTACAGACAGCAAGCCCAGCTCCTGTGCCACTAGGAACTCATTCCAGATAAACAATCATCAGACTTCTAAGCTCTTCTGTCTCTTGGCCTCAAAAAGCATTCTTAATATACATATAAAACAGCTTCTTAATTCCTGCTAGTGCTGGAAAGCATTCCTCGCATAACATTGAGTTTAACGTAAGAGTGATTAATTAGAAATCAGGCAGAGGCTGCATTTTTTAAAGGTGTACATACATTTTTGAGATAATTTGCTGCCAGCCTAATTATTGTTGCAATGCATTTAAAACACCACCAACAAAACATGTATTTTAAAAGTTCTACTTCTGACTATAAATTGATTTTTTTTGTTGTTGTTAATTTTCAGGCAAATTAATATACATATGCGTCAGAAAACCTTCACTAAAATCTATTTATTTAATACAGTACTGCAAAATGCATGGAAAATCTTCAATATGCTGAAGCCCTCTGCATATTAGTACCAGGCCCAAATTAAATTACTGAAAAGACTTCTTGGGGACCTTTGCTCCACCTCGCTCAGCTGTACTTATCCTGTGCGTAGCAGCACAAAGGTGCCCCATGTGAAATCCCCAGTCCCAGGATACAGCCACTGTCACTGCCTTTAACTTAGTGAACTTCAAAGTCCTTTTGACATTTCCTCAAACAAAATGAGGCTGTAGGATAGTTATCAAGTGAAAGGGTGCTCCACTGTCCTAACGTACAAGTGGCAATAAAGATTCTTATCAAGGGAACATGTCTATGAAGATCAAAATAGAAATTAGAGAGTAGGAATACCAGCACAAGAGCTGGAGGTTGTTTCACAGTGAATATGTCAACAGCAGAGGTAGAGAAATCACCCAAAAGTGATACTTTAGATTTCATGGCTCCTTGGCTCTCTGGATGACTGCCTTCCAATCGAACAAAACTTGCACACAGAACTCACAGCTTCTCCACATTGAATTATCAGTATTTTCACAGGCATTTTAAATGTGCCCACATTTCACCAGGATGTGGGCTCAGCTCTGAACATCCAGCTGCAGCAGAAGAGGCAGGCAGATTTCTGCCTCCTAAGTTATCCATCTAATGACCTTCATGGGAGAGAAAGGACGAAAGCCCCACAGTTGCCATCCTGAAGCGTGGTCTTCGGTAGACCATCAGGCACAGCGCTGGAGCACACAGGGGAAAACACAGTAGCCTCACAGAAGCAGACACCAGTAGAAAAGCTGTTCCCTTCAGCCCCTCACATCATTTATCTAACAACCAGCAACAGCTCACTGGTTAACATTAGTAGAGGAGGCTGAAATTCAGGCCGCAAAGAACAGGACTCATTCTTACGCATATATAGATTAGCGCCTATGTAGATTTTGATTTTTTTTTTTTTTTTTTTTGCATATGTTGATTTCAAAACACTTTCAAAGAATAAAGATGCTGACCAGACATTACTGTGAATGAATAGGGAAAACACACCACTTGTGAAGCATATATGTATAGCATTTTTCTGTTTTTATTTCAAGAATCAGAAAACTGAATTTGTGCGTTTATTCTATGCAATCTGATAGAGACAATTTTGAGAGGAAAAACGAACAGTCAACAGGAGGGCAGCAATCAATCTTCTTGCAAACACTGTGCTACTGAGCATAATAAATAATTTGTCATAATCCCAAATATGCTTTATAAGTGCATAGTTTTATTAATACACAGATACTCAGCTCTTTCTAAGAGTTTATGAGGATTAAGAATACAAAGAAATGTAGTAAATTCATTAGCATAGAAGGTCTTCCTATGCTACAGAGGCTTAACAAGGAAACTCCTGAGCAAGAAGTCAATCTCACACTACAATGTTATCAGTGATAAAGTAGTCTCACTGAGTCCAGATGAGTTTAGACTTTCCTAGCCTTTCCTAGGTCACTTACCCCTTGTACTTGCATTGCATTTTATTGTACAAGAACATTTTTAGTGCACCACTTTATATCCCTAGGGTTTAATGGACAGAAAAATATAATTATACAGATACCTTGACATCATTCCTTGCTCTCAAGCACAAGTGGTGCACATATGTAACATGAAACTTTGCCTGAAATTCACATCCATAAATAATAATTTCCAGCAGCTTCAGCTTCTCATACTTCCACTTGTCATAAATTTTTCAATAACACTCAGGGTCCTTTTCAATAAATGCTAAGTACCTGCCCTTAAAGTGTCTCTGCTTGAGCCTCTCAAAATTATTACTCCCTTAAATAACAATTTTTGTCCCATGTAAAACAAGGCTCTTAAACCTATACAAGCTCTGTATACCTACATGTAACTCCATTGATTTCCAATGGATACATGTGCATACATGTGAAATAATGCATTTGCAAAAGCAGCTAAATCACTGCTATTTCTAACTCTCCATCAGAACTTTTTTCAACTTCAGAACCAACTCATGCTCTCTGACTGCAGCATTCAGCAAGCATTAAGCTCCTACTCATTTTAATTTCAAGCACTTTAAAAGTCTGTTTAATGTACTTTCTGAAGTGCTACATTGACAGTAGCTCTTTAAGTACTCGGTGGTATAGCAGTTGCTGTTGTAACACCATTTTTTCTTAACTATAAAGCATGAGTGCCAGAGGCCTGCATAAACTAAGAACAGCACATTAACATATTGTTTCAGGACTACAATAAATAATTCATTTTATTTCTTTTATATATATACACACGTGTGTGTACAGAAATATAATTCTTTGCAAGAACTTCCATTTAGAAGTCTTGGGTCCAACACATCAAGAGTTGAAATGCCACTCAACTCAACCAAGATCATCCCAGCAAGTTTTGAGATGCCCCCATCCAACATTATATCTTAGAAACAATCTTTTAGGAAAAGAAAGGGAATGGCAATTACTAGAATGTGTACTTACTAGACTTACTTTTAAGCACAGCCAGTTAAAAGACTCATTTAAAGTTGTAACATGGACACCACAATACCTTGTGATGTGATTATAATTTATAATCTTACTTTCTATTTCAGGAGAACTACTTTTTGGCATAATCTTCATACCACATAGTGTGGTATTCTATATCAGCTTCACCTTTAAACTAGATGAGAAGAGTTTTCTTAGGCAAATAAAGTAAAAAAAAAAAAAAAACAAAAAAAAAACAACTGATCCTGCAGTCCTGGCTAGCAAAATATCCATAGACTTCAAAGGAATATTATGCCTAAGGTTTGCTGGATCAGTAGAAGATGCATGTCCCTGCTGCAGCATTATTGTAATAGAGAAGCAAGAGTTCCAGACTTTCTTCTTTCTCCTCCAGCTCTCCATAATTTTACCTTTTCCATAAACTCCCCTGCATGTAGCTGCAGTGCTTTTCTTCATAGTCACATAATCTCGCATGGGAAAGCCAGATTCTCTTTGGGGCTGTCCTTGAATTCCATGTTACCACCCACTGCCAAATACATTAGGAAGGTAGAAATGGAGCGAGGAGCTTTATCACTGCTAGTGTACCACTCAACGTAATTATTTTAGGAACTGTAATTTTTCTGAGGTAAAGCTTTCATGAACCAGCATGGTTGCCAACTGGACAACGTGTTCCCTCAGGATACATTCCTACATACTGCCATCCCTCTACAGAAAATTAAGCAAATACACACAGACAAGTGATAACACAAAAAGGACAGACACTGGGTAGGCACATTTCAGCAGTAGGCACATTTCTGTTCAACTCTTCTCTAGAATACAAAAATCAAACTCTACTAACAGGCAGGTAAGGCAGCTGCTCCAATGCTGCAGGGCTGGAAAGCTCACATTCAGCTCTTTGTTGTGCTCTGCATTAGCAATGCCACTGCATTAGATATGCTGAAGATCACCAATGCTAGGGCATTTCACTGCTTGGCCAAACTAATGACATACAGAGCATTTTCGTGCTCTCATCACTGTATTATGAGTGTAGTCCAACAGCTACATTGCTGAACGCACTGTTAAATACCCCGTGCTATTTGTTCTATCGCAAGAGAACTTCCTGCTCTTCTTGCTCTGAATTTTAGTATATTTTGTATCAGGCTGTGGCTGATAACAACCAATCATGTGGAAGGGATGAAAGGGGAAAAGAGGGAAGATTATGAAATTAATAGCTGTGGAAAAAATAAACAAACTGAAAGGGACTATATACTTACACAGCATGTAAGTTGTAGACAAAATTTAAGTGTTTCGGCATTATTTTTATTATTATTATTTAGTGAATGACTTATTAAAGGCTAAGAAAGTAATTATTCCTTTTCAATGTTCATGTTCTAGTAAGCATCATGCTAAAAATATACAGAGAAAACTAACAACAAAAGAGCACTACAATAAAACTATGTTTTAATTATCCTTTCTATTTCAGACACAGGCAATGGCATTTTCTATTTCTGCTGATCTACAGGGCTTGACAGAGGAAATTCATGGGACTACAGCTTCAAATGAAAAATTACCTTAGCCCCATCCAGGTGAAAAAGTTCTGTGCCTTTACAAAAAACGTGGATATGATCCATTAATTTTAAGCTGACAGGATTTTTATTATTATTTGAATTATTATACCTTCAGAGTGAAAGTCTTATTTTATATAATTAAAAAAATATAATTGATAGTAGCAATTTATTCAGGGGCTGAAGAAGTTCACTGGCAATCTAACAATTGATGGAATTATTGCTGACAATTTTACAAAAGCTTTTATCAAAGTTTATGGGCCATTAAAGTCCAACAGTGCGATTACCACTACGATATCATCACTCTCAATAGTACAGCATTGGCCCAGAACAATCCATTTTCTAATCCTGTCTATTATAACTAGTCTGTTTACTCAGAAGTGTTATGTTTGCTATTTCTGAAATGATCCAAGCCTTTGAAACAGTATTTGAGTTTAGTTCATAGGCAGGACCCATTCAGCATCACATTAAAGCAGGAAAAAATAGCCTGAGTCCCTAATGACTAATTCAGATTTTCCCTTCATGGGATATGTAGTGAATTAGAGAAAAAAAAAAAAAAAGTACAGACAAGAGCTGAGCATACACATATTCATGATATGAGGAGGCAGCTGTGGGAAATAGGTAACACTAAGAGGTAATATTCCTCTGCAGAACTCCCACAGAATTTAGCTCTTGATGTTAGCTAGGCATTGGCACTTTTGATGTCCTATGCTACTTATGAATTAATGTGGTTCATAGTAACTAATGACCAGACACAAAAGAAACAGCGAAGGTGTTAATGAGCTATTTTTAGTCTTAATTCACTGAATATGATGTGCTCATTGGTGCAAAACAGATTGCTGCTGTTCAAATCAAATAGACCCTCATTTCAAAAAAGACTCTGTTCTTCCTTTTACATGCTTGACGAATCTTGTAAGTGTCAGGGAGAATTATCCACGTATACTGATGAGAACACCTTACACACTGATTAACTAATACAGCAGCATCTTTTCTGAAGTTTTAGTTAATCTGCCACAGGCATCTGTGATAAAGTGATGCATCCTATGGTATCTGCCTAATTAAGGTGGGAGAAAGAAAATAAGAGCAGCCTTGAAATAATTAAAAATAAATAAATAAATAAATAAATAACATGAGCACCTTGCAGAGCTTAGTAGGAAGGAAACAGACTGACAATACCTTTGCTCAACACTTAATTACTTTTTGAAGACCAGATGGAATTGAGAGCATATCAATGACAATCGTTTCCAAACCCAAGCAAAAAGAAAAATATCAAACTGATCTAGTAATTGGACATGTATCTTAACACAGGTGTTTTAAAAATTATAAGGGATCACTGAAGAAGATGAAGTTTGGATTTCAACCTCCTACGATAAGTATCCGCATTGCAAGTGGTCAAATTAGGAACTACCAACGGCAGAACATTTGCTTCTACAAACAAACTAAAACTGCTGCAGCTCAACTGCTTATGCTCCAATCCAGGTACGTGGAACAGAGACTGGAAGCCAAGCACATGGCATAAACATGACCTGCATGCTTCTCTTTCTAGGTCTGTGGTGAAGGACTTGCCCCTGCTCCCACTCCTGAGGACTGAACTTCTGCCATGAGTTTCAGGGAAGCAGTAGGAGCACCAGTACCTACCTAGACAAAGCAGCAATGACAAACACCAAGCCAATGCAGCCCTGCACCTCTCTCAGCCTGCTGCACAAAGACACGGGCTCTGTTCTAATGTTTGCTTTCCACAGCTCTGCAAGTGAAACTTCAAATAAAAGCCTGTGTTCTGTCCTCAGTAAGTACAAGCAAATAAAGACCAGGTAGGGATATATTCATTAGAAAGCCAAGCACTAACTGTTCCACGTGTGGGTGATCAATGTGCTGTCAGCTGCTGCACCTCAATAGAGACCGTCTCACTGGGAGCTATCAGATACCAGTCAAATATTGAACCTGAAGAGGGAAGTATGTTCTTTCTGGACCTAACTCTTCTTCTGTTCACATTACCGCAAATCTCCAGCAGTAGATGGGGAGATGAGGCTGTTAATAGATTTTGTGAGAGCTTGTTTTTAGGAGAGTGACTCTTCTGCCTTATGCTGGCTCTGAGAAGAAACTCCCACTTCCAACCCTTCTCAACAGCGTGCTGCCTTTCAGCAAATGCCAAGGGCCCAGCACCATACACATCACTCTGCTTCAAAACCCATGTTCATCTGGAGATCCAGCAACTTAAAATACAGTCCAGCTGCGGTGGTTTTACCCAGCTAGGCAGCTGAGCTCCACCACAACTGCTCTCTCACTCCCCCTCCTCAAAGAAAAAATGGGAGAAAATATGATCGAAAGGGCTCAAGGGCTGAGATAAGGACAGGGAGATCACTCAATTACTGTCACAGGCAAAACAGATTCAGCATAGGGATATTCATATAGTTTATTGCTCCTTACTAACAGACTAGAGCAGTAAGAACTAAAAGCAAACTACAAACACCTCCCCCCCACCCCAAAATCCACCCTCTTCTATATCCTCCCCCAAGGGGCACAGGGACTGGTGGCAGCTGTCAATCTTTAACATTTCATCTCCACCGCTCCTACCACATGGTTCATCCCCCAGGAGCAAACTGCTCTAGCACAGGTCCCCCACAGGCAGTAACTCCCCCCCAAACCCCCTGCTCCTGTGTGGGCTCCTCTCCACAGGCTGCAGCTCTGGGCTGGGTCCTGCTCCTGTGGGGGCTCTTCATGGGCTGCAGCCTCCTCCAGGCCACATCCACCTGATCCACCACAGGCTCCTCCACGGGCTTCAGTGTGGAGATCTGCTCCACCATGGGATCTGGCCAGCAGTGGGCCCCTTTTGGGACCATTTGGAGTTGGCTCTGGCTTGACACCAGACAGCTGCTGGACTCTTCTCAGAGGCCACCCCGACATTCCCCCTGCTACCAAACCCTTGCCACTTATGCCCAACATACCAGCTCTGACAAAGCAGCTTCCAGGGTTGGGATTATGCTGAATAAAATTTCAGTTTCCTCCCAGATTTGTTTGTTTTGTTCTGGTCTCATTGTTTTTTCACTTGAGGTTTTCTGTTTGTTTTTAGACAGGAAAAATAAAAGGCAGGGACTCCATGCTAAACTAGTCTTAAGAGCAGCAAAGCATATGGAATCCTTTTTAACAACCAAGAATGTCAGGTTTCCATTCATGAGAAGTTGTAATAAAAATGGGTAAAAAACAAAAACAACAAAAAATCCACTGCAGAAATGAAAGAACGTTTGACTAGAAGGACATTTTGTTTAACAGCTCCTGACAAGGTAGTGCCAACCAGGACTTGAGGACATCTCCCTCACCCTTTTTTTGTGGGAAGGGGGGAGAGATTCCTATCTTCATGAATCCAGTAAATGATCCCTGTACCTCCAGATTTAATGCATCAGAAGTAAGCTTGACAAATATTAGTCATACCTGTTTCTACTAGAGCCATTTCTTACCAATGATTACAGGAAATGAAGAAAGTTTTGTTTTGTTTTGCTTTTAGCTTCCAAAGTCATAGTTAGTGCAAAGTTCACTGCCACGATCTTTCAGGTAATAGCAACAGTAACTTCCACTTGTAAAAGAAAGACTGATCACATATACAAAATGGTATTTTTATCTGGCACTGAAGGTCTGGTATCTTCATAATTTTGAAAGGCTTTTTATCAAAAAAGTATCCTTCCTGTCTTAGGTATCTTCTATGTTGCGCAAAGTGAGAAAAAAAAAAAAAAAGGAAACAATACCAAAATTTTCTCCTCAATAAAGCAGATGGTGATCAGGTCAGGAGGTCCCCAGATCTTACCTATCTACCATATCTCCAAGAAGCACCATTAAACAGAGCTACTTAGAGGCATAGTTAGCTCATGATATATTTTCTTAAACTTATCAGCATCGTTATATACAGGGTATTACCACTTATGACAGAGTAGTTAAATGATTTTTTTTTTTTTTTTTTAAAGTACAGGTTTCAGAACATCAAATTCACGTGGGATTTTTCAATAGCAAAATTAATGCAAGCTACAAAATAGCAAAAATAGGAAGCAAAACCCAAGAAGATCTTTTCTTCCATATTCTACACCAAATCATGCTCTTGTCACAAGTCCAAACTGAACAGCAACAGTTTGAGGTGACCCACGAAGCACATCCCCTTGGAAACACAAGGGATAACATGTAATTCATGTGCAACATCTGAGAAAAGCTGTTTTCTCCATTCACTGGAATTTACAGTCCAGGAACATATGAAGGAAAGCAAAGACTGCAGCAAACTGCAAATGATCGGGAAGAACCTGCTTGAGAATTCTCTGGTACGACTGAAAACTGGACGTGTGCTTGGCTAGAGGAATCCTTTTCCCTGTTATGTGTCTGCTTGAGGAAAAAAGTGTTGAAGACGCAGCACAATGCCACCTGTACAAAACAAATGGATATCTCATTTTAATGTAAGCTTTGGTTAAGTGGCTTGTATTGAAATGCCACCTAGCATTCCAAATGCAACCCAACTTAATCATATCTATTGAAAGCCACATAATAAATAACAAGAAATACGCAGCATGCCATCCTAATTGCAGAGGTTGTCTCATTTACTAGTAGTCATTTATTTATTCAAATGACTTGAACTATGTGATTCAATCTGAATCATGGGAACTAGTTACTGATTTGTGCAAACAGCCTCTTGCTTCTTTGCTAAAGGCATTGTTGAAATAACTGACCCAACTGCTAAAACAAGCTTCCTCCTTGAACCCTGCCTCCTTTCTTAGTCTTACCTCCCAAGTGAACTTCAGAAAACACAATTGTTCTACAAATGCATTTTGAACTTTAAGAATATCAATAACTAACTAACTCAAAACTGAATTAGTTACATGCAATGGTATTTCCAAGATCAGGGAATTGCTAAACAATAGAGAATCATAACATCCAGCCATAATAACAATACAGCTCTGAAAAAGTATTGTTTACTACCTTAGATTCAAATCAAATTAATCTTTTAGAAGTGCACATATGTCTCTCTGATCTTAGGGGAGGGAGGGGAGTTTGAATACAGATCCCTAGTGAGAAGCTGTTTTTTTTTTCCCCTTCAGTTAGGCATCAGAAATATGAACACTGCCATTAAAACAGTGATTTCAGAAACAATTCAGACTTCACAAGAAGGTATCTACTTGAAGCCCATTTTGACTTGCAGCTACCACCTCATGCTGTTATTTCAGTTGCTGCTGGGGCTTCCCCATACCATCGGAGCAAGGGGCCAGGCACAGGCAGAGAACATGTGCACTTTGGCAGCAAGAAGCCAAGCCAGATGCATGCCACCACAAGTCACCACATCCCAGGCTGGCCACTGTGTGAGCTGTGGCCAGCATCCCTCCAGGGACAAGGAGGTGTCGGGGAAAGAGGCTCAGAGTAGCTTTCAGGAAGGAGAGAAAGGATGCTCTGCACCAGACGTCATTTCAAAGCTTGTGAATCAGCCCCCAGGTAGGAAGCTGGTTACCTTAAACTAGAGGCAGTGGTCATCATTGGCTAGGACACAGGGCGAGAGGCCAAAATCCCAGCAGACAATTTTGCCACTGGCCAGATGTGTTGCCTCAGGCAACCATTCAAAGTCTCCATGGCTCTGATCCTGTGGCTCCTAATAAGTAAAATAATACTTTCGCTACCTAGGAGAAGTGCTGTGTAAGCTTATGGTGCCCCAATGCCAAAAGCATTTAACTACCAGGACTCCCCTGATTATCTTCATATTTACAGCTGCATTTGGTGACGGGAAATCAAGGATTATGCCACTGTTTTGATTACAAAATGCACACAAATCCAGTTCCCACAAACTGATAATTTTCTTCTTGTAAAATCCAGAGCTAAGCACTACTATCCTGTCATCAAAACGGCTGTTTTATATTTTCTTCTCCTTCCTTCATTCCACATTTCCCTGGAAAACATCTCGCCTAGCATCACCCTGCTCTGCCAGATGAGCTGTCTACTCCAGCAGCCTGGACTGAGATATTCTGGCAAAACTGCCTTTGCTGGTACCACATTAAATCTAATTTTTGAGGGGCTTGGGATGGACAGGGCTGCCAAAGCTGCAGCTTCTGCAGGTGACAGGGAGGTGGAGGGCATGACTGGGAGGTGAGGTGGGTAGCACCCGCCCTTCCCACAGCACCTTTGCAAAATAAAGTAACCACAGAGCAGTAACCACTACACACAGAAGACTTTTAACCCACACAGCAGCACTGCCAGCCCTTGGGGCACTGCTACTGTTCAGCAGCTTTCACTCCACCTGCCCAAAGGCCTGTCCTACTGCTGGGACACCACTACACCCTGCTGTGCCAGCCTCCAGATGGAGGGTGATATGGTTCGGTGCAGGCACCACACACAGGCATGCCAGCACAGGTAACCAAGCTTTTTATTATTATTATTACTTGATGAAAATAGAAAAGCTATCACAAATATTTCAGACTATATTTATCCCTCTACTTAACCTTCATACAGTTTGGAGCAAGGTTGTTTTTTTTTGTTTTTTTTTTTTTTTTTTTTTTTTTTGTTTGTTTGTTTGTTTGTTTGTTTTGTTTTGTTTTTTCCTCCTGTACACAAATGACAGTTTATTCTAACCCCCAAACCTCAGTTTTTCAGGGAGGAAAAATAGAATTGAAGTTGGTTCATTAATTTGAGCCAAAAATGCAGCAAACACACCTTGCTCCAAAAACTGAGTGGGAGGAATTTTAAGAAAATTAAGTGGTGCTCTGAATAATAATATAAAATAAAATAAACCTGAAAATTTTCATTTCAAATAGCATTTGATTTTCCTTTTTTTAACCAACTTAAAAAGAAAAAGTCTCAGGTCTTCCAGATTATCCTAAAATATTTTTTGGTGTGTTCAGTGTTCTCTTTTTTTTTTTTTTTTTTTTTCTTCTTCACTTCAATAGAACCACCCTAATATATTTGTTTCAGTTTGACTGGAAGTTATTCTTATTTTCCTCCCTCAACCACTGAAACAAACAAAAACCACCCATGATTTGATGCACTCTCACAGCAAGACATGCATGTGAACACGTAGATGTTTACTTTCATGTACACAGATGTGCCAGGCTAGAGAAGGCACACCAGCAGGAGGAGGAGCCTTGCATCTGCCTTGCATGGATCTGTCAGCAGGCGAAACCTACTTTGCATTAAAACTTCAAAACGAAAGCTCACGCACCATCACATTCTACATAAATACCGATTGCTCTCTCAGCATGGTAGCGAGTGTGCAGTTTAGCCAAATGGTCAACTCATGTCTCCTTGTATTTTCAGTGGCCATCAGAAAGTTTGTGTTTGAACAGGAAAACTAATAAGGATTTCTCATGCTTCTTCCCTGTGAGCAACCTTAAATAACGTTATTAAGCCCAGAGAGCACAAGACTCACACCTACATGTACATGTTCTCTGTGGGACAAACCACTAGGGCACATCGTAGCCCTTCCAATACATAACAATTTTGCTTCAGCAGGAATAGACATTTGTTTTGATACAACTTCTCTGTACGTGGAACATATCTTTTTTTCCACATTTCCTTTAGGAATGACTTCTGCTGCCCATATTCATGCCAAATGCTCTGCAACTATTTCTGAAGAAAAAAGTACATTATTACTCAATGCTACTAGGTCAGCAAAATTCAGGTCTAAATAAAAAGCATCACAGTTCAGTTTGGTGTAGTTGGAAGCCAGGACGTTAACACATCTAGAACTAGAAAAGGCAGGAACGATACTAGATCTCATCCTACACCTACTAATGACATATTCCTGAAAGCCAAATTGTTACACATGTAGCAGGGGCAGCAGATACTGTACCAAGCTGAACAACAACCATCCACATCCCCAGGAAACATCGAGTGGTGGATTCCCATCCCAGGTACCATTAACTCCTGGCAAAGCAAAGTTGACCAGAATGCTTTCTACCTTCAGAGCTGATAAATCCATATAGCTGGCTCCCCGTGCCTTCGTGTGCTTCACGACCTCTCTGGAGCTGGCAGGTTCAAATGAGGAGCAGTGGTGTGAGGATTTCTAATGAATCACCCTGACCCGGCTTCCATCCCAGCCCTGTCACCTGGACCCAGGGGTGCCAGGCATCAATTGCATCAGCCTCATCAGAAGGGCACATCCCAAAGGCGAGGGCCTCTCTGCTAATCCCTCGTCATGCCTGAGCCTTTGACCTCACGCAGCCTGGGCGAAGCAGTTGCTCCTGCTCATTCATCGCCCTCATCCTGGGTGCTGGGTGAAGCCTTGCGTAGGACCCAGAGAAGCAAATTCTACACTCACTTTTCAAAATGAACTTACAGTGAAGCACATTGCTCAAGCTGACCCTGGGGTGAGAGCGAGACAGGTGACTAGACTCATCCCGGCAATAATTACTGCTTGAGCATTCATCAGAGGCTACACACCTTCCACAGGTACTGCATGGCAAATCT
Source organism: Nettapus auritus (assembly GCA_011076525.1). Classification (NCBI taxonomy): domain Eukaryota; kingdom Metazoa; phylum Chordata; class Aves; order Anseriformes; family Anatidae; genus Nettapus; species Nettapus auritus. Next base: position 57,181,955 of record CM021766.1, on the reverse strand, counting down.
GAGAGGCGAAAAGCTGGAACATGCATCCCACTGAGGAGCAAATAAAAGCCCTGCTCCCTTCCTAATCACCTTCTGTTACAACTAGCAAAATCCTAGCTAGACTGAGTGCAGTCTCTGTGCCAGCTGAGCCCCGACTGACACAACTGCATTTTCAATAGTAGGGGCTCAAAGAGAGCAACACAGCAGAATAGTATTTTCAGAAATAATAAAAGATTTCTAATGCAATTCACACATTTCCAAAATAACAGTTGTTGCAGCTAGCCAGTCACTTTTAGAGAATAAGACATCCCCCCTCTTTTGACTGTTCTAAAACAGGTTTGTGAGCTGATTCACCCAAGCAAGCGCTCCTCACGTAGACCGGCCAGAGAATGCGTTTGTGGGTATGGCCAGTTCTGGCTCCCCAGAGCAAAGTCCTACAAGTCAAAGTACTTCTGAGAGTTTAACCACTCTTGCATTGCACAAGCACTTTGGCAATACAGACTAGAGTGTAACATGAGATTTGACACGAGCTCTTGTACCTGTAAATGCTAATGTGTAGACCGTGACATGCTGACTACTGAATTTTGAATGTGTGTGAGTTTTTTCTTTGATGCAATGCTCACATGCACAGGGTGACTGTACCCTCTGATAAACACTTCTGAAACTTGGACTAATCCAGGAGTTTGGTTTTGCACTGAAACTATTGATATTGCTACATTTGATGAAGGTAGTCATCCTCCCTGAAATGAAGTAAACCTTTCAGTAGGTTGGTTTCTGAAGAGCTATCAAGCTAACGTAGTTTGTGCTAGAGGAAGATAAGGATGCCTTTTGAAGGAACTGGTTTGGCTAGTCAGCTATCTTGCTGCTAAAGCTCACATATCCCAGTGATTTCAGTGATAGATGGATACCCAAATGCAAAAGTCAGCCCCGAGGAGCATAATGGCATTGTGTGACACTCCCTGAAAGTCTCTCTCTATAAATTAACAAATGAATTACAATGGACTACTCTGATTGTAGTCTCCAGGGCATCGATCTTGATTTCTCATTTATCTGCAAATCTCTTCACATACTCTTGATGCAAGAAATAATATGTTTGTATTTACTACCGTCATTTCTGTGGGTAGTTTGTTCACCCTACACACATGCACACGTTCTGTTGAGACACGTCAGTCTCTTTTGCAGCATTTTGCACATAGCCACTGTATTTGTAAGTCGTCTGAATTAAGGAGATGACTGCTGTCACTTTATCTTCCTTTTCTTGCTTATCTGAAGTTGCCCTTAACAATAGGATTTGGATTTTTCCCTTAATCATTCACACATTGAAGCACTGGAGTAGGAGCTGGTCTATACTCAAGACATCTCTTAATTGTATTATATCACCAAATTGGACTGTTTCAGCAGCTAAGTTTCCATACCTCTAACTGCATACACCTCTGTGGTTTCACAAATACAGTTTCCAAAATAAAAAAGAAAACAACAACAACAACAAGTTCGGTCATTTACCAAGGAGAGGAGAGGAAAAAATAAAAAAAGCGCACAATGCACAGACAGGACCTTAGGTAACAAGCAAGTAAATAACAGCTCCCCCTGCCTCTTTCTCCTTTTTCCATACAGAAAACTCCTCTTGCATCAGTGATAATACAAACAAATGCAGGTACAAGAGAGGAGGTCATCTGAAAAGGCAGAGCTGCCTGCATGTAACTGGAGCAAGCACTACATGACCCACAAGAACTGAAATGCTTGTATCCATCACAAGTATGGAATAACATGCAGTGCAGAAACCAGAAAATCTAAAATGCAGCATCACATAATATCAGTACGCACATAGCCCACTGCACAAAATATTACATGTCTCTCTTTCATTTCATGTGGAAATGAATACTTCAGCATCCTTAAGGAGGTTAATTTCCCTTTGTTTTCCAGAAAGCTATATACAAGACATCGGGTACACAAGGGCGTCACAGAGAACCTCTGCAGTCACAGAGCTGCCCAGTGGGTTTGCATGTCCACTCCCAACTCCCATCCCACGACGGCTGTAACTACAGATCAAAACTAGTGATAGAAAACCAATAAAGCAATGAAAAATAGTTTGCTTAACTGTAGTGCCATCCCTGAGCATTGACACACAAAATGGACATTGGTCCAATGCATCCTGCAGGAAGAAACATGCCTGCTGTCACAGGTATTTATCTTCGGTACCACCTAATAGGCCATCCAGAAAACAGCAGTGGAAATCCAGATTAGTTCCACCATCATTAATCTGGGTCAACATCAGAGCAGGTAGATAGAGGTAGATATTGATCCCTTTGAGTGTACTTCAGTTTCCAACAATGCTGTTTGGTTTTGGAATAAGCACGATTGGTTTTTGTTGTTGTTGTTTGTTTTTCATCTTCACATCTACAGTCTTACAACTAAGTTTTCTCTAATCCATATTCAAAGAAATATTTCTAAAATTTTGGGAAAACACACAACTGTATTTACATTTCTATTAAACCATTATGTTGATCAGATTTTATAGGTTGATTCAGATCTTATTCTAGCAAGAACATTTGCCTGGGTACTTTTATTTATTTATTTATTTTGATGCATTAGCTCTTTTGGGGAATAGAACAAAGCGGGTTGAAATTTTTAAAAGTGTAAATTCATATGCCATTTGAACTTCTAGAGGCAACAGATTTTTTTTCATAAAACACAAGTGTTGCACATATTTATTACAGCACATTTGCTTTCAGAATTATTCTGAATTCAGATGCCCAGGAGTCCTATAATGTGACTGGACCTCAGCAGGCTTTGATGGTCTGCTACATGTTGGACTTATTGCTTCAAATCAATATCTCATGACTCTCAAATGCTGCTTCATTTTGTACTTATGTACTTTGTATTTTCTTACTCATCCTCAGGTGTAGAGAAAAACAAATAAATACCAAATAACTGATTCAACTGTTCTGCCTTCCCCTCTGCCACCAAGTCTCCAGCTCTCCTCACAGAAACGGTTACTAACAGAACATATCGTGAATAATCTCTGTTGGGTTTATCACATAGCTGTTGATTATTTAATAACCCTCAAATAAATAGCACCCTCATAATTTCATGAGGCACAGAATTAAACACTATAAACAAGGTAACGACGTTTTTCTCCTCACACTTTACATATTCTGCAGGGTACATGCACCTGAGATTGCACTTCAAAAGCTTTAACACAGCAGAGTCAGCTTGCTTCCCATCATTTTCAAAGGGTGAAGAAAAAAAAAAAAAAAAGGAAAAGAAAAACTGCCCATGTTACATCAACAACAGGTATGAACTTGATTTCTGGAGCAAGAGAGCCTCTTCACTTTTTTAAGGTTGTGCAACTAGTTCTTTCGAACGGGGTGTTTCTCCCTTTCAGGATGGTTTTACTGTCCACAGTCACGAAAGACTAGCAAAGTCGTTTTAAGCCACGCATAGCTCTTCTAATCACTATTAATTCTCTTTTCCCACTTTTTCTTTAGAAAGAAACAAAGAAACAAAACAACAACAACAACAAAAAACAAATCTTCATTTTCCCCTTGCTGGCAGATTTCCAAGATAAAGAGGACTGTGCTCTGCCTGGAACAGCAGTCAAGGCCTGCTCTCAAAACTCACAAAAGAACACCACACACGGAGAAAAAGCGATGGATTTGACCAGCCAGAACCCTTTTCTCACCCTCGAAACCAGTTTCTCAAATATCAAACCTCAAATATCAAACCCAGTACCCAGCACCCTGGCCCGGCCGCTCCGCGCAGCTCCCACGCACCCGCCGAGGGGTGAGACAGCGGAGTCGGGGCTGCTTCCCCACGGGGGGAAAGACGGGGATAAATCGCTCTTAGGTTTAACAACGGGGGAAATTGAACCTACATGAAGTCTTCCCTCCTTCCGCACACCCCCTTCCCAGGTGCGCACATCCCCTTCCCAGGTGTGTGTATGGACATTTCTCGTTTGTAAGCGGGACAAGCGGAGGTGTGTGTGTGGGGGGGGGGTGGGCAGACTGACAAGCAGGGGGTACCGGAGCGGGGTTTTCTCGGGGGCTGCTTGGCTTTTCCCCACCGAGCTGCGCGGAGAGTGGTGCGGGACGGGGCTGGCGGCAGCCCCGGGGCTGAGCCGGGCAGGGAAAGCGCTGCGGGAGCCACCGGGCTACGAGGGGAAGAAAGGGGAGCCGAGCGGAGGGGGAAGGAGAAAAAAAAAAAAAAAAAAAAAAACACCACGAAAGGAGAGAAGCACAAGCGATGAGATGTGCCAAGGTTTATTCCCTTTTATTTCCTCCACCCCCACAAAAGAAAATAAACCTAGAATCAGGAAGTCGGAGCTGCGGGAGCGCTGGTAGAGGTTTGTTTTCCCCTTTTCTCCCTTCTCTCTTTTTTTTTTTTTTTTTTTTCCCCTAAGGAAAGAAGCCGGGACTTTCCCTCCGCCGCTCCCCGCGGGAGGCCGCGGCGCGCCGCCGCCCGCAACTCGGCTCCCACGGAGTGCCTCCGGCGGGACCCCTTTCCCCCTTTTCCCCCTCTTTTTTGCCCCGTTTCCCCCTCCTTTACCTTTTTTCTCCTCCACGGCGAAGCAGGGGGCGACGCACCCCAGCAGCAGCAGCACCAGGACAGCGGCCCCGGGGGGGGCTGCAGCCGCCCATCCTGCGGGATGCCTCTTCTTGCAGTAGGGTCGGAGGGCTCGGAGCTTTGCTCGAAGATGCTTCCCTGCACGCCAAAGCGCTCAGCCCCTCTGGGAGGCGATGCTCCGCACTGCTGGGCTCTGCACGCTGCTGGGCGGCCGTCGAGGGCTGCGCGCACACGTGCGTGCCCCGCAGCGGAGGGGGGGGGGGGGGTGTTGCTTTCTTCCTCCTCCCTCTCTTCCTCCTCCTCCCTCAGCTCCTCCTGCTGTCCGTGGGCTGCGGGAGCTTGCGGGGTGGCTGGGGTCGGCTGCGGGACAGGGAGCGCCCGGCTTCGCTCTCAGCCTGGCCGAGGAGCGCAGGGGCTCCCTCTGGGGACGCCGAGGAGGAGGAGGAGGATGGGGCGGGAGCAAGGAGGAAGGGGAGGAGGAACCCCGCCCAGGTGGGGAATGGGCGGCCCCCCCCACCTGGCCCGGGATGGAGAGGGAGAGAGTGTTTGGGGGGCAGGTCCTCTGTCCCCCTCCCCTCTCGGGGTATGGGGTGGTTGTGTAGAGGGTGTATCCTCCTGCCCGGAGGCTTCAGCCCGTGCGTTTGCACCGCTGCTTGCCGAAAAGCTGCGTGGCCCTTGCATAGCCTCCGGTCTCCACCGTGACCCAACCCGGGGGGAGCAGCGCAGAGTTTCGGCAGCAGCACCCCCTCCTGCTCCGGCCCGGCCCCAAAAGGAGCCGGGATGCAGAGAGATGCTCTCCTTTCTGCTCCCCCAGAAACCAGCGCACCCCACTAGTCCCCGTGCAAACAGCCCTGTTCTCGGGGTGCTCAGCTACCCCCCTGTGCAAGGCCAGGTGTGTGCGTCCAAAAAAAAACCAAACCACCCTGCACTACTATGCCTCTTTTACTTTTTTAGCACCAGGACAGGAGGGGCCCTATCTGTGCGTGCTGCTCCTATTTTCTTGCACTGGCGGTGAGAAATCGCTCCGTGTAGTAAGTTGCTTAACGAACGTACAATAATACAAGTGTTCTTGAGGTGCTCCAGGGAAATCCACAGGCATTAAGCAGACAAAACCAAGCTGTTCAGTATTCAGCGGGATATACTTGTGGTACCAATATCTTTTTTTTTTTTTTTTTTTTTGTTTTTTTTTTTTTTTTTTTTTTTTTATATCAAACAGGCTGCTCTTCCGTAAAGTGGAATAGGACGTGAAGTGCCACTTGTTTGGGCTGGGATCTCACTATAAATGGTCTGCCACGTCCTGATTCAGCAGTCGAACTTGCCACATGCTGTTTGTGAGGGAAGAAATTCAGTCGCACAGTCAATAGGATATGAACTGTTATGATTAACTGGGAACTCCAGAACTGAAGTCCATAACGACATACGGTTTGGGGGATTACGTGCTAAATGCCTATGTCTATCACAGCGTGCTGGAACACAATAGATTGCAAAACTGCCACTGAGTGTATCCTGACTTGCCTCTGTGATGCATCTCTTCTGAGAGATGTGTTAGTTTTCTCTTACCAGTCAACTTCCTGTGGACAATCTTTTTCTGCTGATAGTTTAACAAGTTACTGTGCTAATTAGGCAAAGAAAAATCCCATTTACTTATACTAGCACAAAAGAGATGCTCAAACACATACCTTTAAACATGTATTATGCCTGTAATAATTTATTAAGATGAATTGGATTACAAGTTAGTTTTTGAATGATGTAGCTGGCTTTCTGTTTTGATTATATTTTATGTAATAATAATTATTATTATTATTAAATAAATAATACAAAAGAAATACTTTGAGGTAAATTCAGAAATTAGTAGCATCCATACTACTCTACTCATATGATTGGTTCTGTGGCTGTAGCAGAGGTCAGAATCTGATCTTACAGTGCAACATTCATTTAATTCAAATCACTTCAAAGACCCTCACATGCTGCAACTTATAAATTTTATGTATATATGATTCATTTTCATTTATTTAGACAAATTGGAGGATTTTTAAAAATGAGACATCCGGGAAAAAAATATCAAATTCTAGGGATGGAATATTTGCAAAGTAACTTCAACTCACAATAAAGATCTCAGCCTGCATTATACGAAAGGAAGCGCAGTTAAGACATTGAAGAAAAGAACCTCAAATCAATTTTATAAATACCAAACAAAAGCTTATGCCTCTAGATATGCATGCTGAGCATCAGGATACCAACATGGAAAGCAATGGAGTTTTCAAAATCTAGAAGGAGAAAGGATTCAGTGTGACAGCTGAAAAACAAACTAAACATGGGAAAAAAGAAAAATATTTTGCATGTGAATTCAGAGGAGAAACTTGACAAAGTCCTGTCCTAACACGCTGCAAAACAAATACTTGTATTACAGAATTTTTCATGCAATTGTTATTCTACCTGCTGTACTGAGCAGGAACATTTCATACTTAATTCACCACCCATCACGTCCTGTCCTTAAATGAATCCCCATAAAACCAAGCATTTGATCCTAACTTAACTGCTCCTTCATTCCTGACAAGGTGAGCAAGGGAAGACGAGGCAAATTCCCATTTAATTTTTCTTTCCCACACTGCAAATATCCACAACAGGAAAGTCTCACCTGATTCTGGCAGTGCAGCACTACTAAAGCAAGCTACTGTGAATTTCGTCTTCCCCACCTATTTGAGCACAAATGTATTGTTTTCATGACGTCTCTGCTCTACTTGCCAAGGTCACTAGATACTTAGTGACTCTAAGACTGAGGTTTTAGACATTTCTGATCACAGGTAGGTCTTTCAGGCCTTTTTCAGTAAAAACTTCTGAAAGTTTGAATTCAAACATTATATTTTCCCTAAATAGTTGGTGACATACCCAGCGACTGGATTTGGTATAACTCCTTTGAAGCTACTGTAACTGAATGAATTTCAGCATGGAAGCACAATATTCCTTCATATTGCAAAACTTTTATTACCAAATGCATATGTACATAGATCAAAGGCCATAGGACACAGCTCAGGGCTTTTGACCACTAGCTTTTAAATTAATATTTCATAGTGAGAATATCACAATAAATATAACATCTTGGTTCAATTTTCTTTTGTTTAACTTATTTATAATGCATACCTATCTCGTATCTTCTGTATGTTTAACATAAACACATGTAAGCTGGTTTCCATTATCCAGTGAGAACCAGGTCAGCATTTGCCTCTCTCCAGAAATTCATTAGCAACGGTTCCTCAATGGCAACATAGCAGGAGAGGGACCCTTTGTCAGGGGGTGTAGTGATAGGACAAGGGGTAATGGATTTAAATGAAAAAAAGAAAAAAAGAAAAAAAAAAGAAAAAAGTAGATTTATAGTAGATATAAGGAAGAAATTCCTCACTGTGAGGGTCGTGAGGCACTGGAACAGGTTGCCCAGAGAAGTTATGGATGCTCCATCCCTGGAAGTGTTTGGATGGGGCTTTGATCAACCTGGTCTACTTGGTGGCATCCCTACCCATAGCAGAGGGGCTGGTATTAGATGATTCCTTCCAATACAAGACATTCCTTCCAATACAAACCATTCTATGATTCTGTATTGCAGAAGTGATTTTAAAGGCCAAGTTTTTTATTGGAAGAGAAGAAATGAAGTGGAGCTGAATTAGCAGGGTTTTACAGTCTGTCTTGCTTAGATCTCAGTGCGTGGTGTTTGAGATTGTGGACATTGTAGTCTGCATGATAGTTTGTATTCTATGACTACCTGCTGAGGTTTTAAAGCAAGAACTGAGGTAATAATTCTTTGAGCTTAATGGCACTTTACATGTTCAAAACTTTGCACAAATATTAACTGATTTATCTTTGCAAATCTCCTGTAAAGCAGGTTAGTAGCTATCATTTCCATTTTATAGATGTAAAGTAATTTGCCTTGGGCAAAGTGTTAGTGGCAGAACTGGGGTTATCACTCAAGAGCCGTTTATTCTAAACATTGTATTTAAACCTTGTCAGATTATGCTCCTTCTAGAGAGCGTCCCTGATTAAAATGTATATGTCTTTACACACTCAAGTTCTCTCTGTCTTCTCTTAACACTGTTTGCTTGTTTGTACAGCAGCATACAGAAAGGACGAGACCAACACACACATATGTGCTGGAATTAAATCTTAATTATACTAAATTACATGACTGTGTGGTGTTATCTCAGGTGAGTCCCCACACTTTAGTATTTTAATGTCTTTATGTCCAGGTTTTATCTGTTACCTCAGTTCACAAGTTCAATTATTCCTTTTCTAGGAAAACTTCTCCTAACTCAGGAAAAGACTTTTAAATGTTATAACTTGGATAAGGTTTGCAGCACCAGCTTATTCACTAATAAAAGTAAGCCAAAAAAAAGTAGATATAAATACAAAAACTGACACATTTACAGCTGTACTGGGATTTAGTACCAAAAGATGCCATGCCACTCATTGCTGAAGAGAAACTGCTGGTTATCTATTTTCTGAATTATGGGTTCTCTTTGAAAAGCCCCCTCATATTTGTTCAACATAAAGCAGAAAAGAAAAAAAAGGTTTTCTTGTGTGTTTGTTCAATATCTAGAATAACTAATCTAAATAAAAAAATATATAGAAAATTCTTTCAGTATTTAAGCTAAGCCTTACAATTGATAATGTTAACTGAACAATGTTATCAGGGTATCATGAGAATAATTATACGATATTGATGAAATATTAATTATAAAATATTGATGAAATATACTATATATCAATATAGTTTTAATACCCATAAAGATATTATTTCTTCTGTCTCCCTAGTTCTCTACTGAACGTTAGGAGTATGAGGCATATCTATAGGCACCTACTCAATAATTTCAAGGAGTAGGATACATTTGCTTGAAAGCATCCATTGCTTTCATATTTGTAGCATCATATTCACACTTGTGTTTTTCACATAATTTAATGGTGGGACAAACCCTGATGCTAGACACTTCTTTGATCTCACTGAAGTAAAGTTACCAACTGGGTTTTACAGTTTGTACAGTTAAGGACATAAGGATGATACTGTGATCAAATGAGATTTGTTATATCCACAGCCTTTGTTAGTAAACTTTGCAGCAGCTTTCTGCAGAAAAACAAGCTTCTGACTTATTTCTGTGTTTTAACATTGATATTACTGTGCTAATGTGCACTCTCTTTCTCAGCCAGAAGTCATACCTCTCTGTATGGTTACAGCAAATACAATTTGAACATGCTGTTGATCAATCTAGTGTCAGTAAAAGTAATGCTAATGTCACCTGTTCATAAATATTCAAGGTGGGTCACTGGTAATAGTAGGTGGATGGTTATTAACATTAATGTTGCTAATGGAGTTGCTCTCACTGTCCATTCTGCACAAGTGAAGAAGGGACTTTACAGCTTTGCTCTCCTAATTCCTAACTGGTTGCATGGGCTGTCATAACCCAGGTATGTCCACAGTGAAAAAGAGAGGCAACAACACAAGGCGATGACACAAGTCTATGCCCTGAACTTTGCCTTATGGAGAGTAAAAGTGCTGCAAAGCCAAGCTCAGGTGTGATGTCTGGTTGGGGCTAGGTGTGCTTAACCTTCATTGTCCCTTCCCGGTGAAGTCTTTTGATCTGTTTCTTCCCAGCTGCTACCCGAAGTTCAATGCCGTGAGCAAATATAGGAAGTGGCTGCTCAAAACACTGTCTCCCCAGGTGTTTGTAGTGCTGGGAAAAACATGGCAAAGACAGAGAAGAGGAAAGCCTATAGCCCTGAGTCAATGCACGAGGAATGTGCATTGCATCAAGGGTGCGGCTAACGGGGGTTTCTTCAGATTCAGCCATCTCCTGCTGTCTGCATCCAGCGCGGACACAGATAGGAGTGATAAGAGGTTGCAACACCACTATTCTCCTAAACAACTGCAGCTACCAGTCCTTATTTGGGTTAACTAATATGGAAGAAGTTAGCCTTCCCTTTTACCCACGTGGTGACTCATTATTTTGCATTGCAGAGGTATCTCTGCTTTAACTCACTTTTCTACATTATTTTCTATAGGTTGCTCAAATTAAAACAAAGACACACAGAGGCTGACTATACTAGTAAATCCAGCATTTTCAGGATCATCTCCAAAGTGTAAATGAATTGCCATAGAGTAGCTTGTATCCACTGTAATGCTAAACTCTCTCAACCTTCAGACCAGTGTGATGGCCCCCAAACTACCGACCAGGAGCACTCCTTGGCCTCTGCTAACTCTCAACCCATGTTTAGGAGAACACTAGCTAGCCTACCCCTGGACTGTTCATATAAGTGAATAGTGCAGGTGATCTCATCCAGGGAACACTCACAGAATAATTTACCAATATGACACAGCCATCCCTATTTCCCAATTTTTCAAAGTCAGCAGCTCTGTTTCTCATTCATCTCAGCATCCACATGTTCAATACAGAGTATCTCAGTAGGCAAATTTTCCTTTCTAGCCAAAAAAAGCAAAGATGATCATCAGTTCTATTCTCCCAGCTCTTTACTATAATAAGCACCCTAACAATCATAGACACTTCATTGCTTGTTGTTTAGCTGTGACTCCAGAGAAATGCCATTTAAATCATTACCTTGTGTTTTCCACATGAAATCTTGGTTCAATAGCAAAGCTGTCACTGAAGAGATTGGGAAAAGTATTTGTTCTCTCGTGTATTTTAAGGTTGTGTCCCCAGAGCATTTTAACCATAAAGTAGATGGTGATTTCTATTTTAAGCAAAATAAGTCATAATGCTTAAAAAAATCTATCACATTTTATTTAGGATTGTATAGCTAAATAATAAAGACATATGTCGCAAACACTGAACAATTCAGTATGATTAATCTATCACAGATCACAGAGAGATTGCAACTGTGCTGAAAAAAATCCCCGAAGAACATGCCAGGAAACCAGTCTCCTTTTGCCTTTATGATAGCTGTAACTTCCAAAGTCTTTCTCAAGTAGATGCTTTCTGCAGCATGCTGGAGAGATTCAGCAAATGGGACTGAGTGGAAGAACAGGTTGTGGAGACCAGAGAGGCTGCAAAGAGCCTGGCTTCCCAGCAATGATATCTTTATTTTCTAATGAGGAGGAGTCAATGTAAATGCCCCTAAGGAATGTCTTATTGCAACTTGGTCAATGTAGCAACGCACAATATTGAAAGCTAAGATTCGAGCAGGTAATGTGGCATTGGAGGATTGCATCCGTAAAGTAAAATATCTGGTACAGAGGTTCTGATATTGTCCCTGTTCCTGCACATTTTAGTTCAGATTGCCTCCAGCATCATACTATGGAGTGAATGTCTATTAGTGGTTGGGGTGTGCTACGTCTGCACCTGAAGTGCACCTTTGTTTAGTTTGATCTGGAAGAAATCCAGCTTGTGCACCCCAAGGCAGCACCACAAAGGGAATCAAAATGTAAGTAGAAACTACATTCAACAGCACGTGTGTGATCAACACCAAAATGCTTCTACAAATAGGTTTTGTTTGCACTCTTCCTTTTTTGCTTCCCCTTGTTTTCTCTTTGCCATTGCCCCTATTGATCACAATTATAAAAAATAAAATAAAATAAAATAAAATAAAATAAAATAAAATAAAATAA
>CM021766.1:57151565-57169797 GCA_011076525.1 Nettapus auritus | reverse complement strand
AAAATAAAATAAAATAAAATAAAATAAAATAAAATAAAATAAAATAAAATAAAATAAAATTGTTTTCCTATATAAGTTTTAATCTGTAGAAGACCAGGATCCAAACATCAGTCTCTGAGATTTCCAGCCTGGGCTGACTGCAAACCCAGAATATAAACCAACCCAGAACTTTACAGGTTGCCTAGAAAACTGCTCAGTACGGTGGTGGGATGAGAATGCTGAGAGCTTCCTCTTTACCCAGGGAATTTGAGAGATAAGCTAGATGAAGTAATCATGGGTAATACAAAACATACAAAAGACCTGTAATGAAAACAAAGAACTGGATGCATCCACCTTTGAGAACAGCATGAGAGCTCTGCAAAGCTGGTCTGGCAGCACACAGCAGTGGGCAGGGCAGGATTCAGGCCTAGCCACTGCATCCTCAGGAATTGGGTGCCACTACAGGATCGAGGGATAGTTAGTTAATCCACAGACCAGATAATCAAAGGCTGACATCACTTTTTAGCTGCTGTCAAAACATAGATACAAAGATACAAAGGGGTCACCTGAATGCTCTGTGCTTTTTGTTCCTCCCTATTTATAACATGGTCCCCAGCACACCTGAGGATATCTGTTTGATCTCAGCTCCCTGGTATTTATTTCTTGAGCTCCCAGTGGCTTTGAGAGAAGTAACTCCCTTTCTGTTCAGACAGATGAGCAATTCTCTGAGCATTTCAGTAAACCTTACAGAGGTAATTAAGATATAGCTGTCTCCACAGCTTCCTCTCCTCCAGACCCAAGTTCAGATGTTAAAATACCCATGTGACTTGCTGCTGAGAGGAAGCTAACCCCTAATCAATTCCATGTGCACACTCCCAGCTTCCATCAGACCCCCCAGCTACCAATGTGTGACATCCTGCACCACTGGTACGAACACAATATCCTGATATAATGGAAAGCATATCAGAAAGCAGCCCAGGGATATAGGAAAATAAAGCAAACTGTCTCCTCACATTTTTTGTTCTGAGATGGGTCAAACTGAGTAGGCTACATCAGATTCTCCATCACCACATCTTTGTAAGCAGCTCCATAACTACAAGATCCTCATAATTTCATTTTATGTACTACTTCCTTTCCCAGCCACTTCTGCAGATCTGGGGACCCAATTAAATTGAAAAAATCAGACCCATCACAAAAACATTAACTTCTCCAGACCTACTTCCTTCCTGAGCTCACTGCTTATTTGACTGTAAAAGAACTGATGCTGCAGTTTTCAAAGAGGCAAACGAGGACCACAACTTCTATTCCCAGTCTGTGGGAGTGGGAAAGTGACTTGGGCATAAATGCATGCAATCTGATACTTTAAATACATCCTAAAATAGTTCCTTTTCCTTTAAAGTTAATTTCCTCTGAAGACACAGAAATTTATCACTGATGATTCAAGCTTTCTCAAAGTTTTATCAATTTAAACTTCATTAATCTTCTTCCTTCATGCATTCACTCTACATTGCCTAGACCTCACTCAGCCAGTGAGCGCTTGCTTGTGCAAACTTATACTTCGTTTTCTGGTTTATTTGGGTGATCAAATGCCTCTTTATTACTCACATTGTCTAATTTATTAATTTGAGATGAGGATCTTGCAGAAATTGCAGACAAGCCTGCAAATGGATGAGTGGTTTAAAATCTTGCCTGTTTTCTATATGGTAACAGCAGAAGGAAAGCAAATGCCTGGGCCTCTGAACAATGGAAATATTGCTGTCTGGAAGACTGTGCTTTCTTCCTTTGCTGTTTGTCATCTGCAATACCCTCTTGTACCCTGAAATGCCAGCAGGATTGGAGCAAATCTGTGCGGAGACAGATGCATGTTAATTGGCCATGTGGGCTGATGGCAACAGAGTAGAGAGCTGCTGCGGGCTGCATCCTCTTGTCTCTACCTACTGCCAAGTTTCATAATGTTTGCAATGTCCTTACTCTTCCATGGAATTTGGTTAGAATTAGTTAACAGGGACAGGGACTGATAGAATGAGTGAATGCATGAATATTCCTTCCAGGCTGAAAAATAGGAAGCTGCCAAGAAGCTACAATGGCCTGACTTGAAACAGTGAAAATGTGACCTTGATGTCCTTGCTAGCACCTCAGTAATAATGACAGGTTTAGAGAATGCAACTCCATGACTTTATTTGAATTGGAGCATGTTGTAGTATGTCTGAAATCTCTAGAGGCTTTTTTTTTTTTTTTTTTTAAGTTTAAAGAGACTATATCAGGACATCAGTGTGGTTCAAGGTTAAGAAAGTTGTTATAAGTTGTTATGGCTAATGGGAGAGGCATATGCACTGCATGATCCTGATGTTTGTCATTCACAGATCTGCTCCTGACCTCTGTTTTTATCTCTGCATCTCACCCCTGAGCTAACATAAAGTACAACAGAAGCCAGACCTACTTGAGCAAGCCCACACAGAAGTCAGAGGGCTTCCCTGCAGAGTCAGCCGGCTCACACAGACTCCCCTTGGGAAAAGAAACCAAGGAGGTCGCATTTCTTTTCCAGTTTCTCAAGAATCAGAAGATTGACCTTACTTGAACGCCAGGCTTTACTTAGCAGAGAGAAAGCAGCAAAAGGAAAATAAGAATTACAATGGAAACACTCAGGAACACAAGTGGGAACTTGTCACTCCCTTTCTGGGAGACCCATGTGCCTTACAAGTGCAAAAAGTGGGGGAAAAAAAAAAAAAAAAAAAAAAAAAAAGTTTTCTCGAAGGAAAATCTTCCTCTGCAGACTGAAAACTTGGAGGCTGAACTAGGAGCCAGGGGCTTTTAAGCTGTAAGCCTGCCTCAGCCCAACCTTCCCCCTACAAAATAGGGATAATAGGTAGCACAAATAGTGTCATTGTTAGAAATTAACATTTAATGTCTATGTGATGCTTTGCAGACAGGTCAGGCTTTAGGAATGTTAAATATGCCTAAAATTGTGACCTTTCACCATAATTTTGGTTTGGTATACCCAAGAGGGTGTTTGATGTTTGAAGGACCCAGTGCACTCTCATTTCTTGGGTGGTGTTTTATCCCTGAAATCGAAAGATGGTGAAGTCGATGCAATATGGCATCGGTATTGCTGTTCTGTTCTCTCTTAATTACTGGTGTGGTAACGAGTGCTGTATAAATCATGCCAGTCGGATAAAGGGTTCTTACCACAGGCTGGTTAACCACTATATTAATACGAACATCTGACACTTCATTTTCTAGGAGGGGTTAAAAGCAGGGTGAAATCTTGGGGGAGGCCAGTGGTTTGTATGTTTGGCAGAGCAGGGACAGAGGCTGTAAGCTCCAGCTGCAGTCAGTACAGATGTGGAACCCGCTTATGCCTACTCAGAGAGAGCCCAGTGTGAAAGAGGGCAATGAGCTCAGATGGGTTTAACTGCATAATGGTTGCACGAGCCTACAGGCAACTCATAAACAGAAAAATAATTGCCCTCCATTGGTAATCAGAGTGGAATGATGTGTTTGAGCCTCTTCCCATCTTTAAAAAAAATCCAGTCAGACCATTTTTAATAGCAGCATTTCCTAGGAAAGGTATTTGTTTATTTTAGTGCCTGTAAAATTTGTCAGTACGGTAGTCTGGGAAATAGAAAGCCTTGTCTTATTCACAGAACAAGAATAACAAGTCCTGCAGGTTCTCTTCCAATGTTTCACCAATATGCTTCAACTCTAATGCAGCAGATTAGACTTCATATGCAACACAGCACAGATCTTTTTAAATTATTATCATTATTTTATTTTTTTTTTAAGAAGATAGTGAGGATCCTAGCACTGATTCTGGTAGGAACCAAACACTTCAGTATCTTTATGAATCTGGGTCTGATGCTGATAACCACCTCCCACCCAAATAGCAATAGGGTTGCTACAAGTTTTGCTGGGGACAGGGCCAGGACGTTGGGAAACTCATGCTGCCAACACTTGCCCAAGAAGAGCAGAGGTCATGGGTCAAGTCCTGCAGGCCCCATAGCCCACAGCTAGGAGCAACATTATTTTGTCAAAGCAGTGATTTTGCACTCAGTGCCAGCTTAGCTGTGGAGCTCATCAACACAGTATGTAGTGTCAGACATGAGCAAAAAAGATGAATTCATCAGAGCCTTCAGATTCACTGAGGACTGTTAAATACAAGGACACCAGTTCAAGTACTCTCTTCAAAAAGTTATAACACTGCAGCAGCTTTTGGGATCTGGGGGTGATGGGAGAAGAAGTGTCATGGAAACATCATTTTTTTGTTTGACATGGTACAGCTGATCTCCCATTGCACTGAATTGAAGCTGGAAAGCAAAAGTGGAAGTCCTTAGGCACTCTTTCCCACCTTCTCAGATGTTTGCATTTATAGTACAGGTCTTCTCTTTCCTCTGGGGAGGGAATGGCCTTCATCCACCACCACCAGAGCTTGTTTTGAATATAAGGGGGCGAATTTCCCTGGTGCCCCCTCAGGTGCTGCTCTGTCACTGAGCTCATGGAGTGGGCCACATGCTCATTAATCTAGAGAAAATACTTGTGGAGTGACAAGCATCTAGGGGCTGCTAGATTTCTGAGATACCCATGAGAGGTGGGCATTATTTGGGTTGTGTTCCCCCAGTTCAGCTCTGATACCAGGCTGCCACCCACATGTTTCTTGTAGTTGGCTGTGTAAATCACTCTTGTGTGATGCAGACCCAGCCAGAATCTGTAGTACGGAAGCACAGGAGGGAAAGAGACAACATTTGTCCCTAATGTTATAGGGATAGACTCTAAAGCTTGACCCCGTATTAAATAGTGCTTCATTTCACTAGGAGCTTCCCTGTTCTCCAAGGTATTACTCAGAGAGGAGTGACCCACTGATCATGAGTAAAGGCTTCGGAATCCAGCCTTTAATGTGGAGCACTATCTTAATAATATTGAATATGTAAATCTCTGCTTCACACAATGTATGCATGATATTAGGAAAACACTGCATAACAATGAGCAAAATAAGGAAAGCCGTGCAGAGCACTTCAGTTTGTATTAAAGCTTGCCCAAATTAACACAACATTTACATGGCTGTAGGACAAACTCTTCATCTTATTTTCCATCAAATTGCTGGAACAAGATACTGACAGATTACTTAAAGAATTCACTCCTCTCTTTCCTTATCAAACCTGTCCATGCGTACATCCATGTGCAGAGGCATTACAGCGTCGAGCAGTACTAGGAGTCTGTCCTCTATAGGCACACTGCCACAGATCCCAACAGTTTCACAAAAGACAAGGATACTTAGGACCAGCAACATTTGTTGCTTGACATTCCTTCATCTCAAGCAGCAGATTTCATAAAACAGTTTGCTCTGACAGAGAAAGAAAACAGACAGCATTATATCTTTGAGGACTTCTGGACGTACACTGTTTTACTGTAGAAAAGCAGAGCGTATAGTAAATCAGAAGCTGCTCTGTTCTCTATGCCCAGTGGTCCAACCTGTCTGCTAGCACCACTACAAAAGAAGAGATCAAACTCATCAGATTATAGCCTCATTAATTCTTTGTAATTGATTTTTGTGTGTGTATGGGGGGGGGGGAGGGTAGTGAAGGGGTGGCAGAAAGGCAGAAAGGGAAGGAGAAGGAATGGAGTTTGTTTCAAGCTTGTCCACCTTATCTTCACATTAAAAAAATCTCTTATTTTTCTTACTTATTTTTGGTGTGACAGAACTTTTTGCACTGCACAGTCTAAAGATAGGTGAGTGCTGAAATTATCTCATGTAATATATCACAAAAGTACACTTAGGTTCTTTGACTACTTTAATTTCATGTATTGCTTGCAGTTCACAACCTACAGTGAGATGTTCAAATGTGATTAAGAGAGCTGAGAAAGGAATAAAAAACATTATTTAAATGAGCAAATGCCACAGTCTGCACAGTATTGTCTACCTCCACTTGAAATGAAACAACATCCAGTCAAAATATCTGTGCAGTTCCTATTTACATAGAGGTGTCAACAAGAGGGCACAAGCTGATTTTATGATGTGAATCAGATCTGGTAGAAACTATTACTTCTGGAGTTTCAGTAGTGGGTTGGCCTGATAGATGATATAAAAAGAAGACTATCCCTGCCCTAAGGGGCTTGCAATCTAAAAAAAGACCAAAGAAAAGTACTTGTCTCTTGCAAAGAGATTTATCTGGTTAGTTCTCTCAGCTTATAGTCTGCTTTGGAGGTGGGCACATTTGTCATGTAAATTTTAGCTTTCTGTGAGAAGTGCGGAATAGGCCATACTGAAAATTCATCGTGCTGTTTCAATTTTCCCCAAAATTTTGAACAAATCCAAAATACCCCTTCTGGTCTATTTCAGATATTTTGAAGATTAAATTCTTCAATTTGTTGGTTAGGAATTATTTTTATTTCGAGACTTCCTTTACTATCGTGCCTAAAGATTAAAAGAACGTGTCGTGGACAGTATCTGTCACTCCAAGAAGAGATTCTTTCAAACTTTTACAGAAAAATCTTGTGAAAATTTTTATTCTGAATGAAAAAGTGCACTCATATTCAAAACCTGAAGTTGCCAAACAACCAAAAACCTGGTCTCCAGTAAGCTTTACTATAGTAAACAAAACTAATCATTTCCAGAATTAATATATGCAAGTGATCACTGTAAATAAACCTTCAGCAAAGCAGAGGGCTGGACTAATTGCTGGATCAGGCCCTCTGCAGGGCTCTAGTTTAGTAGTCCATGTCATAACTGGGTCTCTGACTACCTGCTATGGTCACTGGAAGTGAATGCAGCTGGACTTGGCAGGTCACTCCATCAAACATTTGCTAAAGGATGCGTAAGTGCTTTTGCTAGCTGCTATTTGCAGGTCAGACTTCAGTCAATGCAAATTGTTGCTGATCTCAAATCTTGCTGCCAGTAAAAGCAGTGGTGGCAAGGGTCATTAGGCAAAAAAATAAAATTTCCTCTCTCCAGTGCCATGGGGCTTTCTGAACACAACAGAACGAATGCGTGTTAGATAATCCACAATTCATAGTGCTTCCTAAAATGAATAAGCACAGAAAGTAACGTGGCTTAGTGGAGACTGCAGGCTTCACGCCAGAAATCTGGTGTCCCAGCCTGCCAATGACTTGCTCTGCATCCTCCAGCAAAGGGCATAACCTCCAACCCTCCACTTCAGTTTCCTCTGCCGTGTGGTACAGATAATCATACCTGCACTCACTTTATAAAATATTTTCAAATATACATGCAAGAAAGGTTGTATCATTACAGGACAAGCACACAAACAAATACATACACACCCAGGCAAGCCTTAGTGATACATAAAATGTAGACACTCCCATGCACAGAAATGTACTTATCACTTTAGGCTAATGAAGTCTGGGTGGTACTGCCAGTATTCGCAGAGTGCACATTCAAATAGCAGCGCAGGTCTGCACAGGTGCTCACAGGCAACCAGCAGGCCGTTTTGCTCCGTGTTTGCCGGTGTTGCTGCTGCTGGGCTGAGCCATTTGGGGTGTCTGCCAGCAGGGCCAGCAGCCCCCCAACGATGCTCATGAGCTTGTGGGGCTGCTAGCAATTCTCTAGGGTGAGAGAGTGACAGAGGACTTCATATTCATAGTGGAGGGAGAGAGAAAATAATTCCCAGTTTCTAGAGAGCTTGGATTTTTATTTAACATAGTCACTCTCTTCTTTCAAGGCCTTGTTTAATTAACAGCATCAAGAAAACACTCTGAGCCTTGCTAGACGAAATGCAGCGTGGCTTGTGGCCAGGTTCCAGAAGCGTGTCTCGTTCAACACTTTCATCAGCAGTGAGTGGCCTGGCTTCTTCTACAGTTTTAAATTGCTATCTTTGGAAATGCTGAAATGGAAAGCCTTGGGAGGAGAAAGGAAACAAAAGGAAAACCTGTTGTGGGGAATATTAATTTCCTCAATTTTAAGTACAATTTTACAAGCAATCTGAAAAGTTTATTCCAGATGGTTCCATGCTTTATAATTTTCACACTCCCAGAGTCCTCCCACAGGAGATTGGGTTATTAATATTATTTCATCAGAGACAAATCTCACAGGCATAGCATATCATGAGTACATGGCACTGCAGCTGGCTTTCTGCTGAGATCTTTATACAAGCAATATCTTTTTACTGTCTGACATACACCTCACCATTTCAAGCCTTAGAGCAGCTCATATCTGGTACAAAAGTGAGTCTTATGTCTGCTTGCTAGATAATCTACAAAGAGGGGTCCATACTCATGAAGTTAACCTTTATATTAAGAGAAATAGCTCTGCTGATGCTCCACCTCTCTACAACCTGACCAGTTTCTAGACCCTTCCTCCAAATTTCATGTCATGTTCCTGTTGAATTTTATGCAGGTTGTTTTAAATCTTTGCTGTCTTTGCCAAGCCAGCTAGCACACACTAAACAGCACTGGTACAATTACACAACCTGCTACAGAACACAAGACAGTGTTCTGACTAGAGTAAGAAGCTGAGTGTTATTCCACCCCAAGAGGAAGAGACTCCTTACTCTATCTGTTCCATATTGTCACGCAGACAGAAGTTCAGGCACATACGAGCAGTGCTGTTTGTGATCAGAAATAGTATAAGCTAACGTTTGCACCTCATATGGCCTCTTGAATTCAGAAGCTATTCATAGCAATTATGTAAAATAGTAATAATAAAAAAGTTAATTAAAAAGAAAAAAAGTACTCAAATAATTATCAGTGACTGAACACAAACATCTCAGCATGCTTTTGGACATTCCATAACCAGACAATACCAGGCATAACCAGGTCAGTTCAATTTCTCATTGTTTTTATGAATTTATACAGGAAACTACTCCATAAGCTACCAGGCTGCATTTGACTCTGAATGAAACTGTTACTTTATTAGGCAATGCAGTCTTACTGATTAAGAGTATATTCATATGCAGTCAAATAACTTTATCGCTGTCTGACTGACTTTATTGCTTTGTCTTTCAGCACATTAGGCATTACAGGATCACCCTGAATTTCTCTTCGAGTAGCACCTCCCTCCTTGCTACTACTAATGCTTCAGGCACCACTTCTAGTTTGGTGACTGCCGGTTACCAAATATATAAGGCTCTTCTAACCTGCTTTCTGAGAGGAGAGACTACATAGATTAGCCTAACTGTAGTGCTTTGTGTTCACCTGTTTACCCACCTTAATTTTTGAGTGTACTGACAAATTTTATCTCAGCAGACACCCCACTAATGTGTCTACAGTGAGAAAGACTGCCATAATTCTCATTAGATACCAGAAAATCCCCTCAGAGAGAAGTGTTCTGCAATGCAGCAAGTTTCCACCAATCTTGTCATCCTCTTTAAACACCAAAGACAATAATCATGAAATAGATATTTATAGGAAATCAGGTTTCATTAGTTCATCTGTTCTTGGAACTGCTCCTTTTCCCATCCTCAAGACAGTGATGAATTTTACAGATTTGTCAGAATTGCTCAACAACTGCTTGTAATAGTTAAGAAATATTCAATTTCCAAAAGTTCTTTGAAGCAAAGACTCCTCTACATTTTTTTATGCTTGGCATTCTGTATTTGTCCAGTGATTCAGAGTGTGAGCATGTTTCCTATTCCCTGAACGGATGACTCAATCTGTACATACAAGAACAGTGCCTGAAGAGAGCACATCACTCTGCATGGAGATAAAGGTAAGGAAAGGAGAATCCTGCAAGAGTTAAAACTGCTTCAGAAATATTAAACACATTCTAGGAATATAACTGACTTTTTGTGTATAGGAACTTAAATAGTCTATGATTTTAAGAAAAGTGGTGTTCAAGTTTAACAAAAGTTTTTTTTTTTTTTTTTTTTTTTTTTTTTTTATACTTTCTTTTATACTCTTTTATACTTTTATACTCTTATACTATATACTTCTTGGCAGAAAATAATTTCCTGTTTTTTATTGTATATAAACATTTAATTAATGGATTAATATTTGTATTTGAAAAAATAAAGTTTGCCTCAACATTAATGTGCACAAATATGATAGATAACTAGTTGAGTTGCTTAACCCCGTATGAAAAGAAATCACATGGTGAAACACGGTACAAACAACACAAGTAGACAATCCATACACACTAACTCACAAGAAGCCAAGTGAGTTGAACTTGCCAAAAACAAAGCAAGCATTCCCAAATGACATCAGATCAACTACTAAGCCAACAAGCTCCAAGAGATGGGATAACTGTAGAAGAGCACAAGCAACTGCAGCAGGTCGGCAACCTCCTATAGAGGCTTCCTCTGCTAAGCATCTCAGAAGAGAACTTGTCTTGCTCTTAAAACAGCTCACTCAAGGGTTACTACCTTCATAAAACACACAAGAAAGTTTTGCCATTCCCCAGTTGCTAACTCCACAAAGAACAGGGGGTTACAGAAGCATGGCTTTAAGTATGTAGAAATGATTGACCAACATCTGCTATATTTTAATACTTCAGTAATAAGGTTTTATAGATGCTGGATATAAAGACTGGCCACAGAAAGGATTAAAGCTGGTATTTTTCGGTCCATGTGACTATTATTAAGAGTTCTGAATTTTACTCTGTTTACTGCTTAGGTTGTTATAACCTCCAGGTATTAGCTAGGGATTACGGAAAAAAATTCTCAAGAAAGACAACAAAAGCCAGTCTGACTGGTGGCCAGAGCCTGCCTTTTCTGCAAGACCTGTGCTACAGACTGTACTACACCTTGACTGCAGCACTCAATCACTCCAGACAGGAGAGCCCAATGGCTAAAACTTGTGACTAGCAGGCAAAATACACATGTGCAGCTACCTTGAGTTCACACTGGACAAAACACCAAGGCCTACATTTGCCAATGTCCTCCTGCCTTCCTGGAGCAAAATGCAAGCCAGTTATTAATTCTTACCTCATAAGAGTTTTGTGAAATTTTAAACATGGTATTTGATACCTTTACCTGAAAAGTGCTCTCAGTGAATTATTATAGTTCATTACCAGGCCAGAATTAAAAAAAAAAAAAAAAAAAAAAAAAAAAAAAGCCTTGGTCACTTGATTAAAAGGAGATTGCATACCAAAACAGACTAATAATTTGAAGCCAAGTATTTCACAGAATCATAGAATCACAAAATATTCCAAGTTGGAAGGAACCCACAAGGATCATCAAGTATGAATTAGGCATCAGGAATAGCATAGTTCTTGCTTAGGAGTTGCTGATAGCCCTGTTTGTCCAATATAGGGAATTTAATCCTTTTTTTTTTTTTTTTTTTGGCTTTTTGCAAGAGGTTGTTGTGGGGTGGACATATCAGTTGAGCTTTGGTGGCCTTGCCCTGGACTATGCAGCTCCAGGAGGACAGTTACTTACCTATCAAGGCTTCTTCTGGAAGTCTGGTTTGAGAAAAGACAACTAAGTGTGTCCAGTTGCTTGGGGGCCTGAACCAGAGCCCATAGAAGTCAACATAGTCCTTCTTCTCTGTGGCAGGATTTGAACTTCATGGAAGTGCCTGCCAGCTGTAGGTGTGTTAAAAAAAATTCCATTCAATTGGTACAAACTTAAAAATTCTGTATTCAGTCCAAAACTATAACTGAACTGAGATAAGCAATTCTCAGAAGGTAAAAATGTCTTGATGTAAGATGGTCTGTTTGCCAAGTCAATAGTATATTACAACAGAATTCTCCTAATGAAGCTTTTGCTGGTTGACTATGCTAAGTTTCCTTAAAGGCATTTTGAACTCTAGAGCTTCCCTCATACTTCCCATACTTCCATACTTCCCTGTATTTCTTGCAACCTTCAAATTTTCAGAGGTGTTCAGTACTCCATGGTCCTGAAACTCTTCTCTGAGGGCATTTTTATGATGCTCTCATCTGACAAGGGAATTATTTTATTTCAGTCTTGCTGCCTGGAATTCTTTTGTGAAGTCTGTCCAATTTCAATGAATGTTATGAGGGTTGTGCTGTAAGTGGTCACTGGACTTGCTGTATTTCATTTAGTTCTTGCTTATAAATAGTTTTGATAGTTGCTCTAGTGTGAAACCTGTTATATGTTATCTTTCTTGAAATCTCTACCAGTGTTTAACAGAGAACTCCATTCCACATATTTTAAAAAAGAATGCCATGCTCATTGGTTCTGCAGGTAAACTTGAATAATTGGTGTTGAAATGACTGGCAAAAATAATAAAATAGATGAAGTAAATCCCTTTTCTCTCATAAAAGTAAATAAATAAATAAAACCTTTAAAACGATATCTGTATTTGCACTGTCAAAAGGCAGAAAAGCAGTACCCATATTTATTAGGATGACACGATTCCTAAAACTAATCACATCATTTGTATATGAGGCATTTTTGAATGCCTGTGGCCTGCAATACCAGGTACTAATGAATAAATCTGCTTAGGAAGAAGAGAAAGGGACTGTGGTCGTTCATTCCAGGAAACCCCTCCAGTGCAACTTTGGGTGCTCCTGGTCATCTTCCACACAGAGGCAACTTTACTTCCCAGAAAGCGGGAGCTAACTTTCCCTTAAAGTTCAGTTAGTTGTAAGACAGCTACAAGGACAAATTGGAAGAGATTTCCATATACCATTCTTTTCACTACTTCTTTGTGAAGACCAGGTTTAGAGGGGGCTGAGAGCAGGGCATGCCAAGAAAAGTTCTCCAAGGAATATCCCTGGATCTTTGCTCAGTTCCAGCAATCCCAAGTAGATTGCCATGTACAGCTTAGAGCATCTTTCATACAGTTGTGATCTATTGCCAGTTAGCCTTTGAAAATTTTCTCCCACAACAACATAGTAAAACTTTCTTCTATTAGAAATTATCTGCGCTAGATTTGTCTTTGAGAGTTGCAAATCTCTTCTGTTAGGCATCTTTCTACTCACTCTCTGCACTAGAGAATGCCATCAGAATAAATGCTGCTTATAAACCTGTGGAGCTTATAATATGATTGGGATCTGGGAAAAAAAAAATATTTGCTTGTGAATTGCCAAATCTATAGTAGCATAAAGCTGAAGACAGATATTAAAACATTAACTATGAAAATGCAAAGGTGACTTTACAATATTTTGCGCTTACCAGAATCTTACGTACGTTTGCAGAGGTAAATGTAGACATTTATGAAAGCAGACATTATAATAAACTCAGGTGCGCACAACAACTTAGTGCTTTCAATACTTAAACTTCAAAGGAAATAGTTCCATAGATGTAATTCAGAGCTAAGGGCTGCCATCCTTGCTCTTATCAAATACTATTCTACTGTCTACCAAGTACCGTGTGAGTCAAGATGAATTTAGGTAGCTGATTCTTCCTGTCTGCAACTTAAGTTCAGCAGTTTACAATTACAGCAACAGGACTGTGGATTTCAGTTGACACCTAACCTCACTCCTACAACATCGAAGGATATCAAATGCCTGGGAGGAATTCTCTACAGAACAAGTCACCAAAAATAAACTTGGCATGAGGCTAAACTTTAGGATTGGAAACAGCATCTTACCACTTGTCCAGCATCCACACAACAGATCTGGAGCCGTGGGAAATTTTGTAACCACTCTGTGACCACTACGACAGCGTATAGGTTAGAGGATCAGCCACAGCATCTTGTTCCATGTGCAACAAGGAGCAGAGCCAAACATAGCCTATAATCATCTGTAAGAGGATGCTTAAAACGAGTTGGCTTGGCCAGAGTTTGATGTCATGTTTTCAACAGTTGAAATGGATTTCAATAGTTGAAATGGATTCTTTTTCATTTTCATCCACAAGAAAATATTGTGGATGGATTTACTGTTCATCAGATCAAGCACAGTACTCAGCTAGGTAGGTTTAGGAATACAATCCCACCACAAACCTCAAATATATTGTTCTTTATTTCTGCAAGGAGAATAAAAGTGATTCTGCTTGTTTTAAGTAACATAACTAAAATTATATATGCTGCTCTGTTCACCTATTACAAATCTACCCACACTTCAAAAATATGGTAGTCACTTATGTACATTTTCAAGGTGGGTTTCTTTCATCCCCTTTTGCTCTGCTGATGAAACTTGTTCTTGATATTCAGTGAACAACCAGTCGTAAAAACAGACCTAACTGTCCACATTGTCTGTGTGAGGAATACCTCACACAGATTTTCCTATTAACCTGGTCTCATGCACCTTGTAGCTTAGTTTCCTAAGGCAATGAGGTAAATGTAATCACACATAGTGCATGTGTGTGTGTATTTTTGTGTATCACAGAATCACAGAACTGTAGGGGTTGGAAAGGACCTCAAAAGATCGTCAACCCCACTGCCAAAGCAGGTTCCTCAGAGCAGGCTGCCCAGGTAGGGTCCAGACAGGCCTTGAATATCTCCAGAGAAGGATACTCCACAACCTCTCTAGGCAGCCTGTTCCAGTGCTCCGCCACCCTCACCGTGAAAAAGTTCTTTCGCATGTCGGTGCGGAACTTCCTGTGTTCTATCTTGCGGCCATTGCCCCTTGTCCTATCCCCACAAACCACTGAGAAGAGGTTAGCTACATCCTTCTGTCTCTCATCCCTCAGATATTTATAAGATCCCCTCTCTAGTCTAGTCCCTTCTCCAGGCTGAACAGACCCAGGTCTCTCAGCCTTTCCTCATAGGTAAGATGCTCCAGGCCCCTTATCATCTTTGTGGCCCTCCGCTAGACTCCCTCCAGGAGATCCCTGTCTTTTTTGTACCGGGGAGCCCAGAACTGGACACAGTACTCCAGGTGAGGCCTGACCAGGGCAGAGTGGGGGGGGGGGGGGGATCACCTCCCTTGACCTGCTGGCCACGCTCCTTTTTATGCACGCCAGGATCCCATTAGCCCTCTTGGCCACCAGGGCACACTGCTGGCTCAAGTGTATGCATAAACTAAGTCAGTCTCCTCCATTATTATCTTTGAGCCCACTGTCCAACCAATCTGATTTAACAGATCTAACAACCTCAAAGATTTTGAGTTCCTCCATCTAGGCAAGGAGGCAAGCAGGCACGGAGGAAAAAAGCCCTTTGAGCACCCCTATTGAGAAGGCAGCTACAGTATGGATGTCCTGGCTATACAGAGGTGTCCGAAACTCATAGTCCTGGGGAAACACAGCTGGAGTTTACATCTAAGTAAAGAGAGAACCCCCACTGCAAGACACAACTGGAGGGAACCAGAATTTACCCCCACAGTTCTTGGACCTATGAGTTAGGTGTTACCTAGGTATAGGTTAAGATTTAGACTGCATCTTGAGACACGACCACTCCACGTCCCTTGCTCAGGAACACCTAACCCAATTTCTACAACAATGAAGCCTACCCAATGTTGAGGGAGAATTCTCTGCAGAGCAACTCACCCCAAAACAACCTGTATTTATGAAGTTGTATACCCTTACTGTAGGCCCAGGGTCCATCATACATAGCAAATTAATCTCTAATGGTACATACCATTTTCCTTCCCCTTCATTTAAGGTGCTTAGTAACTTGCTGTGGATACAACCGCTGACAATTACATGTTCCAAGCTATGGTTCTGGATTCACTGGAGGGGCAGGAGAGAAGGAAAGCAAAGACCATTGATCCTTGGCTTCTCTAGCTGTTGATGCATACTACTGGATAAAGGTCTGCAGGTACTCACATGGGATAGCTCCTTTCATCCTGCTTTGCCTTACATTTGAGGGTATTGGCTATGTTATAAAGGCCACAGAGTCTTTGTGTGTAAGTCAGTTTGTGGAAATGTTCTTTTTTTTTTTTTTTTTTCCTGACACTTCCCCCCTCTAAGTTCCCTAACCAGTGGGAAATCCTGTCTCTCATGTTATTGGTCTACTCCACCCAAAGTCAGAGACTAGTCAGAGACTACAGTGGCCATTCTGCAGCACAGCTAACTTATCTATAGGCAGCCAAAGATGGTAAAAGAACATGCAAGTCCTGCCAACTCATCAAGCCGTGACACTTCCTCATACTTCACTGGTTGTGAATAGCTCTATCTTTGTAAAGCAATGACTAGAGTTAGACCAACAAATATGGCCTTTTGTACACTGTTTAATTTCCTCATGGAAGTGTCTTGTTTCATGAACAGCATTGCCTCCATACATTCCAAAGGAAGTGTCATGGGCCTTGCAAATCAACTATTCCCAAAGGATAACACAGGTTAAATGTTGCTTTATGATAAACAGAGCTTCAATTTTTTGAACAAGATACACTGAAACTAGACAACTGAACAGAACACAAGATAATCACTTACCAAAATTTCAAATAAGGATTACTGTCAAGATATAAGAGTCAGGGGAAGCATGACAACGTCTATTGCACCAAGAAAAACATACTTCTGAGATGATGGGTGGAGCCGCAGAGGATGACACCTGTTAGGAAAGAATGATTCAAAGATGATAGATCACCACCCAGCACATGAAATCATCCTCAGGACAAAGGCAAAACCGTAGGTGACAAATTAAATGCCTTTTGGTTTTTGGGTAAGCAAAGAAGTTTACTGCAAAGAGCAACTGGTTATTGATCAGCTTTTTAGGTGAAAGATAAGACTGTGCACATCCAGGTTATCTTGCAATGGAAGGCAATGTGTAGACAGGAGCAAAAGGGGAGCTGGGAGAAGAATGCATGGACACCTGTGTCTGTTGGACCTCAGTGGCAGGGCATAACTGGGGCTCCTGCCACTGAGGAGATAGGGAGATAGGCAGTGGTCCCAGGCACCTCAGTCTGTACAGCTAGTTCCATGACAGCACAGCCACCATAGAGCAACCATCAAGAGGTAAAAAAAAAATTGAGCCCTAATATTGCCCCCCAAATCATGGTTGCTCAAACACAGCATACCCAACCTCTGAAGTCAATAGGACAGCAAGAAAATTCTCATGAAAACAAGTTTACATATTGCATTTTGATACCATATCAATACAAAGTGAGGAGTGACACCTGCTGAGTACCTCCCACATCCTGAAGCATTAGCTCAAGATTCCTCTCAGTGTCTGAATCTTAAAGTTATCACAGGGTAAAGTGGTATTGCTGTGAATTTAAAAGCTGGAGGAGGAATTAAAATTTTGGCAATATCAGACAGAACAAAAAGTGTCTTTATTAGAAATGTGTTTGGCAAAACCATATATCTAAATTGATTTTTATTTTTTATTTTTCAGTATTACTGCCTTTTGTTGGTACCTTGTTGCCACAAAAAGTGATGACACAAAAATATTTGTGTCAGTGCAAGCACTGAAAAGGCAGAAAAAAAAACAACAACAAAAAAACCCACATTATTTAATCTGTTAGGAAATATCTATAAAGATGCTACCTAGACAACTGCAAAAGAAAGTTGCCTTTTTTTTCTTGTTATGTGTGACACAGTGTTGGGTCACACTGGCTTTGCTTGTAAGCTTATCAAGAATATGTCATCCTTTAAGAATCTCTGCTACAATTTTGGTTGAAGTACCTTTCTGGAAAAGAGGACTCTTGAGTAAGAAAAGCAGTTGTACAAGATGACCTAATAGTTGAACAATCTTTTCCCTTTAGGCAAAGCATGAAATGACATGAAAGCTACCAAACTGGGTAATCAGAAATAACTGGAAATACATATCCTGAACATGATAGACCCCAGGGGTCACTCAAAAATACATCACTATTTATTTACCCCCTCTAAACCCGGGGTTTTTTTTGGAGAGTCACAATCTTTTTTATTCTGTGCAGAAGAGACAACCTAGGATATGGGAAAATGTTAGGTTAAGAGAAGTCAAAAACAGACCTTTCTGAGACAGATAAGCAGCACCATCCCCATAGGCTTACAAGTGATCTTTGTAGTTTAGGGGATTAAATGGCTAGTGCCAGTTATCATACAACTCAGGGAGGGAGTCAGAGCATCCTGTAGAAGACTGTATTGCAGGGGTGAAACTGGCTGTACTTAATGGGAGCAAAGGTGTAGACAGGCTGGAAGGGTCTGTAGAGGGAGATCTGTGCTGTAGGATCACTGTACCACTCTTGAGTTAAAGGGAGTGCAAGAATAGCTCTTGGGAGCCCAACTCCAGGCTGGCTGTTAGGTGCTACCATAACATCATGAAGAGAAGGTACATGAAGATTTTAAGCAAAGGAGAGGAGTTGTGGGTTTAGAGAAGAGGGCATGGGAAGACAAGGAATGAAATCTCATCTCTGGTGCTGGGGTCAGCAGGGTGACTGACTGCTCTCCAGTTTGGAAGTAGCCAAGAATCAGAAATTTAGAATACTGGATACAAGATAAGCTTTATCAAGAAGACTATGCACACAGGCATAGTGCATTGAAAGATGGGTAGAAAAGGGAAGGGAAGGGAAGGGAAGGGAAGGGAAGGGAAGGGAAGGGGAGTT
>CM021766.1:57119524-57151465 GCA_011076525.1 Nettapus auritus | reverse complement strand
GAGAAAAGAAAAGAAAAGAAAAGAAAAGAAAAGAAAAGAAAAGAAAAGAAAAGAAAAGAAAAGAAAAGAAAAGAAAAGAAAAGAAGAAAAGAAAAGAAAAGAAAAGAAAAGAAAAGAAAAGAAAAGAAAAGAAAAGAAAAGAAAAGAAAAGAAAAGAAAAGAAAAGAAAAGAAAAGAAAAGAAAAGAAAAGAAAAGAAAAGAAAAGAAAAGAAAATAGAAAATGCCATTTTAAATGCCTTTTCATTTTGCTGACAGAAGATGTATATCCATTCTGATGTGCAGACAGGAATATATTAGCTTGGCTTCTGTCATCTTTAAGATGCAGTGGCTTGGGCTAAGTCTGACTAGGAGGCTACCAGTATGTTTCTCATGTTAGGTATAAAAAGCCCAGGAGTAAATCTGTCCCACTAGATCCTTAGTCATGCCTTGTTGAGTACTTGCTATGTTTTGGACTACTGCAATCTACCATCCCCAAGGTTTGGGGCAGGGGACACAAACCAGTATGAATAAGGTGTCACTGGAGTTCACAGAATCATATAATTATAGAATGATGTGGGTTGGAAGGGACCTCAAAGATCATATAGTTCCAACCCCCCTGCCATAGACAGGGATGCCAGCCACCAGATCAGGTTCCTTAGGGCTCCATCCTACCTGGTCTTGAATATCTCCAGGGAAAGTTGTTTCTTTTCAGTCTGTAGTGCACTTCCAAACTATCCCAAGTGGTCTTTTACCCTTAAACATCTCTACATGTCTTCATGCCATTCTTCAAGTTGTGAAACAAACACTTTCTGATGGACTACGTTCTTTGGTAGAACACAACACAGTACTCACATTAGTTCACACACTCTGAGCACAAAAAATGACAGCTTTTAGTCAGAAGGGCACTGAATGACTTACACTCTACTGTCTAGGAATGTGAATATTTCTCTATATCTGTACCTGCAGGCTTCTTAAACTGGCAGAATTACAAGGCCCTTTGGAAAAAAGAGATGCACAGCTGCAAAGAGATGGTACAAAACTCCAGCATTTCTGACCCCTTCTCATCTCACAGGGCAGACCCTCTTCCCACAGCTTTGGAGATTCCTGCCTTATGAAGAGACATCAAAAGTGGCAATTTAGCCATTTTTTTTTTCCTCAAAATAGTTTAAAATAATTATTTTACACATTTCCCTTATTTTCTGCTCTCCTGTTGTCCTCCACTGAGCACAAGATCTTTGGATAGTAACAAGTAGCAGGTAATACTAGCAAATTTCTTGTTCTGTGTGAGGAGAACCATTTCTACAATGATGACCATAGCAGGACCAGGACTTTCTTCATGTGACAGAGTGCTCCATTCAGAAATTACATGCTGTGATGCCTAGTGATTCCCATGACATGTGTATCAACTCCTTGCCACATGGAAAGGGCTTTACAGAAAGATTGCACTGTACTTGTTTTCAACTGTATTATTACACAAATAGTCTCACTGCATTGTTTTTGTGAGCATAATGAAACTGTATATGCAAAGTTGACATGGATCTCACATTCAGGCTCTGGAATAGAACATCTTTCTCAAAAACAGTCCATTGTGGTGTTGCATACTGTTGCCAGGTTCCCAAAAGACTGTAGCTCTAACAGTTTGATTCTCAAAAAACACCCTCTACACATTTGCTTGCACCTTTTTTGTACTGCTGCCAGTATATGTGTCTATGTGCACAGATCATGTCCAGCATAAGTAAGAATTGTGAAAAGGAACACACACACACACAAAAATATCTGTTACATCAGTACATGCATGTAAGTGCAGAGGAAATATCTGCTCTTGTTTAATAGAAAAGTAAGTATAGTTAGGATCTTGTTGACTTTGGACTTTAACTAGTGAAGTGCATTTATATAGTAGCAAAGGGTACTGAAGTGGTCAGTCTCTACTTGGTGTGATGGAGAGTAACATAATTTAGATTTATTACTTATTTAAGAAACACTGCAGAAGTTTTCATGTAAATACATTATTTTGAACACAGGTAAAGAATGATGTTTTATGGTCTATTCCTTTGTTTCTGTAAAGTTTGAATGAATATATCTTTTTTCTTTTTTTTTTTTTTTCATTGTTGAAGCCTTTTCTGTTCTCATTGTTTTGAATTATTTTTGAATCCATTTTTGAATTATTTTACCCTTATATTTACCCTTATATTTACCCCATAGTTAGCAATAGCAGAAGTTGGCTGATTTTAATACATCTGCTTGCAAATCTTACAGAGCTATAAAGCCAGTGATTTTTAAATGCTTAGACATAATCATAAATATTCCATTGAAACTTTTTGTCCTTCTTCCTTCAGTAGAACATCTAAGAACATGTAAACATACATTAATTTAACCATATGTTTAACCTTTTACCAAAAAAAATAAAAAAATAAAAGTCCACCTGTGAGAGCACAAAAATCTCATACACCTCGTTTTTATATACATGCATAAATACCCACCAGCAGCTTTGGCTCATCCTCTTTACAAGCAAGTAGTTATTTGAGACTCCTGATGAAATGATCTATGAAAGATTGGTGTTCCAGACTCCCAAAGTTTTAATAGAGATTTAATTGTATCTTTTGGGTAAGTGCCAAAATGATGAATAGAGTTAACACAACATTCTCTCAAAGTGTTAACCCCAACTTTTTGGTACACTAAGTGGTACTAAATTGACCAGGTAATAGTTTAGTGGTGTTAAAATAAAGGAGCTGATACAAGCAAAACCCCAGATATTACTGAGCTTGCATTTGCCCTTTGGGAGGACAGTGCAGAGTCCAAATGCTTGAGGATTTGAGGTTTAAAATATAATCAGGTCAGAGATGTTACATGGGGTATTTCTGATGCAGATCAAAGGGAATCCTAAAGAGCTCAATTAATCCTTCTGACCCAGCATGATACCTGCTCTCACATAAGCAAAATGCTGTGGCTGGCATTCATTATACTGAGGTATTATCTTTTTTAATGGCCAATTCACAACCATTGCTGAGGGTATGCAGAAAAGGCCATGAAACATAGATTATTTTGTATGAAATTTTAACTAAAAAAGAGAGATACTCTCCTGAACAGCTCCACATCTTGACCAGTTCTTGTTAATGTACACACTTGCAATTCCCTTTCATACTCCATTTCTCTCTTGCAGCTCAATCCTCTATTGAAATGCACTGTAGGTTGTAGGCAGCTAGGGATAATGAAGGTGACAGACAGCACTATACATTCTTACTGAATTTCTGTTATATAAAAGGTTCTGGCTTTATATGTCATCTCATGGAGAGGTTCAGAGATACCTTCTATGCATGGGCACTCACTTCACTGGGAAGAGACTGTGACAGGCATGGTGCACCAGTGTGAAAGAAGACAGGGGAACAGAGCACAGATAACATTCAAACACCTTCCTGTGATAAGGTGAACACCACCTCCCAGTTTCCCTCTCACAGCATGAAGTGGAGTAGACTCCCTGATCCTTCCTGCCCACTGGCAGCCTGCACCAACCTGGTGGTGTGCCATACAGCTTCAGCTGCTGCTGCTGGCATGACCCCTTGTCTTGGGTCTGAGATGTAACCTCAGTCACACAATGTGTCTTGTATCTTAGTTCCTGGGCCCTTCCTCAGGTTTTTATATTAACTCTGAACATTACCTTAGCTTTTGAGTACTACATTTTTATTGTCATAAGAATCAAAGCATTTACACTTAAAGTAAAATAAATAACATACACATATGTATTTTCTCATCTCTTACTGTAGTGCAGCTATCAGCACAGAGAAGGAGGTGCCACTATTCCATCTGAACCTGCAGGCCACTGAGCGAGAGTTTGACAATTTCTGATGTATAAATTGCTCTGTTGTTTCTGAGCTTTAAAACTATATCAACAAACACATCAGGATTTGCTTGTATTCATTTTCTAGATCTGCTGATTCCGGTCTCTTGCAGAAAGTGTATGCTACCAGCAAGCCTGTCCTTTCATCTCTGAGGATGTGCTAACACCACAGCTCTCCTAAGGTCAGGTAGGAAGGGCTGTTCATTGCTGTATTGTAGGAAAACTTTTTCTAGCTTAAAAAGATGCAAACTAGTTAATCAGCACTGGAAGTTGGACAGCTAGTTATAATCTCCTTTACATACTCTTTGGCTGTTTTTCACTATCCGTATGAGACAGAGAGATCTAACTACAATAAAAAATTCTGACTTTAAGCATCAAAGACATCGTTGTTGATTGAACTAAGATTGGAGCATCAGAAGAAATTTAGGATGGGAGGAAGGCTACAAGACCTGTGTCCTCAACAGACATCATGTCATCAAGTCCAAGACAAAAGCCTAGTTCACATACAACTCTATGCAGAGTTGTATAGGCATGCTCTAGCTGCCAAGTTTAAACCTCATGGATTTATTTTAACTGCCTCTCCGTTACTATAGACTCTGTAAAAGCATACACAGTAATGGGATCCCTGAAAGAAACTCCAAAAAGAGAAAAAAAAAAAAAAAAAAAGCAGCATATTTTTGCTTGCAATTGCAGACACAGGCAGAGACCAAGCAGGCCATATGGTCTAACATTGACACCTCGCATCCATCAAACCAGTTAGTCCCTCTAGTACTTCATATACAAATCAGAAAAACCACAGGCTGGGCAGACATGAAGCTTCCTGCCCAGGAATGTTTGGGCTGCAAAGGAGTAAATCCTGGCAGCTAGTGAGCAGAAGTTAGCACTCAAACTGATGTCTGAGATTTGGGACCGCACTTCACATTTGAATACCATTTTAAGTACATTTGAGAAGACAAAAAGGTCAAAAATCTTTCAGGTATACTAGTGTAACTTCAGCAACTACAAGAAAAGGCTTTGTTCATACTCACTAAAACTTATAGAACACCCAAAAAATTCTGTTTCCAAGCTTGAT
This sequence comes from Nettapus auritus, assembly GCA_011076525.1. NCBI lineage: Eukaryota > Metazoa > Chordata > Aves > Anseriformes > Anatidae > Nettapus > Nettapus auritus. Next base: position 57,146,578 of record CM021766.1, on the reverse strand, counting down.
GGACATTATATGTAACATGTTATCACATGTGGGACACAATAACACAAATGCTACTAATTTTTGCGATTACAAATTTTATTTGCAATTTCTTCTAAGACCCAACTCCCAACTCTCATTCTGATGGAGATGAATTACAGTCAATCCATTCAGGTACATTTTGATGCAGTCCATCAAGACAGGAACTGCTTTTTTTATCGTGTTCCCACCCTTACGTGTCTCATGAATGGGCTCTGTGAAGTGTCATCAAACACAGGTGGGAATAAGCTCTGGTTAACCAGTTTCTAGATGCCTTCATTTAATAACTTGCATGGTCTATCCCAGATATATTCAAATTTATAATTAAACAACAGAAGGATATTTATTTATTTATTTATTTATTTATTTTTATTTTTTTTTTATTAGATAACCAGAGGATCATCCCAAACTAAATAATTCTATGTTAACGATTTCTTCCATAGTTTTGGGTTCTACTTTATACATTTAAAAACATGGTTGAAGAACCACAATGTTTAAATTTTACTCATGTCTTTCAGATAATCATCCAATAATCTCTATCAAAGTAAACATGATTTGACAGAGTGAAATCCCACTCAAGGTGAGGGTGCAGCAGAACACAAGATTTGCTCTACACTGTTAAAATGCAGCTATGTATATTTGTGTGCATGCTTTTTAAAACAAACCCAGACAACCCCATACTCTGAGTTTGGAGGTTGAGAAGATGAAAGCAGGTGTGCTACCTTTCAGATATACATTGTGACTAAAAATTTTTCACCAAAATAGCCGAACCAGTTTGCCATGAATTTGTTATGACTGTTAGCCTTGACTGCAGGAGAGAGACATCTTACAATGTAAGGGTTTGGTTCAAAGCCTGTGGAAATTAATGGAAAAAATTGCCCCCTTCCCAAGTGGTTCTGAGAGAGTCTTCCACTCCTGTGCAGTAAGAATAATACTTTAAAATATGACAGGAAGCAGAAAATATAACTGCTAGGGTATGTACTGCTGTTTTTTGCTTGTTTGTTTGTTTTGTTTTTTTTTTGGTTGTAAAAGAAAAATAAAATGTTTTGGCATTTATTTAATAAACCATAGCTGAAGGGAGAAATATATGAAGGGATAAGCTGGCAATGCAATCTAGAACAGATGCACTTGCCTGATTCCCCAACTGAAAGGGCCACTGTGCTTCTGAGGCCTGGATGGGGGGACACTGGGCCAGAGAATCCAAAAGATTCTGCTGGAGAATTCCCACTGAAGTAACACCTATTTCACCAGGGAGAGATGCTTCACAGATAAAAGGCAGGGCCAGCACAAACAAGAAAAAGGTAGGAATGAACAGGACCTATTGTTGAGACTTGCAGAGATTACAAATAAATAAATAAATAACAACAAAAGCCAAATAAAACACATTATTAAATATGTGAGAACTGGCTCAGCTCTTTAACAGGTTGTTTGGATTAACATACCCACAGGGAAGAAAACACCACAATTTTATGTTTGCCGTCCAAGTGTACAAACTTTCTTAGCCCTGAACTTTTTCCTGAGAATGGATGTCTTTACGTCTACTGTAGATGTGACAAAGAGCTAAATCTGGAGTACTTTGAAGGAGATCTACCAAGATGGAAAGGCCTGAAAACAAGAAAGAGAGGATGACACAGGAGCCCTGTCCTGCTTTCACAGCTACATTTCCCAGATTTCCTCTCCCCAGCAGTAGAGTACCCCAAGTCAGTCTTTGAATCCATCAGCCAACAAAAAAAAAATAAATTCAACTGAAATCAAAACAACAAACAGGAAGTTGCCCCTTTCAGCAACCACTGTAAAAAGGTACAGGAAGTTAACATGTTTACCTTTCCTTTTGTGTAGTTTTGCTATGACTACACACACACTGCTGTAATCTATTGCTCATCAAAGTCAAAGTGAATTTAAAATTTTTATGTCATACAAAAAGCCCAATCTCTATTATCTGAAATGGTCCTCAACAGGTAGCAGTTGCACAGCCCTGAATTCTGTGAAGTGTGGTCATTTGGGCTTTGGAAAATCAGTAGACAGGGAAAAAGCTGGATGTGCCACTGGATCAACTCTACCTCACAACTCCCCTGTCCCCCCAGACAAAAAAAAAATCTGGCCAGGTGCTGCTGAGCATCCACAGTGAGTATTGAACACTCAGGTCCTTGTCGCACTTTGAAGGGCTACTAGATGGGCTGCAAGTGAAGCCATGGATGGTATTTCTCTATTCTACTTCTTATCTACTTCTTCCATCCAGATTCTCTTTCTCTGGACTGTTGTACCATTTCTGAGATCAGAATCCAAAAGAAAATAATCACTGAGCTGAATTCTCTCAGTGAATCTGAGATGACTTTACTCAGATCCAAACCTGTTTTGAGAATAAAGCCTCTGTACATGCACATTTACAATACTTTCTAACAGTGCCTACAGGGTCATTAATTATGATGGGCTGTTGTATCAGCACTCTGCAGAAATAAGTTCTTTAGACAGAAACGGTATTTTTTCTGTGTTGTGAACATGCATGTGATTAAATATTTTCCTGGAATGCTGTGGACTGACTTTTTCAGAAAAGCAGCCAATGTTCTGGATGTCCCATCTGAGACATCTGACTTCCAGAGGGGAATGTCAGGAATTTCTGAAGAATCAAAACCCCACACCCAGCACATGTTCTGAACAAGGGACCCAAAACAAATGGTCATTTGGAAGTAGGCTACTCCCAAATATCTCTATGTACTCTGACGAGGAAGTGGTGTGGCCACCAGAAAAGAGCAAACTATTTAGAAATGTTAGGCATCAGAGAAAAACATTAATAAAAGCCTATTTGATATCCAATTATAAAGAAAAAAAAAAGTGTGGCAAGGCCCATATTAGCTATTGAAACAGGAAACACTTCCAACTCACCCAGTTCAGCTGCCTTTGTGTGGCAGAGCTGGGGTTAAGAATGGCCCAGCCAGAGGTACACCACCAGCTCCCTGCAATCAGCCATATCAGTAATTTCTGCCAAAAATCTCCCCTGGGATCACTACGCCTATACATTCACTGTCCTGCCTGGAAGGCCCCCAGCAAAGGACAAGGACGGAGCAGTGCAGAGGACGGGGAGGTGTTGTGTGTAATGCCCAGACAGGACACGATCCCCGGGCTCCACCAACTGGTTACCAGCTCTGAGAAGTCTGACCTTTTATTTTAACTCTTGCTGATTCAGGCCTTACGCTCCCAGTATGAGAGAGGCTGAAAGCAGGCTTTGGACTGCACGAAAGCTAAAAAAGGAGCAATGGAATTCTTGCCCTTGGCATGAACAGCTACCACAGCAGCTGGCCGAAAATACTATAATGCATGGGAATCTGGCAGGTGGCGTGGGGTTGCATAGCTTTTTGGGAAATATTCTAAATTACCCCACAAAGCAGAAAGCAAGAGAAAATGCATTTTGCATGTGCTTCAAACTGATAAATAAAAAATTTAGATAACATAAAAGATACCACCCATGTTTAATGTTAAATATAAAGCCCAGAAATTACTCCAGAAGTTTCTCATGCCCTGAGAGCAGAGCAAGATAACTCTCAGGGAAGGGATACCACATACATACCGCAAGTTCTCCAGATGGCAGAGTCCAGTCTCTTACAGTTCAACAGTAGATCATGCTGTTGCAAATGTTGGAGGAGGCACTTACCAGTTTGTAGGCTCTGCAGCTCTGCTAACAAGCATGTTTTCCATGCAGGAAATGAGGAGGGACCTATTGCATGGACAGGTTTATCCCATGGATTTGCAATGTGGACAATGCTGTTTGAACCCTCATTTTCCTTCTCAGGTGATCCTACTTCTCTCAAAGGATTTTGACATTTACAGATGTTGGTCTAATTATCAATAATATAATGAGTTGGATTAAAATTCCCTGAGCTAAAGACAGGGCTCTGCTCCATCTGGTCTCCCCCATCCTGCTACATATTTCTTCCAATCAGGACACTGTAATGCATTGAAAAGAGAGATAAGAGACTGAATACCTGTACATGCCATCAGTTTCTGAAAAATTATTTCCAGAAAAACTTTTCATATGTTTCAGGATATTTTACTGACAGTGAAGGTGTAGAGTTTACACAATTTTATATAAATTACACAAAATCAACCTGATGTTATGATGTTTATGTTGGTATCTGCCCCAAGAAAAGACAAGCTTATACAGTTCTCATTCTTTTGAACAGATTATAAACCACACCTAAAGCTTAAAAAAAACTATGGATTTAATTCTGTGAGTTTTCCTTGGCTCAGCAATGGGAATATATAAATATTTACAAAAACAAATTTAAACTATTTCCTAGAGAAATGGATTCACCAAAGACGTATAATTTAGTTTTTCATTCCCTCCCCCCCCCCCCGCTTTTTTTTTCTTCCAAAGCCATCTACTTAGATTTAGATTAATACTGAAACAAAATTAATATTAGAATTGCCACCAGTAAGCAAAACCTTTATACACATCTGCATATATTCATTTTTACACATGCATTTTTTTGGTGCTAGCCAGTAACTGCAGGGTCAGCTTTTCCTCTGCTTAGATGATATCTGCAGTGGTTGGGGCCCAGACTATTTACGTGCTTCTCTATGTATATTTATCATCATGTGAGGGTTCATCTTAAACATCTTTACTGACAGTTGCAGTTTTTAGACTTGTTTTACCCCATTTTTTTTTTTTTCTAAAGGAAATGAAACAGCTCTTACCTGAAAGGGAAGAACTAGGGTCAGTTCCCTGTGTAAAGATGTGTGACCATCCTCCTTGGCCATGTTACTTACAAGGTTGAACAGATCCAGTTCTGCCACAGGCTTCAATTTTCAATGCATGCTTCATGCTTCTGAGAGTGTTTGCCCATTGCAAACGAGGCCCAAGGGGCAGCCACGCATCATTTAACACTTCCTACAGGTCCATGCAAGATGCAACGTTATGTTCTAGGCTCAAGGACATGCTCTGTGATGCTTTTTTTCCCCCTTTTTCCCCCTTTCCCCTCTGCCCACTTTTTCCATTTCCTAAAAACATTTCTGTAAAACCAATGCCTTTAGTATCACCACATGTTTTGCCACAGAAGTTGCAAATTCACTAAGAACCAAGGAAACACTGCTTGTGATTTAACCATTTGCCAATTATTCACTTTAATATCATGCAGCTTCATAAACTAATTCTATGCAAGTTTGATTTTTTCAGACATATGATCTGTCCAGCCTGCCTACTAAAAATGATGCTTGACTCACATCTTGGCAACAGTGTTTATTTGACGTGCGACGGTGAAGCTCTCTAAAATACTGTAGTCAGGCTATTCCAAATTTAGCCTCCTACATCTGTGTGTATTAGTGTTTGGGTGAGACTGAATTATCAGTGTGTGTGCTAAGTGGGTGACACAAGTCTATTAGTGCACCTTTGTTTTTTAATTACAAGCTCTGAGCTGAAGAAGCCTTCAGAGAGAATATGCTTGTGTTCCTTGAGAGCTTTTTTTAATCCTGTTTACATTGGGTGGCTTTGTGCTACAAGAAAATACGAGTCACTTTAGTCCACGTAGATCCCCAGCCAAACTCCAATTACTTTTGTTTTTCTCTCCAAATAAAACTACTTTCTGTAAATCCAAACCTATTAAAAATGTACAGCTGTGAATTTACAGCCATTCCTACACTCAAGAAATATTAAAACATAGTGCCAAATGTTTCTAAATAGCGGCATACCTGAAGACTAACCCGCAATGGCAAAGGCTGACAGTGTTCTGGGTTTCATGTGGGAATGCACCAGCAGGATGCTGTGGAGAGGAGAGTTTCTTACTGAAAGCAACTGTGCAAAGTTGGCTGGATCATTCTTCCAGCACATGATGGGCCATTCTGCAACTACAGCATCTTGCCAAGGAGCATCCTCCAGGATTGCGACAGCTTCGGCAGGAGCAGAGGTGTTAGGCTGAGCTCCAGCCAAGCCCTGGGTTGAGATGACATATTGCTTCTGAAATGTTTCTTGCAGTTTCATTTCAGTGATGTATTCCCAAATCCTTGTCCCAGAGGTGGAAAGATCTGGGGGTTGGTTCACCCTTTAAAAATAGGAATGGAATCCTCCCATTCCTGTTTATGAGAAGAGGGCAAACACACAGCTGCTCGAATGAGCGGTGGCTAAACCTTCTTTATTCATGTCTCAGGAAAGCATGAAAGCAGCACAAGGAGCTCAGCCTCTCCAGCAGTGGGGCAGATTCTGCTTTGGGGCTGGGGTGGCAGGGAAGGGCTGTCCTGCCTTCCCTACCATGTTTGCACCCTTATCCTTGCCTAAGCCATTTCCAATGCGTGGATGTATATGTTGTAATTCCACCATGGTTTTAGAGCATGAATGCAGACTGGGAGGGCGTCTCCCTTCTTACCACGTGTATGGTAAACTAGGTTGTATTTCCATTCACTACAAGCTGAGCAGAGACACTCCTGCCTGCTGCTGCAAGGCAGTGCCCCATCCTGGGGGCACTTCTTTCCTATGGTGACTTGATGCAGGTGCTTAAGGTGATCTGACCATTCCTGTCTGCAGTGTATACAAAGTTGGGGAGGACAGGGCAGCTACGGTTTACTTCTACTAACTCATTCCTACCTGAGACCTTACCTTCAGGGCTCTTCAAAACAAGCCTTTGGCTTTGGAATGCGTCAGATTGTGCCAAACCCCAGAGAAAACAGATGAACACAAGGGAAACAGCCTGAGGTTTTAAATCAAGCCGCCCTACGCATGCTCACATAGTCTCCATTTCACATCACACAAGCAGGACGACACACAGAAGTGTTAATGCATTCAGAATATTTGTTTTCAGGATAAAAATTCAAGTATTTCCAGCTAGCACAGCAAACTAATTTTCTTGCCAAGATTTGTTGCATTTTTCTTCAGTTGTAGCAACAACCAATAGGTTTAAATCTGAGAACCAATGAACAGACTCCCTGCCTTTCCTCCCTCTTGGCTGAGAGTTTGAATCTCCAAGAAATGAAGCTTCCTTGATTTAGTCCAGGGAACTTTTATGCACACGCTTATCTTCAGCTAACATGTTGCATTCAAATGGGTGATGCACATTTGCCAAGTACAGTGTGCATTTAAGTGCTTTTAGGGATAGAGGCTGGAATATAATTGGTTTCTCACAAACTCAGTCTCTGAAAGAATAGGATTGCAAAGAATTTATCTTGCATCAGAGAGGATTTTTTTTTTTTTGGAAGGTCCCCAGTTTTAACAAGAAGCCATTGGTACTTTTGAGGCTTTTAAGTCAAAGCTGCTTTAAAATAATGTATTTTGATGTTGCACAGGCTTGACATTATAAGTTATATATATAATTATATACATATATTTATGGTATATATATATATACTTTTATTTTGCAAAGTGTGGGAGCCTACTGGATGAAAGGTACTCTGCATGTATGTAATATCATTGTCATCATTATAAATGCACCATAGTCATAAAAGCCTAAGGTGATTTATTATGGACACCTTTCCCTACATAATTTTCTAACACTGTCTGCCTGGGTGAACTGATGAGATCTCCACTAAATTGTGGTTGATTGTTATTTTATTCAGAATGGAATGGATTTTCTTTCCTTGAACTCCTGGCAGAGAGAAAAGAAACAAAATGGATTGTAGATAATGTTGAGATAGGCATAACTGATACACAGCTGCCAACACTTTTCCCGCACACGTTTACATCATTTCACTGCAAGATGAATAAGGCAAAGGTGAGAGACAGAACAGGAGCAGAGTGTTTGCCATTTGGTCCCCCAAATACAAAATGTGATCCTCCTAATAAAGGTGGTACTCCTCATATTTTACAATAGCCAGAAGATGGTCTGCCTGGCAGAAGGGGACACAAATTGTTTGCCTTCCTTCAGATATGGAAGGTTGATTATGTTCCACTGAAATTGTATCTAATCAGGCTTTTGTATACTTTGGCCTAAATGTCACACCACATCTCCTGCTCTCATCTCTAGAGAGTTCTTACAGTCAGAGTGACGCATTTTGTGAAGGTTTCAAGAAAAATATAGGCATCCTGGCCAGCAAAGCCTCTCCCAGGCTACAAGGGAAGCTGTAGTTCAATACATAACAGGTTGCCCTGGCTGTCAACAGAGTCATGCTGGCCCAGGACAAAGCCCTGCTGGAGCCCTGCGGCTCCATCATGCTACAGTGGCTAAGGCACACCAACTCCATAGCCAGCAGCCGGCAGGACGGGGATGTTGTTATCATACCATACTGACTGTTTTCCCAGCCCAGACGGCCAGGTGTCCCTTTCCAGCTGGATGTGTCTGGTTCTCTGCTTCTCTTGGTTCTCTGGCTTGGTTCTCTGGGTAACTGCTTCAACCACTCTTCACCCTGCCCTGGTCTACTCCTTTCTTGTTATCTGATTCAATCTTATGTAAAGTCCCTTAAAAAAAAAAAAAAAAAAAAAGATTATTGGGGTATAAAAATATATCCAAACTATGCTTGATTCCTTCCTTCCTTGTTGTGTCTGAGTATGTGCTGCAAAGCTGGGAGCCATGGAGTTAGCAACAGCTGCCTGCAGTTCATCTGTTGGCAAAGCTGAAATCACATTCTCTAAGTGCCAGAAAGATAGTCCTTTTGGAAGGAAGTATCGGGTGAAAGAGCAGCAAAGCGAGTTCACTTCCAAACAATAAACATGTAGATCGGAAATAATTGAGGCACTAGAACAAGGGAGAGGGAAAACAAAACAAACCATAACAATGGATACTCAGATGAACTGGTTTTCCAGTAAGCAAAGCAGCAAGAGAGAAGAGAGTGCAGGGGGGAGGAGCAAAAAAGCCCCTGTAGGTAACTCAGAGCTGACCAGAAAAAGGCTTTGCACTGTGTGATAAAGTCTGAGAAGTTGCTAATCCTGTATGTTCAGTGTCACAGCGACAAGCTAGCATCATGGCAGTTCTGGAGAAACAGAAGAAATCTTTCAGGAGCTGCCTGCCTGCTGGCTGACCTGCCAGTAAGCCAGGCAGCTAGCCACTTTGCCTGGTTTCCTTTAAAAACACTGACAAAACTGACATATTTCAACAGTCGTTCAGTTCCACCGAATCCCCATCTTCTAGCAGACTCCTGTCTGATCAGGAGATTTCCAAACAACTCTGTGATGCCAAACAATCACAGCTATTTCAGTACAGGATAGCAGGATACCATGTAGAAAGACATATTGAAAAGGAGTGGAATAAAGCCCTTACTCTACTACCAGACAGCACGTATGCAGTGTGAATGGTACCTCCAGGCTGCTAAGCTGATGACTTGATGACTGCTGGGTCTTGTGGGGTGTAGGGGAACCTATAAAAAAAAAAAAAAAAAAAAAAAAAAAAAAAAAAGAAAGCTGGGGAGCACACACACAAACTGGAATAACAAACTGGGAAGCAGGACTTTTCCTGTGGCTTCACAGGATGCTGTGTGCTGACATAAAGGTACATGCTATTGTTTTCTACAGCACAAGAGCTATTTTCAGATTACTCAATTCAGGCACCCAGCCTGGCTGGTTATGTTACCTGGTTTGCTTCCTTAAACTCCCTTAATAGAGAAGCTCTCCTAGAGGCAATTCAGAACAGGAGCCTAATATAGACTTACTTAATTGCTCCTAGAAGCAAGTCTCTCCCTCTCCCTCAATTTTTCCATTGACTCCAGAGGGAACCTGGAGAGCCTAGCTGGCTAGCTTAACCAGCCAAGCTGGGTGGTGAAATTTGGGTGGTCTGAACACCTCTGCTATTGCATGGGGCCTGGATTAGGATTTGAGCCTTGTCTTGAACATCTGTATTTGCTAAGTACTTCACCACTCAGCTTTAATATTGCTATGATTTAGATGAAATACCTAGGCATATACTTTGTTTTTTAACTTGCACACATGCTATGAATGTGAAAATCTAGAAGTGTAGTGTGTTCAATAACGAAAGGACTAGGGATAAACTGATAAATAGCCCAGAAATAAGCAGAAGTTCACATTATCTGTGGGACATTACCTCTGTTGGACACTGCATCTTCCTGTGTTCTGAGTCACAGCAGTGAATAACGAGTATCAATGAAAGCCCTGAGTTACTACATGAGCAACGTGTTATTGTTCACTCACTGTTCACTGGCTTTCTAATGAATTCTCTTTACATGCATCTATATTCTGTCTGGTTTTCACAGCCTCCCAAATATGAACATGCCTCCCCAGCTACAGCTTGCATTATTGCATTCCAGCATACTCACCTTACGTGACATACCAGTTACCTTCAAACAAACTTTGGGCTAAGTTTTTGAAAACTAATTCAAAGGTTGTCATTTAAAGAAGATAAACATTTCATGGCTAGGAATTCTGAAGCTAAGATCTCAACAAACATCTAGTCAGACGTTTCTTTCAGGACTGTGAAATAATATGCAGACAACCCTCTCCTGCTTTTCCACAGCTGGCCTTCAATAGTTTATGCTCAGACCAGATTAGGAGGTTGAATCATAAATTATTCCTTAAAAAAAACAATCCAAGTCACTTGTCTGTGCTACCAAGAGCCTGGTCCTTATCACAACAGGGTGAGCTGCCTCTCCCGTGCCACAGGTAACAGTGGCAATACCTCCAAGCACTTGGCACGCAGGAGGAATAGTGCTGGACAGACCAGGTCATGTCGCCCCAAGCAGGCACTTGAGCGAATGATGTGATCCTGTACCTGGAAGGTTGTTCCTTCCCTGTGTGATGCAGAATCACCAAAAGGTTGACATTTTTGTAGCCCAGACCTCTCACCATTTCCTGAGCAGATCAGACTGTGAAGGAGAAATACATATTTATTGTCAGAGCAAGCCAAGCATGAAACTGAAAGGTCAGGGTGTTGGTCTGTCAAGAAAGGGGGAATTACTAACTCACTTTTCAATGCAGAACCACAAAGATCTGGTCATACCATTTCCATATCATGGAGGGGATGGGAGGAGGGAGATAGATGTTTTCCAGTTTTGAAATCAGTGCTAGTGCATACTGTTTCTTACAGTTTCCCCTAGCTCAGGAGGCATAAAAGGATCTCTATGCACTCAGATTCTTGCAGAGAAACATCAGGGAGGAAAAAAAGCAACCTTCCCACGCTCCTGTCACCTGATTTTCATGACACAGAACTCAGACCTGCAACTGTGCTATTATATATTCCTCAAGTAAAGGTAGGTCTAAAAACATCTGGCCTGATCACATCATCCTTGGCACAGATGAAAATTCATGCATAAACTCTAATAACCAAGAACTACTGATAGGGAAAAAATGCTGAGATTTTGTTGTGTATACTTTGGAAGAAGTAATTATATTTTGGTTATGTAGTCAGTTATACAACATAAATTCTTCTCAAAGTGAACGGTAGCTCCATCTATAAAGGCTTTTGATGCGGGTTCCAAGAATTTATAATAAATCAAGGTATAAATGGGCTTTTTGGTGTTGCAGGTTGGAAATCTTACAAGGAAGCAAAATTTTCTTGAAAATAACCACTGCTTTTGAACAAACACTTTATTTTCATTGAATTTTTACCAAACTAGAGACTTTGGGCTGCACTTGGCTTCTTGGAGGGTTTGTTGGAAGCCAGTGGTCCTCAGACCCTGGAAGCCATTTGCCTCAAGTCAGCTCATGCCTGCATCTGCTCTTCAGACACATCGCCAGACCCAAAGCAGACAGGCCTGAGGGTCACCATCCTGCTGCCAGAGCTGCTAAAACTAGTGGGTTCCTAGCTCACGTGCTCAAAAGCTGTGCCTTAGGAGAGGGGATTTTGGAAGCTTCTTGCAACCACCCCAAGATATTAATATTTTTAATACGGGTGAAGCTAGAAGGGCTTCCAGCTTGATTACAGAAAATTAAATAAAAGTTGGATTCTCATCAGAAACCAACTAAGCTGAATTAAAATAAAATATCCTGCAAGCCTCTACCTGGGTACCATAAACTGACTGTCTGTGTGGCACTCTCAGTATCAGTCATCTACTTTTCATTCGGAACTAGAAGCAGCTTTATCAACACACAGGGCTATCAGCTGGTACCCTTCCAAGTCAGAGAGACCAAATCAGACCATGGTTATATCCAGAACAAAATCAGTCATTGTTATATCCAGAAAGCTCAATGTTGGACCAGTCAGTGTGGTGAGGCACAGGCACAGGTTGCCCAGAAAAGCTATGGATGCCCCATCCCTGGAAGTGCTCAGGGTCAGGCTGGATGGGACTTTGGGCAACTTGGTCTAGTGGGAAGTGTCCCTGCCCATGGCAGGGGGGTTGGCACAGGGTGGTCTTTAAGGTCCCTTCCAACCCAAACCATTTTATGATTCTGCAACTCTATGATTCTATGTACAAGTAACTTTCCTTGGTCACTTCTGAGAAACTTATACATATTTACTGTGCTTAGTGCTCACTTTTCCGTGCTTCAGTGAAAAAATGAGCAACATAACAGATAACAAATCCTCATGTTTCAATGTAAAATCTTGTATCTTTCCTAAAAAAAAATTCCAAATGAATGAATAAACAGCAAAACTTAAACTGTTTGAAAAGAGAGTGCAAGTACTTTGACAGAAGGAAAAAAAAAAAAAAAAAAAAAAAAAAAAAAGTCAGGATGGGGGGAGGGCTTGGTTAGACATTATAGCAAGTGTCTCTAATATCAATAGAAAGAATGTGAGGGAGAAAAAGCAGGCAGTCCTTTCTTGTGTGGTGTGTGCATAGGAACTGGTCTACAATAGTTTTAATATTCAGTTCTGGATGCCAATAGCTAGTCAATAGCCAGAAATACTAGACTAAGAGATGAAGGAAAGATTTAGGCACCACTCAGAGTTGTGCAGATTTTAATTAATTTTACTACAGTAACCTTAAAATCCTGTTTCTTTCATTACTATGGCCTGAAGTCAATAATACACTTGAAAGCGCATGTATATCTTTAACATAACTTGAGTAGCCTTATTATTTTAAATGAACATGTGCAAGTACTTTCCTGGGGCCTGGGTATGCTCTTACTAAGTGGCTCAAGGACTCTGACCAAATGAAGTACCTTGCTTCACTTCATTTTTTATTTTTTTTTTTAATTAAGTAGATCATGACAATAAAGATTCTCTAAATTATGTCCCTTATTAACCAATAGAGGCATTAGTTGTGATGCAGTCATAATTTATATGACATGGCTCCAAATTTAAGCAGCATCATTTTTACAACAAGGGTTTAGAAAAAACTTTCAGTGTTTTACATGGACACCCCATTTTATTAGGACACCCCATGGTGTTCTAATGTATCTGGAGCTGTAATACAGGGATGTATTAAAGGTATTGCCTTGGTTTGATTATTTAGATACATCATAGCACAAGTCCAGAAGATCGTCTATCAGGAATCCTTCCGTCACAGGGTTAGGTCTATGTCAGTCCATCAGGATTTGGTAGGACTGAAAATTTTGACTGCAGTTATCATATGCATTTTTGCTGGTGTCTTTAATGATTTTCTCAGAAGTGATGCTTTGAGTTGCCTTATGGATTTTGGCCTTATTCAAGGAAATATATGAAAACCCTATTGTCATCTTCTAGTTTGGAGCTTTATAAATTAATGCAGCAATCCCAAACAATGTGAAAATATCTAATTCAGTAGACACATTTGTAAACAGGACTTTCTTCTTCCCTACCAAACTAAAAACAAATACATTTTCTTGCTGAATGACATCCACAAAACAGGCTACATCTACTTATGCTAAGTTAATTAGGTAACATCTATATTTCCTCTTCACAGATGAACAGCTTCTTAAAATCAAAACCAAAACTTTGCCTCGTTTGCAGGATGTGATTTTTAAAATATTTCTGGTCAATATAATATTTTTTAAGTTTTTATTTTTATGACAATATTTAACCAAATGTTTAGCTTGTAGCTTTTCAGGCACCACACTTCTTGGGCAGGTCTCCACTGTTTAGTACTGCAACAAAATTGAATTTTTGTTGAACCTATGTTAGAGCCTCTTGAAGGACTAAACCCATCAATGTGTAAATATGTATCATGCAGATAGTATTATACTGTTAATTTTCATTTGAATGTAAATATATTCAGTCATTCAGTGGATCTGAAGCTTACAATAAAAGGTTAGAAAAATACTTTGGGGGTCAGATGGAGAAATAGTATAGCACAATCATTAATAAAATAATCTGGCCCTGTTTTGAATATGTCTGCTCTAGGTTTTAGAAGCCTGTGCAAGAAAATGCCTTCTAATTTACACCTTAAATGTATTCACAGATATGTCCATATTCATATATATACATGCACGTGCATGTATATGTATATATATATGTATGTAACAGTGAATAATTGAGAAAGTGCCAGTCTATACAGGGCTGTTCTTGATGCCAAGAAAATAATTAATAGTTGCAATAATTTTCTAAATTATACTCACAGTAATAATATAAGAGCTTGAAAAGGGGCTGTGGTAATATTTTTGACACAGTGTGAAGCTGTTCTTTTCCCTTTATAACTCTGTAACAAAGCTCTTAAACACATGCATAAATCCCTAATGACTTGAATGGAGCTTCAAAATATGCTTAAGGGTTTTGCTTAATGGTCCTTGGACTTGAAAGGTCAGAAATGGCATGTATCTATTTCCCAGAAAATACTGATATTTTGATATTTTTCCAGTTTGAAGTAGGGCAAAGAGATAAAACTGCTTTGCAAAATGAACAAGCCAGAATTAATTTGTATTCCTAATGCTATGAATTTCAGAGATTTGACAGATGAACCATTGTAAATTGGTAATATAGGAAAATAAAATTCATCCCCATAAGATCAATAAAAGCAGCTAAATCAGAACAAAATATATTGATACTATCCCAGTTAAAGAAAAAAATCTCAATTTTTTTTTTCTCTGCTCAGAACTATGCAATCAAGATAATCCTCAGAAACACATTCAGTTTTAAAAACATGCAGATTTCAATCTTTTTTTTTTTTTTTTTTTTTTTTTTTTAACCAACAAGCAACAAGCCAGTCTTATTTTCCAGTTTAATCATACAAAGCAAATCTTGATATCTATCCTACCTTCATTGTTCCCACTGAGTTGCTACAACACAATGCAGCAGAAGCTGATCTGTGTGTTTCTTTACACAATAACTAGAGCCCAAGATGCATGTTTCATGGCATCAGGTTATGAATCTGTGGCTGGGTACTTTTACAATGATGTTCAGGTGAAACCATTCCTAGAAATACTGCATATCATTTTGTGAGCAACTGAATACTTAAATACTTTTTGCCCTTGCAGACAAAAGCAATAAAAAGATGCACTGAGTTGGGAGAACATATGCACTCAGAAATAGATATTAAAAATAAATGATTTACCTAGCTCCCATAAAAGGCCTAGTTTAAAAAAAACCAGGCTTGCTCACAGCAAGGTACTCGTCCTCTCATCCTCAGCCCTGTTATTATTCATTCTTCAGTAGTCCTGAGAAGCCCCAGGTTCCTGTTGTGCTACATGCTGTACAAATACGGAGTGGTCTTGCACTTATTTATTTATAGGGTATTAGATTTCCCTGCTCCCAAGTGAACAGGTAAGGTGGTGGTTACTAAGAACACCACACATACCCAGGCAGCCAGCCACAGAAAGTAATTTCAGTCTGAGCCTTTGTTTTAAATAAACACTTGCATTTTCATATGGAGAAAAAGCATTTGTTTCACAATGAGTTGTCACAGCATGTTTGTGTACTAATGAACCAAAAGCTCTTTGAATTCTATATTCCATACTTCCCACACTGCAATTTTGCCAGCCCTGACTATCCCTTTTGTTGCTTTTTTTTTTTTTTTTTTTTTTTTTTTTCTTAACAAAACATTTTTGCTTAGCCCTGCAGTTACTTTGTAATTCCTGTATCATTTACTGTAGTTAGGGGCCATTTCTCCATCTGCAGGAGAGAGAAGCAGATTGCTGTTGCTGCTCTGTGCAGACAGGGAGCCACTGTTTGACAGGATTTAAGTGGGAAAATATCTTTGGTGGTCAGGACAGGGAATCTGAGACAAGTGTGCTCATCTTATCCCGGACCATGACATAGGATACTGTGCTTGTGGCAGCTTGCATACAAACCATCAAATCACACAATATCCTGAGTTGGAAGGGACCCACAAGGATCATCGGGTCCAACTCCTGGCTCCACATTGGATCAACCAAAACCCACATGGTCGCACTGGCAGCTGTACGCTCCAGTCTATTTGGTCCCCAAGGACTTCCATGGACAAGGCCCTTTGCAAACTGCAGAGCTGATGTAGGAGCATCTGGCACATGGTAAAGCCCTCCCTGCTCCCTCTGTGAGCCAACCTTTGCTTTCAGCATCATAAAACATGAAGTCAGCCTTCACCTTCCTCTATCACCTAGACCCGTGTCCCAGAGGAGCTTTTCACAAGAAAGTCTGTTTTCCTTGGGCTCCTTGATTAAGGCAATTCCTTTGACAATCACAGTATTTAACCTTTCTGCTACTCAGGTTTCTCACCAGGGAGAAACACATATTGAAAAAGTGCTGTTATGCAAGCTCAAGGTTTTGTTAACATAGGAAATTTCTCATGGGACTCATTGTATCACATGAGGAAGAACAACTGAGTCATTTTTAAGTATAGGAATTAAAGCAGAAAAATAGCCAAGAAATACTTAGCTTGAATGACTGCCCCAAACTCATCCCTCCTCTCTTCCCTTCTCCATTCATATAATGTGCGGGCTGGCTTTCCCTGTGCTCATTAAGGGTGTTTTCCTTGTCTGTGTTACACTGCACGCCTCTCACATAAACTCTTAGCTAGTGTCATGGCAAAGTGGAAGGGACTACCTAGGGCTCTCTCTTCTTCCCCAGGCTTGGTGGAGGAGACAGGTCTGAAGCATGGTGGGAGTACAGAGTAAAGGGGCTTATGGTGGAGTGAGTCTCTTGCAGTCCTTGCTGGGGCTTGGGGATGAGCAAGCAGCCCAGGGCATATGGGTGGTGCCTCTATGGGCCATCTCTCTGCTGAGCATTTGCCAGTCATCCTCAGCACCCTGCAATAGGAAAAGCCTTTTTGAGCTCCTATCTTCCTTCCGAGTCCTCCTTTTGTCCATGAAATTCCATGAATCCCATTTTATTTATTTATTTTTCCCTACATGCACAGACGGGAAGAAAAATGTTCAACAATCACCCAGAACTTTTTCTGAAGCAGAAACTGAAAGTAGGTAGAGGCAGACAGTGGGATGGCTCACCAACCTACCTCCTTCTTCTCTTTGAGGGAGCCACCCAGGCGGTCCTCAGGGGGGTGGTGTACATGTCCCAGGTAAGTTAACACCCAGCTAAAAAAGCCACAGGCCCACCCTACCTGGTGGGTTTTGACCAAGCAAGTCAAGGGACAGTCTACTGCCAAAAACTTCCCACTGGTCATGCTTCCTGAAGCATCAGATCCACCTCCGGGCCACCACCATCACCTCCTCCAGCCGTCACTCCCCAAGCAGCCCTTCATGGACCCGCTCACCAAACCGTACACATTTAAGGTGAGTCTCTAGGAAGCATGGGCTTTGCTCCTGTATCAAAGGCTTCCTCGCAAGAAAGCTACCCTTCATTTTGTAAGCCACGCCTTGAAAGTAAAAACACTACATAAAATGCATGAAAATATAGTAAGCGAGAAATGCCTAAGTGCTGCATAGCACGTTACTTCTGAGACTAGACCACTTTTCCACAGTGATGACTGAGGGATCAGAAGGAAAAAATAAAAAAATATATTAATGTTAAAGAGAAGGGGAGGGACGTGCTTTTGACTGGAAGGCAGAGGATGCAGTGTTGGAGGACTCAGTTCTTCCACTGCCCCGCTGCCAGCCTGCACCTGCAAGTCACCCCTGTCGCGCTCTGTCCCCTTCCCTCCGAGTCATTCAGACTGACCCAACATGCAGAGATGCCAATCACAGCCAAGGCTTTGAAGCTCCTCTGTGTAGGTAAGAAAGGAGAAAAAAAAAAAAAAAAAAAAAAAAAAAAAAGGGAGATTATTTCCTTTAATCCTTGCCATGACACAAACACAATTTTGTTAATTTAAAACAGATGAGTTTTAACATGGTAGAAAGAAAATGAGACAAAAGGGGGAACTATCTGATAAAAGTTTTCTGCTGGAGGTGTTTTAGACATTTATTGCCATTTTTACTCTGCCACACACCTGTTTTGTGCTTCCAGGGATATAACTCAGCTAATACTAACAGCAAATATTGTACCATTCCCACAGCAGAGTTAAACCAAACAATTAAATAAACGTCTGTTTTGCTTTGATTTGGTGCTGAATTTAGCCCTTGGATGCCAGAAATCAGATTAAATTTTCAAAAAGGAAAATTCCTTATTTGCAACTAGACACACCAAGGCTCACTGGGATTGAAAGGAACAGAGTGGTTTTCTTGCTACTTGATGAAAGAGAATCAGGAGGCCAAAAGACCATTTTTATTCTGTCTTGAAAGACAAACTTAAAAGAAATGCTCTATAACCAGAGGGGAAGGTGGTAGGGTGGGATAGAATTTTCTTCTTCTGTTTATTAAAAACACACCTTGGGCACCATTCTAATCTGATTTAGGCATCACGTGATGTATATTTATTACATGGGAAAATTGCCTCAGTGCTTTCACTGACACAGTTTGGACCCAGCCTGCAAAAGCTGCTCTGCATGCAGAGGACTCTCCAGCACCCAGGGATGAAGCAGGAGGGAAGGAAAGAGCCGCTCAGGAATAAAAAGGGAATATCCTAGGGAGAGCCACCTGAAAAGGAGCAGAAGGTGGCTTGAGGCTTAGTAAGCAAGGAGGTCCAGCTCCCAAAACCTGAAGAGCAGCGACAACCAAGAAGGGTGGGAGCAACTGATGGCAGCTGGTAGAGGGGAAGAGAGACGGAGAGGTGAAAGCAGTGATCTGAACCATCTTGGAGACATGCCATAAAACTGAGTAAATTATAGCTGTCGAAATTACCTGTGAAAAGCCCAGCCAATCCTGAATGTGCCAAATCTTGCTACTGCACAGTTTCAAGGTTTATAGCCTGGAGGTGAAGAAACCCCAGCAAGAGGAATAGGCAGCAAGGCTCTGGTCTTCGAGCCACAGCAAGGAACACCTATGGGTCTCCAGGGCTATAGGACACCCGCTTCACCCTAAAGGTGACTCGAAAGCAACTGGAAAGCAGCTAGCCATGAGAGGAGGAGAGCAGCCTTACAGCACAGGGTTAACAGCCACTTGGCGAGGGCTCCTGCTGCATAGCCAAATCTGGGCTACACTGAGATGGGGCTGTAGGGCTTGACATCAACACACCATGTGCGTGGGATGGGGAGGGAGGGTGAGGGAGACAGCCCGGCTGTCACGTAATTGGTAATCTCTGGTCCAAAAGGAGGAGTTATTCAAAAATAGCCAGTTTTCTGGGCAACAGCCCAGGGCAGTACTTTGCTAGAGTTCTGTAGAAACTGAATCCAACCTTTTCCCTTTGCTGCCAGCCAAAGGCATTGCAACAGGCTGCCATTATCACAGTTCCTTCTCTCTCCAAGTAACACAGATTGTGAAATCTATGCTTGTGCATGAAACAGGCCATCCTAAATGTCTCCAGGGTTAAATCCCAAGCTCTCAGAGTAGACCAGTCAATTGCAAAAAAACTTCAGGAAGGACAGGACAGCATGCCAACCTCAGCAGTACGTCTAGGATTGCTGTCTTGAAACTGAAGTATACTCCAGGTTCTTATAAACAGATACACTTTCTCCGGAAAACTCTCCCTGAAAACCTCTGTGCTGCACAGAAAAGCACATTTAGCCCAGGCTCATCCCTACACAGAGCTGGAATAAGCCTTTTGCAGTGTCAGAGACCTTTTGTGTGGAAGCCGGAGGTGGAGAGAATGATATTCTGCCCACAGCAGTGGGTGAAGGAGTAGCATGATGTGTATGAAGGGGAAAAAACATTGCAAATTATCAATATTCACCAAAGCTCCTGGGTGCCCACTGGGAGTTGGGGCCCCAGAGCGGTGAGCACTGTGCAAAGCTCCATCCCTGAAGAGCAATGTGTAGAAATCACAGAGGCAATGGAAACCAAATATGCTCTCACAGCAGCACAACTCTCTCAGTCACTCAATTACCAGATACCCTGCTAACATGGGTTTCTGTTTCCAAGACCTAAGGTAGCATCTTGGTACATGATGTGGGTAGTTTTACTCATTCTTGAAGAGGAAAATACAGACATCTCTGCTCCACTGCGTATTACAGACACATCCTCAAGACTACCTTATCTTTGCTTACAACTTTCACAGAAACACCAGAGTGAAGCCTGGCACTGCTGACACACACCATGCAGCCCTCTCTGTCATGCCAGCCATCAATGCCATTGCCAGGGCTGCTCAGACTGGAAAACAGCTGGCACTGGCAATGGCTTAGACTGCAAGATTTGGTGTTTTCTCCAGTATCACCACCTTTCCGGTACCTCCCTGGACAGCTTGAGCTAGAACAGATGTACGGGGGTGCACATTCTGTCCCAGCTGCTGTATTATGCAGCAGTGTTAAGATCAGACTAGGTGTGATAAGGTCCCTTTTGACATAACATCTCCTAGATTTCATTCTAAAATTAGCCAAGTCTTCCTGGAGCTTAGTGATGAATTTTAGAATCTATTGGATTTATTAATGGTAGGCTTGTTACATCATTATTGTCCATTGTCAAGGATCAAAACAGACAAACTACAATATGACAAAAATCCCTCCTCCCAGACCATGTAAAAGTGAGACTATAATGATAGCAGCATTTTATGTCAGTTATTGACATAAAACACAAATAAATAATAAAACAAACATTAACTACTCCTGCCTACTATATCTTCAAAGAGATCCTATCTTTCCCATAAATTAGGTGTAAAATGTTTAGTCCATGCCACATTAAGACATGGATTCTCTATTACCGGGATAGAAATCCATAGCCAAGTCTACAAATAACTAAATCCCACCTAAACATTGGCAAGAAGATGCATATGTAGGAGACATTGATGACTTTATCTGTGCTGCCAAGTTTAAGATCTGCAGATACTTTCCAAAGGTGAATTTGGGGCAATTATTTATGCAAAAATATTGTTCTCACTTCACAAATAGTATAAGACAGAGACAATCACAGAAAACCCAGCTAGGAAGGGGCCTCAATAAGATGTCTACATTTTCTCCTGCACTGAGGAAGAATCGTATATACTTAGTCTTTCTGGAAGTTGTCTCTGTGATGGAGAGAAATGCATGTTAGTGTGAAAGAAACCACATATTGACCTTTATGTTACCAGGTTATTTCTTTCAAAGCTACACAGCACAGAAGGGCAGACTGCGGTTGTAGCAGCTGGGTATATTATTAATTAGATCATTGGCTGAAGCTTAAAGGGTGTATTGTATCTCACAGGTCAGACTTTCCTGCTGCCAGTGCCATCAAAGAATTTGTAATTGACTCTATAACTCACTTTAACTTTTCTGGCAAATCACTGCTTTGAGAACTACCTGACACTTCTTCCTACATCAGAAATAAGTTCCTTACAGTGTGCATGGTAACAACAGTTTATTTTAACCCTTGCATATATATATATACATATATATAGTTTCTTTTTTTTTTTTTTTTTTTTTTGACACACAGAATATCCACTGAAATCAAGATTAATTTTTCACTCATAGAAACCAGCTACCTTATATTTCACATGAACTTCATTGTGATTGCAAAATCATCTTTGAAGAAAGCAGCAATGCAGAGCCATTTGCAACTGAAGCCTTTTTTTTTTTTTTTTTTTTTTTTTTTCTCTCTTAATATGATATTAATGATTTATTATGAAATTAGTTTTGGCTCAGCTAAACTGACTGTCAAGTAGAGAACAGTGCCTTGCAGTCTGCCCCATACCACCTCTATCACCTCTGTTTAGGTGCCCAAAACAGCTCTAAATAGGTGAATTACTCCTACATGACCTAGCCCCTAGCTCTGGATAGATCTTACTAGGATCATAAATAGATTACCTTTTCACTTCTCACTCCTTACACTAGTTAAATGTAAGTCAGAATCTAAGTCCAAATATAATTGCTTCATTATACAGTTAATCTGCATTATGTCTGTGATTTTCAGGTATGTGTCTTGTTAAAAATAAACAGAAAAGTCAAAGATCTATGTTTTCCACAGCCACAGTAGAAAACTCGCCCCAGAGCTATTTACTAGTCCACTATGCAGTTGGTGGTACAAACTGTCATGCAAATTCCATGAATTACTGCCTGAACACTAATGGCAGAACTGCAAGAATGGAAGAGATTGGAAAAGAAATCAAAGAATTAAAGGAAATGAATAACAACAACATCAACAACAAAATATCTGTACATGATAGACCAAACACGTTACTGTAGTTTCTAATCAAAACTAAATGGACTTACTTCAGAGTGTTCGGTTTGTACACAAACAGGTATTCCCCTTCTGACCAGAATCAAGTACAATTGTAACTATAGTAGTGCTTTGTTTTGTTTCAGAGAAGGTTACATGACTACAGACTTATAAATTACAGATTTGTTATGGAAGTTCTCATTCTCGAGGCTACTGTTGCCTTGCATTGCAGGAAAGTGGTCAGGCAGTAAGAACCTAAGTTTGCAAATTCCATGTTAGATACCACTTTGACAAAACATTAATCCATTTCTGCTAATTCAGTTTACTATCTTAGCCTCAGCTACTGTAGGAATGACAATATGGTTCAAGAAGAATTGCCAGTCACCAGTATGTCCTATAAAAGGAATATTTAAGAGAAGGTTATGAGTTCTTCCCATTTTTGGTGGAATAAGTGCTTCATAAGAATGGTTTCCTGAAATGAATGATAACAAAAGTCCTTGCTCAACATCGCCTTCATATATAATATCTGTTTCAAAGGAAAGAAATCAAAGCTTGCTAAAACAAACCAATTTGCCTAAAGTTACATAGTGTCAAGAATAAAATACAGGTATCCCAAATCCTGGGACAAGAGGACCTTTTTTGTACACTATCATCCCATTTCTTCTCCAGTTAAACAATTCTAGTAGCAAGATATTGTGCTTGGGCTTTGTGAGATACTGGCTCCTTAGATTTACTTTTGATGAGAAAAAAAATGCCATATTCTTAGCCTCCCCCCCAAACAAAAACAAAACAAAACAAAACAAACAAACAAAAAAAAAACAACCAACCAAACAAACAAACAAAATACCCCCTCCCCTCCACCTGCTACCCTTGCACAAAACTTTGTTACAGTATGATTCTCAGTGATTTTTCAACTTAAAACAATTTGCAACTTCCTAAGGTGTTTTTTGTTTGTTTGTTTGTTTGTTTGTTTTTTAGTGGTGGTGTAAATTTCTGATCATGGAAATTTCACTTTGTTGACAGTAGCTTACTTTCTTATTTACCTGTCATTGATTTCCTCAGAAGTAGCCCATGGGCCAGGAGGGCTCTGCCAAACATAGGCTGAAATCACTTCTCTAGAGAATTACTTGTTAAGTGATTTTACCCCCTAGTTTTTTACACTGCAACACAAATCCTTCAGTAAATCTAAAACAAACTTTGCATACAAGTGGACCAGATTACTTCCAGGATTTATGACCTCCTATCTTATCACATCTTCACTACCTTTGATTTACACAGCCCTCATCATGTGTAAAGACTTTAGGACCTTAATTCTAAAATGCTTCTGGGTCTGCAGATGTGCCTGCTCTTCTAGGACAGAAAACAGAACTCTCCTCAAACCTTCTCATGTAGGGAAAAACAGTGTTGCTCTCTAGTAAGGTCACTGATTACAAAGCCATACTTGAAGATGGCAAATGTCATAATGAAGTTATATCTGTTAAAGGCTAACAATAAAATCTATAGAAGTAACCAGTATGCCAGGTTTCTGTGCCACTACTTTAAATGCCTTAAAAAAATGCATTTTTCTCCCTAACTCAGACTGCTGTAGATGGATGTCTCTTCAGGACTTTCCTCAGAGAGGCAGCAAATCTCTTCTACTTTCACCCACTGGTGAATTGTAGAAGCCACTCTTGGGAAGAGGTGAGGTCCTGGACATGCTCTGCATGATGGGCATTCCAGCCCAGAATGAAAATCCTCAACAAACCCAGGTTAAATAAATAAATAAATAAATAAAGATGTATGCAAGACATCTGTGTGCAAGACAAAGAAAATAGTAACTTCTCATCAATGTAAAAGGTCTGAAGTTCAACAAGGTGACCTGCAGTCTTCTACAGATACTACTGCAGGCTGCTTAATTGCCATTGCTGGCTACTGACTATACAGTAAAACTACGGGAGAAAAGACAAAAGTAATTGTAACAACTGGAAGTAGAGGTATAAATATAAATATACTAGGTATGCATGACTGCTATTTGTTTCTTTGCTTGTTTGTTTTAAAAAAAGGAAACTGATACCATTTAATGTTTGGATTTCTCTCTAAAAACAAGGGAAACTTCATTTCCTTGTTTTCCTCCCTCCAAGGACATATGCATTTTGGAAAGGAATAGATGAAAATGAGAATCTGCTGAATGCTGAGCAATAGTTTCATCCATTTGATTAGTCAGCTTCTATAGTGTGATAAAATTTTAGTCTCTCTTCAGCTTTGAGATCTCTCATATCAGAGCTGGCTGAGCATCTGCCTGTTGACCAGACACCCCTGGCAAGTAGCAGCTTTAAGTGAGATTCTGGGACTGCCCATAATGGAAGAGAACATGTCTTCTAGCAGCACCTTGCCCTAAGAGAAATCTTGCTTGAAGACTTGGTACATGCTCCTGATGGCAGGTGCAACTGGTGGACCTTCAACCACCATGGATCCTTGTGTGTTTCTCCTACAGGCAGATATGGAAAGAAGAGCCTTCCCTTCCTCCTAGAAGTCACTTGCAACATCTGACATGTCAGAAGAAAGAAGGCAAAAGGTCTTAAAAATACAGTAACAGTTATACCTAAAATCTGAAGTGGTAACTTACTTCATATAAATGTCTGGAAGTTTAGCTCTACCCAATCTATCCAGATCACTCGGGTCTGCTGCAAATGGGCTATGAGCTTTCCAAGAAAGCAGTCTTTATAAAGTTATCACTATTTATAGGGAACGTAAGAGGCATGATGCAACCCAAAGTTGTTTTTCCTGAATCCCTACGTGTGTACAGATTCACTGCCTTCAAGGGGCAGCCATTCGGTGATGCACTCACTATCACAAAAAAAAGGTCTATCCTTCCTCTTTTTCCCTCCTCATTCCACTGCCTTCCATCTACCCTCTCAGTTTGGTGCCTTGTGTTGACACTTGAACTGCTGTGCTGTGAGCATGCATGTGCCACTGCAATCTGGTAGCACTGTACATCTACTTCATGCAAGCATAAATTATCTAGCAGGATTCCAGACAGCAAGAATCAGGCCAACACCATTCTCGCTCTCATGAAGACATTTCTTTTTTCTCTTGTCTTGTTCACTTAACCTAAAAGGTCACTGCAACTGGAAATGTATGCATATTCTTTTATATGGAAATATAACACTACTTGTTTCCTTCCAGAGAAGTCAGAAATGCTGGAACAACCATTTCTTTCACAGAATTACTGCATTTCTGTTTCTCATCTTTTCTGGAGCCCAGAATTTCAGAAGAGCATAAAATAATGGAAAAGTTATGATGAACATTTCTGGAAAGCAGAAATGGAAAACATTGACTTAGGTTGTCTCTAAAAGTAAAAATTATTATATGCAGTAAGTCAGCTCATCCACCTTGTCTGAATTTGCAGTCTCAGAGTCCAACATT
The DNA here is from genome assembly GCA_011076525.1 of Nettapus auritus. NCBI lineage: Eukaryota > Metazoa > Chordata > Aves > Anseriformes > Anatidae > Nettapus > Nettapus auritus. Next base: position 57,120,915 of record CM021766.1, on the reverse strand, counting down.
CAGAGCTATCGCTAGGGTTTCACAACCAACACCTTTGAAAGGATGCATTTTTAGATCAGCTTTGACTTATCACTGAAAAATGGCAAAGAAATAAATGTATATTAACTACACATACCTATAAAATTAATCAGTGCTTTATTTTTAATTCAAACTGCCAGAGATTTGTGGCAGAGCTGTGAGCAGTTCTATAAATTCTGTATTCCCTGCATTTCTTCCCTGTGGATCCACTGCTTTCCTTTGCCAGAACTGAAATCAAGATCAGCTGCTAAGGCACAAATTGCACAGGCTAGTGGAACAAAGTTTCCTGAGTGTGACAAGAAAATGATATTTGATTCATTAGCAAGGTGAAAAAGGAGAAAAACAGACTTCATACAAGAATTGCAGTTCTGCAGACTGTGATTTGAATTTCTGAAATCTGTTCTGAAATCTGAGCTTTAAACAACTTATTTTAGCTCTAAGTCTCCCATGGGGCATTTCTGGTTATTCTGATGGGTAATAGCCTTGGCATTGCCATAGTATCTATGTTACTCGGTGACTAGCAGCCTCACTATTGAAAAGGTTTTTACTTCAGAAATAAAAGCAGTATTTGATACATGTGGCACCTGGAGATCAGGACTGAAAGCAAACACCCATGGGTCTTCATGAAGTTTTGCTTTCAGTCTTATCCATGAGATCAACAACATTCCTGCTCAGGAGTGATGGGTGAAAGGAATGAAAGGCATGAGGAAAAGTCTTTATAAATAATTAAGCAAATAGGCCAAGTTTTGCTCTTGCATGTGACTTTTACTGTGCCAGAAAAACAAAACAAAACAAAACAAAAAAACTTCTCCAGACATACTTAAGGTAGAGAAATGAAGATAAATGAAAATATGTTTTAGTTAGACTTAGACTTTCATCCTTTTTTTTTTTTTTTTTTTTTTTTTTTTTTAATCAGAAGCTTAAAAAGTTGAATTATTCCGGACAAATAAATTATTCCCCATTAAAATATGATTGGTCTCTTGTGGTAGCACCTCAGGTGTGCCTTCTGTGTTTTTATGTATCAGATTCCTCTTTCTTTACTTTATACAGCATTTTACTTTACAAGTGGTGTGCTTAATATGAGCACAAAGTGAAGAGCTGTGTACTGCCTAGGTGAGCGGAAACACAGGAACTAGAGATGTGCTGGCAACTACTTGGACATTAAGTAGGCTTACCAGAGCAAGCACCTAAATGAAGTCAGAAGAGGAGTGGCAATGTACTTAATCACCAAGTCAGAACCCATTAAACAGATCAGTATATCGTAAAGATATTGTCAGTGGTGAATGAGCCTTTCTTTCTTTTTCTTTTTCTTTCTTTCTTTCTTTCTTTCTTTCTTTCTTTCTTTCTTTCTTTCTTTCTTTCTTTCTTTCTTT
>CM021766.1:57060046-57119514 GCA_011076525.1 Nettapus auritus | reverse complement strand
TTTCTTTCTTTCTTTCTTTCTTTCTTTCTTTCTTTCTTTCTTTCTTTTTCTTTCTCCCTCATTCCTTCCTTCCTTCCTTCCTTCCTTCCTTCCTTCCTTCCTTCCTTCCTCCCTTCCTTCCTTTCTCTCTTTCTTCTATGGATGCCATTATGGGAGAAAGGTTGTCTCCCCCACTGGAATTATCCAAAAATAATAATATATATATGTATATATATATATATCTTTATTCATTATTTTTATGTTTTTCTTAATAAAGAGGTCATCTGCAATTTCTTCTTTTATATTTTTCATCTGAAAAAAAATCACTTACAAGTCATGAAGGAATGACCTTCTAGCTCCATAAATCAATGTGACAGGTGATTCAATCAGCCACATGCCTTCTCTGATTTAAGCAGCTGCTGACTCCCATAGAGCATGCAGAGTGCAGGTCCCAGTGGCCCTGCAAGTGATGAAGAAAGCAGCAGGTTTGCACTTTTAAAACCACTGAAGCCTGGCTGAGGAAATCACTGACACAAGTGAAATAAAGGGGACTGAATGTTTAATTTGCATGAGCTACTGGCATTGCACACACCTCTGCATCACATTTTCTCCCTCTGCACAGTGTAAGTTTTGCTAGAGAAACTGCAACCTCACTGCAGACTTTGTTTGTACAAATTGATATATGAATCCATCCCTGCAATTTTTGTATGCTTCCCAGGCACGTGCTTTGTGAACTTTAAAGGAAGAGCTGCAACAAGGGTAGCAGTAGTACTGTTTAATCTCAAGTAGGAGGAGTAGAGCTGGACAGGCTGCTGAGTGCCAAATGATGACCTTCACCTGGTGGCCCAAATTCTCCTCAAATTGAGAAGAACTTACTACATCAGGATGACTCTCAGCTGGATTTCTTATGGCATCACTTTGATTTTATTCAGATAGATATGAAAACAGGATTCAACATTGTTGTCATGACCTAAGAGAAGATGCACTTCATGTCTGCAACCAAACAGATGTACCTCTGTCCTACTCAGGCTGTCCATATTTTCATCCTCACTTAAAATTTACTTGCACATTGCTATCTCAAAATACCCTGAAAATTCAACAGTTTACAGTGCTTTCCCAGGACTGAAACCCATCCTCTCTTAGCTTTATTTTTTCAAGCAACCAAAAGAACCACAAAGAAAGATTCATGAAGTTTTCCTACAAAAGCTGAAAAATCCCTTCTTTGAAAGCAAGTTGCCAGTATGCTCCTAATTCTAAAAAATCTGCTCCAAACAAGGTATTTAGCAAGACATGGTGATTGACAAGTTTGACTCTATTACTTGGAATCAAGTCTATGTGCCTTGGTACTGTTTTGTAGTAAACTGTACGGATGCAGTGAAAGGAAACAGGAATGGGGAGAAAAACTTGTAATATTATTGTTGGTCTTATCTACATAAAAGTAGTAGAATTCACCTCTCTCTTGGTGGACAAATAGTAGAATGGCTAGAAAACTGAATTATTCCATTAAGTTCTGGAACATACAGGTCCATCTAAAACTAGTGTCCTGTTTCAAAAGTACAAATGATGGAAGTTTAGAAGAAAAACATGTGAAATATAACACATAAAAAATAGCTGTGCCCATTACACCCTACTAGTGTTTTAGGTAGCACCTATAGATCGTATCCTGTTCCTTATCAGTTGGTAATCACTAACAGACCTACATTTCACGGACTTTAAATATATATTAAAAAATCATTTACAGCTTTGGACTCCAATGTGTCTTGTAGCAACAAGATATGTCAATGCTACAGTAAGTTTTTTGGGAAAAAAATAAAAAAGATATTCTTCACTTTTTTCTGAAGCTGCTGCATTATAAATTCACTTTTTGGAGAAATATTAAACTATGTAGGTAGATGAGAGAGATCCACAAATAATTTTCTCTGCACTTACATGAATTCACAGAACTGCTTCTTCACATCATCTCTTTGTTCAAATCTGAAAAGACATAGTCTATTTACTCTTCCTTGTGTTGGAGACATTTCATACCTCTGATAACCCTTGCTGTACTTCAAATTTATTGCAGTTCTGCTGCTTGTTGGGTTGGCCTGGAATTGCACGCAACCATCACCATCTCAGCACAGCATGGTTTTATGCATACAATGATGTAATTTATGCCTTCAGTTTGTTAACAGAAAGTAAACAGACCTATGTGCACACATACAAAAGAAGGGACAACCCAGCCTCAGTTCTTAGCTTGTCACCTCCCATCTTGCTGCGTCAGCATGCTGCCACTGTCCTGACCAAGTGGCACATCCCCTGCCAGGTCTCCACTGCTGTGCAGAGTTCAAGCAGTATGTGGCAACTGCATGAAGTGTGCACGTTTGTCCAAGAAGAAACAGTTGATTTTTCACTGCCTGGCTCCTTTTGCCCTCTCCCCCACACATGGTTTTGATCGAGGCTTAATTCTGGGAAGTTTTGTGGCTAATGCTACAAAGGAAAACAGACTGATTTACTGCAATAATCTTTTTTGGCCTTGGAATGGAAAAAAAACTGTGGTGCCCAGAAAATTTGGAGGACGCAGTCCCCCAGTTGGGAAAAAGAGGAACGAAAGCAAAAGTCTCTGACCCTTTCTCTTACAAAACACTTTTCTTAACACTTCTGATGTGTTCCATCATTATTTTGCCATGGATCTGCTCTCTTCAGCATCTTATTATCATCTTTTCTCCCCCGCATACACCCATGAGGCATATATGACTTTGAAGGCCAACGGGCAAAGGTGTTTCATAGTTTTTGTCTTTAATTCCCAGTGCATCAGCTGTTTTTATGCATGTTGTTTATCTCTGTGCCACAAAATGATCCAGACTTTAGAGGAACAGCAGGAGGAAACAGAGGAAAACAACAGAGGAAAACAGGTCCCAGATTTTTTTTAGGCAAGCTTCTAGTTTCCTGTAAAGTTGTGGCTTTCTACTCGATTTTCACCTGGCAGTGGGGAACATGCAAGTATGAAGAGCAAAATACTGGAATCAAGATTGTTCCTTCATTCAGGATAAAAGATTCTCACTTAAAATATGGGTATGTATATACAGTATGGGTAAGAAATCCCTGAAACTAATCTAGACTTTTACAGGTTGCATTACTTCACTGTTTCAAGCTATTTTTCCTTGGACAAAATGAGTATACAGAGTACACCAAAAACATGCAAAATATTTAGGAAGAGAACATGGAACACGCCTCCCAGCTGGAAAACTAACTTCCTCATCAACCATAATCCACCAAGACAAGACAAGCTTAAAGTTTGGAAGGACAGAGACTGCTGGCTGGATCTTAAAACTAAAAAGAAAAAAGCATTTGCACTTAAGTCCATCTGAACATTAGGCAATAAATAATTCTTGATTATTCCACTTTAGTAGTTGGACATAGGTTTAAAGGCTACATTTTTAGTTGGAATAAATTTGTGTAGTTTTGTGAATGTGAATAGAGGTTTGCATGAGACAAGAGCTTTATATCTTTCTAGGTGCTAAGTGGATTCACTATTTTTTAATTTTAAACCAAAGAATTGAATAAATTTGAGGGAATCATGAATGGATTAAAGGAAAAACATAACATAGTATCTTGTGCCAATGCTCCAGCTGCTCTGAAACTACAAGTTCCCCAGGCTGAAGCTAGAGTGAAACATTTGTCTGTCACTTCATCTGCTTCAAGGATTCCCAAAGAAAGACACTGCTACATTCCAAAAACTCAGTCATTTGTCCTTTATTGCTTCATTTCTTGGAATATTTTTGAAATCTCTCTCTTATAAAATAAAGTAGGACTAACGAAATGAACAGATGAAAAAAAAAAAAGATATTCCCAAGGAGTTAAATCACTAAGTTATTCTTAGAACCATGGAGATGACAAAGACTTTACTTTTTCCATAAAATCTGTAAAATGCTAATTGAAAAAAAAAAAAAAAAAAAAAAAAAAAGTAACTTTAACAACACAACAAACTGTCCAGGCATGATACTTTCTCTGTCTCCATTTTTATTTAAAGCAGGATCCACATGTAAGGAAGTAGATATAGACACAAGCTGATAATCTTGTGTCTCTCAGACCTCTGCTACACATTGTATTTATATGCTACCTCCCTTCACAGTAATAAAATGTTTCATAACTTATCACAGATTTGTAACTCATTAGAGATGGGAATGCCTGTTTGCAAATGGGAAGCTGAGACAGAGGAACTAAAGCCTGGAAAAGGTATTTAGGAGCTTAAATCCCTTTCAAATGAGTAATTTCATTGTGAAATTTTTCTGTTGATCCCTGGCTGGCAATAACAGGAGATGAATTCAGATGTTAGGAGTCACTAATAAACATTGGTTCTAGCATCTTCCCAGAAACGTGGAAAAATTAAACTGGCACTCAGATGAGCTAATCTTTCTCACTTGCAAAGGATCTATAGGTCAGCTGTACAAAAGATGCTTTAGGAAACAACAGAAAAGAACAACAGAAAGAAAATATTATTCTATATGATTTTATGAAAAACAGATAACAGGCAACACCAGCTGCTCCTTTCCCAAAGTATACCAATAAATGTGTGTGTGAACATCCCTCTCTGATTTTCTGCTGAGTACCAGCTAGGACATCTGGCTACTTCCCCTTCTGTGGGAACATGTGACCTGCAGCTTGAGGGTGCTAAATCCCAGGGCACTGTCCCCACATAGGGTGTCAGCCCCAGCCCACCTGACATAGCTGCTCCTCTTCTGCTGTTCACTGTAGCTGATCTCCTGCCCCTATCCTATGTCTGCTCTTCAGGAAGTATATAGCAAAGAATAAGGACAGCCATTGACAAGAGATAACATTTTAAGAAAAAAAAAAAAAAAAAAAATCCCTTCTTTTTTAGGCTCTGATTTTTGCACTCTAAAAGTGTAAATTATTATCCCGGATTAAGATGGCCACAGCACTGCTTAGAATTGGTTACTTGACTGATTTTTACACTCAGTGCAATTGTTCTACTTTATGATATGCTTACATTTATAACAGAAATGCACTCAAATATGATAACACAAGACATGAACCAGACATTTAAGGCCTGTCCATTCTTTTTGTTCATCTCCACTCCTCTCAAAGAGACGTTCGCTGAACTGTCTCCCCACACCAGGGCTACTTTTTCTCCTGAAACATGTATTTCACCAAAGTAAAGACAGTAGTTGGAATTGCAAGATGTGAGCTCCATACTCCCTCACTCTGTGAGTGTAAATAGCTTGTTCTGCCATCCAGCAGACAGACCTTCTTTTCTGCTAAGCAAACTATTAATTAATAATAATCTCTTTCAGTCTTTGAAATAAAAATATCTCACTGTCAAAAGCTAGTGTTTCCAGACACTTGAACATGAGTCTTATGCTTTCACCTTTCCTGAATCCACTGTGTGTGCTTAAGGATCAGAAACTGCACCGACTATCCACACTACAAAAGAATAAAATGGATTCATTTGATCCCCTCTCTGGGTTACAACTGGTTTACAAGCGAGAAAGCGTATGTGTGCATGTGGGGGCAGAAGGACAATGTGAAAACCTGGACCTGTCTCTCACAGTATCCTTCTGGACAACATGTCCAGCATACCGCTAGAGAAGTACATAAAATGAGTGAACAATTGGCTGACAGGTTGAACTCCATTTTCTGGGATACATCCAGCATAACTTGGCTGGCTGAGAGAAGGGATTGTTCTGTTCTGTTCTGCACTGGTGTGGCCTCACCTTGAGTACCATATGCAGTTTTAGGCACCACAATATATGAAAAACATAGAACTATTAGAAAGTGTCCAAATAGGGGTTATTAAGATGGTGAAGGGCCTAGAGGGCGAGACGTATGAGCAACGGCTGAGGTCCCTTTGTTTGCTCAGCTCAGAGCAGAGCAGGGTGAGGGGAGGCCTCATGGCGGCCTGCAGCTCCCTCACAAGGGGAGTGGAGGGGCAGGCGCTGAGCTCTGCTCCCTGGGGACAGCAACAGGACCCGAGGGAACGGCATGGAGCTGGGACAGGGGAGGGTCAGTCTGGGTGTCAGGGAAAGGTTCTGCACCCAGAGGGTGGTCAGGCACTGGGACAGGCTGCCCAGGGCATTGGTTACGGCACCAAGACTGCTGGAGATCAAGAAGCATTTGGACACCGTTCTCAGACATATGGTATGATTTTTGGGAGGTCCTGTGTGGAGTCAGGAACTGGACTCGATGACCCTTGTAGGTACTATCCAAGTTGGGATATTCTATGATCCTGTGATTCTACAGTTGAGACTGCCAGTACTTCCAGACAAAAGGCCTGAACTGGCAGAGCAGAAGATGTAACTTCTTGGTCTAATCCCAAAGTTGTGGGTGATGCAGTTCACTTCTTTCTCAGAGTTTACCACCTGAGTTTCCTATTCATTTTTTAAGATTACCCCCAAACATTGCTATTTCTCTTCTGGCTTTCTAGTAAATTACTATATATATATATATATATATATATATACACACATATATTTAACCAGTGATATCCAAAGGAATTCTTAAAAATGCACCACAGTTCAAGGGAGATCAACATCATGGAGGGAAGAGAAAAATTGCCCTTTCATGTGGTAATTTATATGTAAAGAATAGTACACAATGTTCATCAGTCACAAGTTTAACCAGGTCTCTGGCAGTTTGTGAACCAACAAAGTCAACTGGGGACAGGTTCTGACCAAACCAGGCCTGAATTTCCAGTGATCTCATTCCCTTTCCATGGACTCCACAACAAGGTTTACATATTATTTCAGTGTGATCTGGCTAGATACAGTGAAGTTAGTAGGTGTAGTCAGCAGATGGATTTTATTTTCTTTTTAAGTTAGGAAATATCTTAATAAATTAAAGTTATGAATGCTCTAAGGTGCATGCCATTCCGTGAGCCTCACACGTACACAATAAATGTTGTAACACTAGTTACGACAGTGTTTGCATAGCCTGCTTTCTCATGCTATAAAACACAAAAAGCTCACCCAAAATTATCAAATAGGTGTGTTAGCATTGCTTAAAGGAAAAGGAAGTTGTGTATATATAACTCTGCTAAATTAAGATTAAGAAGGTAATTGGTCTATAGGAGGAGTCAGTAAACATAAAATAGGATTCAGCTACCAGCAATGGATAAAGTTGAAATGTTGCTTAAATGTGAAAAGGAACAAGACCTCTTAGATCATAAAAGAATCTCTGGAAGATGACAGTGGATGGTTTTCCATACTAGTATAGTGGTAATCACTAAAAGGTTCACATTTACTAACAGTTATAAGGATTACCATGAGTCTTTTGTATCGGAACATGAGAAGATAGCATGTAAGATGCACATGCCTTAGTAACTGCTGTAAGTAGATTGATCAGTCTAGTACTGCTTGGGCACGAACCAGGCTACGTGATACAGCAGGCAGAAAGGTATGACAATGTTTTCACTTTTCCAATAGTTACAAAAGCAGAAACCAAATCATTTGTCAAATGCATTCCAAAGGAGGGACGTAATACAGTAACACAAAATAGCTATCTTCAGATGGCACGCACATCTACTATAACCACAACTGAACAGACTAACAACAGACTAACTACTTATAATTGGTACGGGATGTGATCCCAGGACAAGGTCAATAACTGTTCCTCCTCTGGACACCACTCAGTATCTTCTCAGCTACTCCTGTGACTGAATGGGGAGAGAATGGTGAGTATTTTCATATTGTTTTTCATCCATCTAGTTTTACCCTTTAGCTTGAAAAGCTTCCAAGCCTTAACACGCTGTAAAACTGACATCTGAAAGAAGGCATGCCTATTCACTGAGATTTTTGGATGTTTAACAGATCGGAAGTCCTATTACGGAGCAACGTCATAGAATTCTTCTTCCTGTTTTTCTCCATTTTTCTTGGTCCAATAAACATTCAGTGTTTTGGCAAAGAGACACTGGAGCAGTTGAGGGATCAGGGAGAAATCTGGGGAGAGTTCAACAGTGTAATGCTGCGCCTGGGATTTTTCAGGCTGAGCTATTCAGACACTGCAGAGATGGGGCCACTAACAAGGGTGAGACAAGCTGCAAGTCCTACCCATGCAAAAAAAAGATTCATGGTGCTGCTCTTGATTTTCTGTATAAACAAATAACTTTGCTTCCCAGGATTACCAGGCTACACTTGCCAAGCTGGCGGTTTTTGCAAGGGAGGCCACTGTTCTGGGGACTCCCTTTGACCCTATATGCTTTGGCAGACCTCCTAGTTTTCTTGGTGGCCTCCACAATTGAGACAGAAGATACTCCAAACCTCAAAACAACCTTCAAGTAACAGCTGGGAAACTGCAGCTCCAAATCAAACATATTCAGAGATCTGGGAATGAGAGCCATTCCTACAACAGTGAAAAGGAGAAAGCGGAGGGGACCAGAGCACTGAGAGATAAAGGGGACCTGCAAATTGCCCATTCAAAAAATCCTCCAGAATGCTATAAGGACTTCAAAATGAATTGCTTTGATGGTTACAAACATGCTGCTGCAACTCATTTTTCTATCACATTCCACAAGGTTTTCAAAAATTATTTCTATAGAAAGCTATTTATTTAATCCTTTTAATCTCTTCAAGTGTAGTTTCTGTGTCATTATTCAGTTCTGATCTTTAGGTCTGTGGGATTTGTATTGTGGAAAAGTCTGAAGTATTGTTTTTCAGTTACATTTTATTGGGGAAAAGAACTAAGTTTAAATTATTGAAACAATATCAAATGACCCAGGCAGCAGTTCATCAGGTTCACACCAGTACCAGTTAGAGCAAGCTATGGGTTTATAAAGCATGAACCATGAGAACAATTGTAACACAGATCCAGCAGAAACTCCATCTAGTCCCTAAAGAATTGCACAGCTGTTTTAGGCAGTCTACATCTATCTTCCCTGGGTGCGTGCTTTGATCATTTTCCCACAATGACATTTCATTTTAGATTTTGTGACCTCCTCCCTAATTCTTTGTTGCCTCACTCCTTGAATGCCTGGTTTCTTCTTGTGCTCTATGCAAAGTGAGTCTAGGGTGGTTGTAAAAAGTCACTGAATTGAGACAACTCTACAGCCCATGGGACATTTACTTTGTATAGGAATAAGCAACTCTCTCTGTAGTTCCAGGAGGCAAGAAATAGCAGGCCTTTCTGGGTGGTTTCTGCTGTGCTACCCCCCATATCTGCCCCTGCTGCCTTTAAAAAAAAATCAATTTACAATACGGTTCACGGCCCAGCCTCACAAATAGCTTTACTACTGCAACTCAGAGAGCAGCATGGGGAAAGCTGTGGCCTTAGTGATTAAAGTATTGAGCACAGGAGGCTGAGATCTGTTGTGGTACATGAAAAGTTGTTTTTAACTACAGGGAATGAAAAGATAATTGTGATAGTTTTAGTATGAGTGTATTTTGTAGGTTAAGATTCACAGGCAGTATATATTGGATTGGCAAGAATCTAAAAAAAAAAATACAAAAAGAAATCCCTTAACATGAGGGAAAAGTCATTTATTTATACAAATATCAATTTTTATGAGGCTACATGCAAGTAAGACTCTTTTTAATATCTCTTTTTAATATGTCTGTGAAACACTTTTTTTTTTTTTTTTTTTTTTTTTTTTTTTTTTTTTTTTTTTTTCCCTGAGGTGAAAGGGCAGATAGCTACTTCGTGGAATTTATTCTCAGTTGCTCTGTCTTGGCAATGTACACTTCTACCTTGGCCAAGCAAAGAGATACAAGTGTTAATGTACTTTACCCCATATTTGGCAGGGAATCAATTGCCAGCTCATCTGACAAAAGGTAACTGATTTAGCCATGGAGAACACCTCATCTGCCTCTCCCCAGTGCCTAATGTCACTGACTAGCCAACACCTTGCTCACACAAGGTCCCACCAAGCCCTCATGCTTTACACCCCGGCATCCTCCCCCTTGTGGTTCACTCTGAGCAGCACAGCTAGATGCAAAACAGGTCGTGACAGAAGTGTTAGTGAGGTTTCTAGTCTCTTTCTAAGCAGTAATTCAACAGTGTGAGAATGCCTGCCATGTGAGAGAATCAGGTTCAGTTCCTTCTCCATCTGAACAGTTGTGAGGCTGCACCTCCCCTGACACAAGTGAATATTTTAATCCTGACCAGAAAGTTGGGGGCTGTCCCTCAGACCTCCTTGCTGGGAAGGGGTAGAGATGGATCAAACAGATTAAATTGTTGTTGCAATTATTATAAAAATATTTCTGAAAACACGATTACTGAAGTACATAGGAACAAATATGCAACTCTAACCTGTACAATCAAATAACATACCGATACCTGCTGTAACTGGAACGCTGGGCTCCAAGGCACACACTTGTTTGGTCATCATATTTCTTTTTCCTAGAAGGGCTTATCTATTTGCCTTAAAGCTCAGCATGGAGCTGAAGAGAACACTTACTATTAATCATTGCATGTCTGGTCATGTACTTTTTTCTCATTTTCTCTAGATCCCTCTTGCAAAATATTTCATTCCCTTTTGAGCTGCCATTACAGAAGGCTGCTGCAAGGTTTTAGGTGAATTTGTGACGTGTTTTGAATAAGGAGTACGCAGGTCAGTTATTGCAGCAATGTTTGCCTCATGCGAGACAGCTCTTACTGCATTTCCAGTTTTTTATTTTTATTTTTTAAAGGACCAATAACTATGCTAACACTTTCTTTTTTCTTAAAAAAAAATGGCACAAATCAGCTACAAAGCAGTAAGTAATGTTATGAATAGGAAGCACTGAACTAGATGAAGTTTATCTTCCAACTACTCAGTTTAACTTGCTATCCATCATAGGCGCTGTGAGGGGCATTATTCATCAGCGGTATTTTCATCTAGAACTCTGAATGTGTGTTGAAATTATCCCTGGCAGCTTGACTGGAAGAAGAAGAGGCCTTTTAAAAACTGCAGTAAAGACGTAAGATGCTCAGTAAACACAGATGTGTGTTTTGACAATTGTGGAGTTGCATGATTAAACTTCAAACACTAACAGCACTTCAAGAAGGTCCCCTTCCTCCCCTTCCCTCCCCCCTCCCGTTTTTTTATACTCAAAGTGTTTATAACCAAAGTACAAGGACGTTTGACAGCAGTTATTAAAATCACAAAGCCTCTAGATGCAGTAAAACTGCCCCGTTCCTCTTAAAACCCGGCCATTCCGAGACACACCAAAATGCAGAACAAAACCATCATCACCAACAGTAAATACAGGTGAAGAATCGGTCAGAAGCAGGGAAGAGCAATACCTTTCAACTGGATTCAAACTACTCAAAGTCTGAAACATCCACCAGTGCTAAAAGCCTCTCTAAGAATGAAGCGAGGCTCTCAGCAAAGCAGAGGATAACTTGTCCAAAGGGGACAGGTCCACCAGACTGGCAGGCTGAGTTCAGGCAATTCCTCAGAGGGATCCCAGCTTAGCTGCTGCTAATACCTGTGCACGTGCAGGGCTGCTCCAGCTGGGAGCTTGTCTGCTGCCCACTCTTAGTGCTGTGCAAGACTATGAAAGGCAGTGAAGCCAGCTGTTATATTAATAGCAGTTCAGAAGAGGTTAGGTAGAGGACAGTGAACCACTGCCTCCAACACTGGCACTACAAGCACACAGGAGGCCACTGGAGAAGCTGTCCTTTTACAAAATGCATACAGCTCCATAAGGAGGATGACAAGACAAGACTCCTTGAAACACCTGTTGTAACAATTTTCTAAACAGACTTAAGTGGATGTTCTTGGTCTTCATGCATGCAGCAGGGAGCTGGAGCAGGAATGCTGGAAGAGATGCAAAACTTGAAAATGTTGGGAAAGTGTGCAAGTGTGAATGTGCAGGACAAATGTGTGTGTGTAGGGTGTCACTTGATCTTCAAACACCACTGACCTGCTACATACTACTTCTCTTCAGTGAAGCCCTCTGGCAACCAGTAATGTTATGGCAGAATTGGATGTAGAATAAGCGTTGTTTTAAACCTTTTTTTTTTTTTTTTGTAAACTGGAATGAAAAAGCAAGATAGATCCTGGACGAATTATTCAGTAGGGTTTTTTTTTGGTCTGAATATGCCTTGGAGATGTTTGGATGAATTAGGGCTGTGAGATTTTGCCTTCAGTGCTCCCCTGAAAATCTTATCAAGGACTGAACCTTACCATTTGTACTATCCCAGCTCCGCCTGCTTTTCAGAAAGCAGTAATTGCACACAGCTTGTTTTACTTAGCTTTAGATCTCCCCCTGGGAACCAATACTTCTCATTTCAGTGAACAGAGCCGAAGCTGAGAAAACGAAGCCTATTGTTACTTGAGCTCAAGAGGCAAAAGATATTTGGAAGTTTTATAAGTTTGGCTTAGAAGACGAGAATCTTTCCTACCCTCACCATCCACTGGGACCAGCTGATCTACAAACTTATGCTTTGATAATATGGAGAAACATTTCTTTCACAACTGCAAGGGCACCACCCTTCTCCAAACGCCTCCGTCCATTGAGCAGAGCACCCTGGCAGCTCTGTTAGTGCAATTACAGTCCATCTCAGGCACTGAATATATACAGGGACCTGGATTTTCCCTAGATGTTCTATTCAGATCGAGTATAAATGAGCCATAACTACATCTCAGCTGGGAAATAAGGAGGTTTCAAACTGGCTGAGCAGAGAGGATCGATCTGGAACAGTCATGCCAGTGGAAAGAGAGTGCAAAGGGTCTAATTAATTTTGAGATAAGACTTGATCTAAGATCAGAGGGAATAGCTGCCCACAGAGTGATGAGGATGCTGCTCATAACACTACTTCCAGCCCCATGGCATGCTAAAGAATTTGCACAGTGCTAGGGACAAAAGCCATTAGGCTAAGTTGCTGTGCACAGAGCTAACTTGCGCTCACTGCAGCTGTATTCCCATTTTGTGACAGCCCAATTTGCACCTGCTGGAGAGCAGGAATACATAAATCTTAATCCAGTGGAGAGACCAGGGGCAGTTCAGAAAGTGGGGGAATTCACAAGATATGTCACTGAATTCCATCTTCTGTTTGTCAGAGAGGTGTTGGATAGCTTTTGCTGTGGACCTTTATCTTTGCATAAGTCAAGTTACCATGAAGCAGCAGGGCACCCTCAGCAGCTCAAGGAATGTATTTGGAGGAAGGAGTAGTGGAGGAGCAATGGGTGGGCAGCTCTTCCTCATCATCAGGTCTTACTCCTGACTCCTCCTGTTCCTGTGTTCTCTCTTCTCTTCTTCTCCTCCTAAAAAGATATCAGCTGAGCCTTTTGTCCCTGTAGCTTCTGGTCTATACATTTCTCGTTTGCAAACAGCTGGCTGTGATCCTGTAAGACTTATGGCAGGTGAAGGGAACCATGGATTAACCATCTCCAGAGCTGAGGTCTGGCCACGTTTCATCGAAGTGCAGGCATGGGGTGGGCTGGAACCTCTTAATTCCATTCCCTCTCTTCCACCTGGGAAACTGGCACAATGAGTTCAGAGCAAAGGTGTTAGTTACTGTTCTTCTGGATCCTGCTAAAGCAATTCTTTAATCATAAGTTGATTTAAGGTACAGGATTGGGTTTAGGGTATTCTTATAGTGCTTGATACTTATCTTTCTGGCTTGGGCTTAACCTATCACAGAAAAAAAAAAAAAAAAAAAAAAAAAAAAAAAAAATTGTTAGGAAAACCTGAAGGGATTTTCAGGGTGTTTGGACATAGAGCATTAAAACTTAGAACTATTTCTCATGTTAGTGTAAGTCAATCACCACTCACATTAGCCTACTATACTGAATAACTAGCACTGGGGATCTATCTCTCTAGTGATTCTTCTCTTGGCATTTCTGTAACAATACCAAAAGTTTCAGTGTATTCTACCTTCTAATTACTCAATAATTTTGACACACAAAAATGTTTTGAATGTTTACATATCACAGATGAACCAAAGGGATATACACCTCTTTAGCTCTAGAAATGGTAAAGAAATAGTGATTATGTCAGCACAAGGAAAATGTTGAAAATAGCGCCTAATATGGCATTCCTACTTCTGCTACAGAAAGGCATAATAATAAGATATATATATATATATATTTCAGTTCTGCTAAGGAAATACATCCTTCCAAGAAAGCCCTAACTTAGGGAATTTGCAAAACTTTTCCCTGCACATGGTGAACTTTGGATTTCTGACAGCTCATACATGAGGCAATTCAAAGCTTAGAGGTCTGCCTTGCAAGAATTGTTTTTGTTCCCTTTTTTGGCTTTATTATCTGGCTTCTCATTTGAGATTTTTGATTTTAAACAAGTCTTTCTTTCAAAACAAGACATTTTTCCTGCTGGAATTCAAACAACAGTCCTACGGCACTGCATGAATTATCCCCTTAGACAAATGTCAAAATTTATAGCAACTCAAAACAAAGTAGTGTCTACTGTCTTCAGTTCAGGCTTACAAGCAATCAAAACCAAGGAAGATATGTAAAATAACCTAGTTGTGTATTTTATATGGGATATCAGAAATACTTAGGCACCAGTGCACTAGTGTAAAGCATAAAAGAGTACTTCTGTTGTCTTTCATACAGATCAGACAAATGGGCACATGTGGATGAGAGGTCATCACAGAAGTTTATTTTCTATGAAGAATTCAGTAAAACTGGAATTGCTTTCTCTTAGTGGTTTTAAAATTAAATGCCTTTGAAAGTTAATTTTCAATTATAAGCATGTTTTTGTTGTTGTTGTTTTGTCAAAAACTTATATGTTTAGGTTTTTGAAAGGAAAACCTTTCCAAAGCAAACAAGAAGTAAATATATAGCAAAAACAATTACACACTAAAGTTTTGTTTTCTTCTTTTTGTTGAGGGAACAGCACCCATGAGAAAAGTCTAGCTTCAGTATTTGGTGGTTTGCATTATTATTACAGGTTTCCCATAGCTTCAAGAGAGACATGAGCTACAGGATTTGAATCACAAGTGTCATCAAACGAGGACATGTCTTTCAGTATATAAATCAGAACTGTACATGTGAGGAAGCAAAAGCACTAAGCTAACCTATTGACTTCAATGACTGGTTAACTGTTTTTGAAAGACTGGCTTCTGTTTTATGATCCTGATTTTTGACATCCAGTTCTGAAAAAAATAGATTTAACTTTAATGGCTAAAATCTGTAAGCTGTGCAAGTTTTGTGTAAGTTAATATACAAATACAGAAAATAGTATCTTCATTATAAGCACAGAATATTGTAGAAATTGAAGTTACATTTACCTCTTTCTACCAGTGTAACTGCAGAGAACTATCTGTGATGATAAAGCTATTCACAATCAATTTCAATGTAGCTACAAGCAGAGTTTGGTCCACTCTCTCTTACGTGGTTTGCAGAATGGCCCTGTGCTACATCTTCCCTGTAACATGCTAATAATTGCTTTCTGGCCCAGACTTGGTCCTTTGAAACTAAGCAGATGGTCCTGGTACCCCACTGGCCCCTTCTCTATAAAAAACAGTGCTGGCAAGTGAATCCTTTGTAGATGGAGCCCAGGACAGGGCACTCATGGTAACAGCTGTGGGACCAGCTAACCCTTGACTAATGGGGCATTTGTGATGGCTCTGGTTTCTGAAGACATTGACAGGATTGGAGCCACACTGACAACCCTGGAGGGAGGCCTGGTATTTCATACACACTGTCCAGTACATAATTTTTACATTTGGGGGTTATGCATGGATGCACATGATCTGGTCTCTCCCTAACCATATTTTGAGCCTTTCTAGTGCTTGGCAGTGCATGTACATTCTTTTTATATGCCTTAAAAAAGAAATTAAACCAAAACACCAGACTTGGAAGTGGAGGCCTGCAGGAGCAAAGCCATGTTGCAAAGTGACTGTGATAAATAAAGTTCTGTGATTCCGTAATTCTGAGACAACAAAGTTTGTGAGCAGCACTCTTTCTTCTCCCTGCCAGCTCTCTGAACTGGTGCCCAACAACCAGGTCCTTCTGTCTGGCCACCTGTCATGAGGTGCTACAGACTGAACCATGGCCTCAGAAGAACTCGTGCACTGTCACTGGTTTTGCCACTTAGAGATGGTTAGCCCTTGCTAGTCAGTGACTTGCAAGACGGCTGCTGCCTGTAAGTAGCAGAAAAAATGTAGTTCTCATCAAGTGAGTCAGCAGATAGGACAGAAAACGGCTCTGCCAAATGAGAAAATGATATTTCAAAATAGGCAAAACCTTGGAGGAGGACCTGTTCTTTAGGCTTTGTATAAGTGCCTTTAAAAAATGTGGTGGAAAGGCAGCCTGGAACTCTCTCATCGTTATGCAACTTGCTACAGGTGTTGCTGAGCCTAGTTTCCTGATATCAGGTACTTAACATTTGACACCTACTTGCTAGAGCATTTGGTTTTAGCCTTTTACCAGAAGATAAGGAACTGGCTTTATTCTGGTGGGAGTAAATCCTGGCCATATGTAGACACCCACCTTGACCAAGTTTTTATGGTTGACAAGACACGTCTGTGCACGTTAGCCAAATAAAATTTCATGCCTTTCAAATACTATTTCTACATAGAGTCACTTTCTAGTTGAGGTCAGGCCTGTCTGATCTCTCTCCTGCCAGCCACTTGGCTCAGGATGTTAAAGTGAGTTCTCCTAATTCATCAGATGCCAACTCAATGAAATAATCAATTTCTTAACAGGAACTAAGCTTAAACTATAAACATCTTGCAAGTTATTCTTCAATGCACTATGTCGGTTATTTACAAAGTGCTTTTCTGTTGACTTATTATTTGTTCATGGTTTTCTGCTGCCCATCTATAACTACTTGCACTTCTAGAATCTCCCACATCTCATTAGAAAGACGTGAGTTTTCAGAACAGTAGATCTGTTAGTCATTTTTTCAGCGCTGTTCTTTCACTTTCTACTCTTCCACACAGACCAGTATAAAACCTACACAATAACTATGTACTGTTCAGAGTAGCAGGGGTAAGCTAATATTTTTCTACTATACAACAAAGTAAATCTCCTTATAGATCAAAGTGGGGCTTTTCAGAATTCCCTTGAGATTAACAAATGCAGCATCATGTTGCCCACGAGGGTAAGGACACTCAAAAAGTTGAGAACAGCCTTCCCATACACTTAATAAGTGTCAAGAAAGCTGAAGCTCAGTCACTTCTGCTGATGTCAGTTTGGACACCATGATCAACTAGAGCATCTCAGGCCACAGAAATTTAAAGGGTTTTATATGCTAAGTACATCACCCAGAGCTTCACTCCATGTGCTATCAGTAGCTGTCTCAGTCCATGAAGTATTCACTTGTTGTACTCCAACAAATTCATCATCAAACATGCAAGATGCAACAGCCTATTTTTTTAAGGTTTCAAATGGTCTTTTGCAGTTCCTTGCCTAGAGAGCTCATTACCAACTTTGTTCTTGAAGTAATAGAGGCCAAAGGATGACAGCAAAACTCCTGCTAGGGGTGGCCAGTTGAAACTTACTGGAAAAAAAATAAATAAATGTTTTTGACTTCTCTGAGGCAATTTTCATGCAATTAGAATAAAGTACTATTTGTGATATTCGAGGTTGCTTCTCAAAGAGCTCTGAAAACTGTACATTTATCCAGCTTGTCCCAAAACTTGCTTTACTTTCTAGGGAGATAGGGATGAAAGACAGTATACGCTCAGTGATTCAGTTCTGTGGTCATTGAGCTACACATACATGCAGCACTCCTCTCCTCAAAACAAAGAGCTTTACTGCCAAGAGCTTTACTGGCTTTACTGCCATTGGGTTCACTGTCTAAGATCAAACCACAGCTCTTGACTTGTTCAGGCAATCCTGAAGGATTTGGGAATGTGGATGAGTGAAGAAGAAGACAGAGTGGGTGAAATGATCAAGTCAAGCGTAGAGATTATGAGAGGTGCATTATTTTAGGGGAATATTCACAAGCTGAGTAATAAGGCCATTGAGGCCCCCAGATGGACATGGCTCAGTAGCTCAGAGCACAGCATGGGCCAGATATCTGCACCTGGAAAACTGCTTATTTTGGACTACCTAAGCATAGATGTCTTCCCTGGGGCTCAGAGTAAATGGTGTCAAGACATCTAGAAAATATCAGCTGCATCTCACTTGTGAATAGCTTTTAAAACACAAACAGAACTGGAAATGGTAGCTGATAGAAAAGCAGAGACGCACCCCTCCCATGTTTTCAATATCTGTATCTCTGAAATAAAATGGCTAAGGCTTTTGGATATAACCTGTGATTTCTCTCAGCTGTTGACTTACCAGTGATACACACTGAATGCTTCAAAGCACAACTATAATCTCCATTTGGTGTCAAAGGGTAGAGGATAAAGAAGGAAAATCACGTAAAGGAAACAATACAATTTCTAACTATACCAACATATTGGTTGTGTACACTTGTTTCTTGTTATACTGCAGCCATTTCCCCATGGCCAGAAGTTTGTTGAGAGCTGCCACTACCACTGCCTCTGCACCACAGAACATTGAGGTGGCATGTCAGAGCTTCACAGGCACCTGGGGCTTGAGGTGGTATGTCAGTGCTTCACAGGCACCTGGGGCTGTTTGTTCATCCACAGCCAGGTGAGACAACAGGGCTCTCTCATCTGGCAGAGAAACATGGCCCAAATGCATCTTTTCTCATCATATCTAAACTATGCTTCCTTATAAGCACATCTGTTTGCTTACTAATACCATGGTTACAAGCCAGTCCAGTGAACAGTCAGAAGGCCATAGAAAGTTATCACTAGCTACTGCTGGTTCCAGGAAACAGGCAACAGTAGGCTTTGAAATACTGGACATGTGTGACAGTTTTGTTATCTCTGGGTTTTCAGAGATTTGATTCTGAAATATTTAATTCTTCCACAGTGGCAAGAGGTTTAATGAACGGGATGTTTCAGAAGGCAACGAGACACCGTGGGATAACTTTCACTCACTGGTAACAAAGTTTACTGTTAATGAGCAGAGCTCTAAGGTTGCAAGCCCAAGTTGCAATGGCAGCTGTATTCTTAGAGTCCCTGGGGGAGATAATATCTTTGCCAGCTCTTCTTTGGCTTCTTCCATTCCAGAGGCTTCACTTTATTAGCAGAAAATCGTATCCACTTTGCTATTTTCCAGCGTCAGAGAGCCAATTAGTTATTTACTCCAACAGGCATATCCTCCATGATACAATAAGACAAGTGAAAGTTATTTTTTTTTTTTTTTTCATAAAATTTATATACTGTGTATAAATAAGATGCAGAGATAAACACTATATATGGGAGTGTTGATTGAACCCCACAATGGTGTCTCATTTGCATGCACATGTGACCCAATGTTGGCTGATACTTCAGGCTGCTTGCAGTAATTCTTTCCATCGTATTGTTGACAGCTCCGTTTCTGGTTTTTGCATAATAGCCTGGATTAGCAACTACTGCTTGGGATTCTCAACATGTGTCTGGCCTATGATTTAAGGAGACAGATACTAATACAATAGAAGCCAGAAAGAGAATAGTGTGGCAACAAAAATTGTTGGCACTGCTTACATGTACCAAAAGTGAGAACCACTGTTGCTTCTTCTGCTGCATTGAAGAAAATTCACATAGCTGAACATGAAGTGTTAATTAAAGAACAAGAAGAAACTGGATTTTCTCCTGGGCTGATCAGGAGCTCTTGTCCAAAACTAGAACACACACACATATCCCCCCCATCCCCAGCTATAATAGTCCAACTGGCCCATTAAAAACTTTTTATGAGAATGCTTAGAGTTCGGTCACATTCAAGTCCTACATGAAGTCTTTGGCTAACCAGTTTATCATTTGCCCATATGCTATCTATTAGGGGGCTTGTACTAAAATGCTTGTGCTCCCTGGTTCCTCATTTCTACTCCATTTCAAAGCTTCTTAATTGCAAAATTCTCCTGCTCTGAATATTTGAACTTCAGTGTATTTTAAAATAATGAAAAATAATTGATATCAAGTGATAAAGGATTCCTCCTGAGACTCTTGGCCCACAAGACATACATGTTATTCATGCTGTCATTGAGTCTAGTGTCTTTAATATTGTTTTGAGTTTTGAAGTGGAGCAGCATGCCTCATAGCCATTTTCACCAGGCATGGCTCCTATCCACTTTCACTGCAAAGAAAGATGTATTGCAATTTCTTTCTTATTCTTCCACACATTTTTGGTGACAAAGGCAGCAATGATCAGAAGATGGAGGCTTATCATTATTGGCCAGTATAAAAACTAATTGTTCCTGTTTTGGCCAATGTTTTAGAAAAATTAGACCCACCAAAGGACTCTTTTCCAGAGTGGAAAGCTGAGAAACTTCTCAGATAACTTTATTCTCCTCCTCAAACAAAAGTCAGAATTTAAAACCCAAAGTTGTAATTTGCTTACGTTTACTTTCTGGGCTTTTCAGGGCTTATCCCACAGTGAGAAATTTAACAATTCCCAGGACTATGAAAACAGAACGAATTTACTGAGTTATATCACATCCAAATGATAATGGCAGAATTTCAATTCAAGGGAGTCATTTTTTCCATTTTAGCATCCTTCTCTATACGACACCCCACCCTTTTCTAAAGATTTGCCAAAATCTCATTCCTTCCATTCAAGCTGCTCCAAGAAAAAATGGAAGTAGCTATTTTCCTCTGTAAAAGCTGACTCGGGAGAAAACGTTCTCCTTTTTAACATGGCATGCAGCAGGCTATCTTATCAGGAGCTGGACCAAACAAAACAAAACAAAACAAAACAAAATAAAATGTCTTTGAGAAATTTCCTTTGTTCAGTACAGTTATAGAGACCTTCAAGACAGCATAAATCAAATCTCTGATGGGCAGTTTTGTTTTTTTTTTTCAGACGGCATTCACTATCTGCCTTCCATTTGATCTCATATTACTTCAGACACGAGCATTTCTGCACGTCCAAGCAACAAATTTAGACATAGAAGACACTGTCTCTGGGAGCTGTGGTGGTGGGAAGATGAAGAAGGACAGCTCATGAATTTTATTCAACTGTTGCAACTCAGTGTGCAATTTAATGCATAAAACACGTCCCACTGTGGAAAACACTCTTAAAACAGCCATTAGGTTTTGCATCATCACACAGAAACATCTGGTTACTAAGAATCAGACCTTTTCCTTTCAAGCAAGCTGAGGTAGCCACTGTAAGGATGAATACATATTTTTGGAGGAAGGCTTTCCCTTGTCAGCCCATATAACCAGCTCCACGGAAACAGCTTTTTAGATGTGGGGGTCTTTCCTTCCCCTTCTCTCTTCTGCAGCCTTGTAGGAAACTACATGGGCAGTGCCTTGCTGTGAACACATGGGCTGCCTAAGGTGCCTCTGTTCCCATCCTCTCATCCAGGGCAAATATCAAGCCATGGAGCCTGGCTCTGTGTAGTCACCTTGCTCTTTTGCCTACTGCCGTAACAGGCATTCCTGCCTTTCCAAGGACAAAGCTGTGGGTGGGCACACAGCTAGGGCACCAGGTACCCTGGGTGTCTGAAATGTGATAAACAAAATAGCTTATCTGATATCTGCCTCTGTAGAAATGGGTGTCTGAAGAAGTGACCTACTGCTCAGAAGCACAAAGCTACACCTGTCTAATCTCAGCATTATCTGGAGTCTTGGGGCACAGGGGTCTCAGAAAATTAGGGCATTTATGGGACTTCATCGGCAGCAACAAAACTTTTACCAACAGTTGCCAAGACTTCAGCACTTACCCAGGATATGGGTGATGTCGAGGCTTGCTAAGCCTCCAAGCTACAAACAAAAACAGCGCTACAAGATGTCTAGAAGGGCATTTGGCTTGGTTTGTTTGCAGAAAGAAGGAGGAAGAGAGAAGAAGGCATAAAGAGCATGAATACTTGTTGGCACTTATTTTCAGAGTACTAGCTTAATCAAATTCAGGGAAGTTCCTTGTTTTCACATGACAAGTGAGACTAGAGACACTAGCGACTTAAGAGTTTGTCAGGACCCAACTTACAAATCGTAATCATTTGACATTTACAGAATAAACCTCCTATTAAAGAGAGTCTTAAGCATTGTATATTCTGCAGTTTATGAATACTTTTGGACATAAAAATATGCACTATTCTGAAATGAGCACTTGTTTATGCAAGTTATCTTTATCACTAAAGAGAGATTTCTGTTCCTACACAAGAGATTTGTGCCCAGATATGGAAACATATGTGCCTTGGGTTGCTGCTCTGTCTCCTACTGCAGCACAAAATCTCAGCTGCTTGAACACAAAATGTTTCTTAGGCCAGCTCTTACCCACATAAACACACAAACACCTTCTCACACTACAGTACTAAGCCACAATGTACGTAAAATGAATAGGAAAATAGGTTAGTCATGATATTGCCACATTAGCTCTTGAATTTCCTCTTCTACGAAACTGTAAACTAGACTAATAAGATTAACTTTGCTAGGCTGTCCCTATGATCTTGAACCCACTCCTGCCTGCCCCCTCCTCTTTTGCTGCAGTTTGGCTACCAGCTCTGTCACCTGGCCAAATCGGTAACATAGATTCCTTTTGGGAGCAATGGTCATCTGCTCTTCTCCTCCCAGATACTGAAATCTCCTCCTGGCTCCAAAGCCACTACAAATTCAGGCTGTCCTGCATGGTCTGTGATTTTGTGATTTACATATCATATGGCTGCTCTTCACACATGAATGACTTTCATTTCACATTCAGCAAAATTCATAGGCTAAAACTTTGTCCTTTACTGCCATGAGAGGAGAAAGCAGATCAGAGTGCTCTGCAAGTAGAGAGAGCAGGGTGGGGGAAAGAGGTAAAAAAGTGGGAAGGAGGGAAAGAGAAAAGGTATTACCCTTCTTCAATCACACTGAAATATCTGTCTGCTTTGGGGAAATATGCGGATATGTGAAAAATTGAGAGGAACTGTTCATGAATTTTATTCCATTGTTGCAGATTGTGTGTGCAATTTAGCTAATTCATAAAAGAGGTCCCACTGTGGAAAACATTCTTAAAACTGATATTATGCCTAGCATCTTCTTACAAAACATATCTGGCGACTAAGCTTTGGGCCTCTTCCTCTCAGGGAAGCTGAGGTAGCCTGTACAAGGAAGAATATACATTTTGGGAGGTCTTTTCTTGGTAATAGTCTGATGCCTATAGTCATCTGTTTTTGTCAGTTCACTGGGAACCAGAAGTGCTCAGAATGGATGTATAAACCTCACACTTTTTTTTTTTTTTTTTTTTTTTTTTTTTTTTTTTTAACAGAGTAAGTAACTACCTTATGATCACAGCCTAAAAACAGGGTAGGATGTTTGAATCCTAGTACCTTCCCTTCAGTCAATGGGGGCTGAAGATGGGCATCCCTTCAGGATTTGCCCAACTGATGACACACACACTTTGACAAGCCCTGCTCTGCCAGCTTACCCCAGCAATCTCCAGCTACACTGCTCAAAGGCCTTTCCAAAGCTGAAGTGCCAGTATAAACACTTAGTTGTGCACTTTCTGCTGGTGTTTGGAAGAGAGAAGAAACATCACTGCATGAACTAGACACAACCCAGAATTCATTCAGTTATTTCAGCTATTTATTTGTTTTTAATCAAAGTTGGTGCTTTATTTCAGGAAAGCATCTGGAAACATTTGTTTTCAAATAAATTTGTTTTTAGACTAAACTTTGGATGACAAGCTTCTGAATGAAGGGAGCTTTTCTAGCAATTTGTAAGAGAACTGCCAGCAGATGGTAAAATATATTGTTAGCTATAATTAGAACAACGTAGATTTAAACAATAAAGTTTGAGCTCTTGGGCTGTACCTGGTTTTGGTTTGGCCGGAAACTTCTATCTGAAAAAGCTGTTTCAATGTGAGGCTGAGCAAGGCACTGCTGATAAGCCCATGCTATCTTCAAAGACTGACAGTAACTACACAGCCTTGCTAAATGCAAAATTCAACCCCCAATGGAAATAACCTAGGTGGTCATAGAGTTCTACTGTGTTAATAAAACTAAACCAGACAGACAGATGCTACAGAGATGAGCAGAAGTGTCTGAAACCTCAAAGTACCATTGGACAAAAGGCACAAGTCAATCTGATCTACCTCTCTACTTGTAAAGTGCCAGCAAGTCAGAATGGACATACCGATGCTATCGTAATGTTAGCAGGTAATCAGTTCAGCCTTTGATAATCAACCAACACAGCCATTATACCAAATTAATAGATCAAAGTTAATCTGTAACATATAACAGGAAAATAGTTATTAATGTCACTGCAGAGGTTAATCTAAGTCTTGTGGGTGGGTGGGCTCTGCATCTTTCCATGTCAAGAAGCTGCTAATGACTGTTTTCTTTACAAGCAGTTCATCTTTATGATGAGCGTGCTCCTCTGATGAGCGTGCTCACTCAAGCTCTCTCTCCCACAATGGCTTTTGCTGACTGATTTGAAAACGAAATGCTTTTCAGGGACACAGGGCGCAGCGTTTGGGGGGCTTCCTGCTGACTCTGTGCAGCCCTCTGTTCCCTCTGAGTCGAGCCAGATGGCGGTGCGGCACTTGGGCAGCCACAAGAGCAGATGACATACTCACGAAGCACCGTCAGCTCCAGCACGCCGTGCAGGAGCCAAACTGAGTTCCTCAGAGTCAATCCTCTTGTGGCATTTTGAGGTTTGCTCTAAAATCTGAAAAGGAAGGAATCAGAACATAGTTGGCTGTGATTTGTCTGCAGCCTTAGAAAGCTGATTAATATTTTGTTTGGGAGTAAGACCTTAATGCAGTCACTCTCAGCAGCTTTCTGAGCATCCAGCTCTTTTTCAAATGTTCCAGCATAGGATATCCATGACATACAATTTTACATTAACAAAATTATATTATCAAGCTTTTTAATATTCAGAGAAGCAATGAAATTCAAAGCTACCATCTGTACATCAAATTGTAAAAGGCACGAAGCCATGAATTGCATTTTGTGCTGTTTTATATCCTAAACTGTGTCAAATCACAAGACCTTCAGCTATGCCTTAGCAGGGATGACTCTGCTCTGGAGAGGCATGAGAATTGGTTGTACCAGAGGGATTTTATATTTAAATTTCTCTGTAGTTTTGGGATTGCAAAGATTAAATGATGTTTTGGAATCACCTTTTTCCTGCCTGAGGTGTTCAGTCCAGTATCTTGACCAGACACTTCATGCTGCTTGTTCTTTTTTGCATACTTGCCTAGTTAGGAGAAAAACAGGAATATATTCGCTGGAATTTTCCACATACATTAATTCTTGGCCAAAGCTATAGCACAAGGAACAGCATCATCCAAACAGCACTTTCAGAGAAAAATCTAAAACCATTGGAAAGGGGGACCTCTAATAAAGCTGGCAATTTAATCTATATCAGCAAGTTACCTATAGTTGGGATGTAAATGTGTCATTGCAAACAGTCCAATGTGAGTATCTGGGTCAAAAGCATTGAGGTTTATATCACCTTCAGAAGCATAGTGCATAGTTCAGAGACTGCAGCAGCAGAGGGGTCACTCCCTTTCATGTGAGGGCATAATGCATCCTCAGCCTATCCTTCACTGCAGAAAAGGAACCAGAGCCTTCTTATAGCCCTCTTAGAACTGCCTGACACAATCCAGTGAAAAATGCAGTCTAGGAAGCCCTGCTGTGAAAGTGGCCTTGTTTTGCACAATAGTCTTATGAAAGATGGCATAACGGTTGGGAGTTAATTCCTGGTCTTCTATAGCCAGTGGGGTTTTAACCTTAAGGTCCTCGCCTGCTTCCTGGTGCAGCGATGTTTTTCCTCAATAACCTCACTGGCCTTTACTCTTCATCCAACAAAAATTTGGAAATTCCAGCCTGATTTCTCAAGACCTGCTTAAAAGTGACTGAAGCAATATCCCCAAGTTGGAGATAATCATAAATGCCTTCCTGCCTGCAGAAAGGATTTTCTCAACTTAGTCACACAATACTTAGTGCAACTTGGCTACTGGTAGAACCAACAAGAGGGAAAAGTCAACCTTTGTAGCAGTTCAACTTAGAAAGAAAGAGAAACTGTTGGAATGTATCCTAGAATGGTTATGCTGCCTGACAAGGAAACTATGCATGAACACGTGCCTTGGTTGACATGCCCTGGGAGAACATGCACTTTACCCTTGGGCAGACAGGTGATAAATACAAGACTACCCTTTCTGCCTTCTGGTCTATGCAGTGAGGTGCTACACCATGCTAAGGAATGTGATCGACTTGGGTTTTCTGGGGTACATTGAGCAGACATGAATCCACACTGTAAACCTTGGCTCATCCCAGCCAAGACAATTTAATCCCTTTAGCGCTTTCTGACGTTTCTGTCTTTTGTCTATTGGAGAACATCACCCATCACCCTTTCAAGTCCCAGGCAGAAGCTTCCCAGAATCTCAGCAACATTTCTTCCCTCTCACTGGTTAAGTTAAACAAAAATATCTTCCCACATGTCTGGTGTGAGGAGAACCAAGTATTTTGTTCCTCATCCTTTCAGCTCCGTTTTTAAATACACAGCTGAACATGTGCTGTCACTGCAGATCCAAACACCACTTCAACACATATTGCTTCCTGGATTCAAAACCATCCATAGCAGACTTTGGGATACGTCCATGGAAGCTTGCCAACTCTTAGGTAAAGGTGAAATGAATTGAATAATGTTTCATTTGAGTGCTTTGAATGGTTTTGATTAGAACTACCTAAGCTAAAAGGATCATTCCTTTATATTTTAGACACTGCTACTTCCTCATAAGGGATTTAGAACATATTTTCCACGTATACATGCCTATGCTTACATTGGAGAGCTACTTATCTTCTATATGTCTAAGAGAAACAGATGTAGCTGGCATTGTCTTCATTCCCAAGCTGTTAAATATATCAGACTCTAGACAAACAAAGATTGGTACATGTGCATAGAATTAATCAGATGTCATATTCATCAGAAAGAAGCCAGGGCCACAAAGTTTGGATTCATGCTGCAAATTATACTTGAAACTTGATGGTTCATTCCTGCAGGCAAAGGGAAAACTGCAAAGATCATTTGTGCCAGAGTTTGACAGAGCTCCCTGATGGCTTGCCTGGCCAGCCTGGAGGACTCAAACTGCACCGGGGGGAAAGCAGGGGAGATCAAAGAAGGAAGGCTGATTGTGAGAGAGCAGCTGAGCATGAAACCTCAACACTGCAAAATCCAGGCAGTCAACGTGGCAGGATCTGTGCAAAAATGGCATTTACTTAGAACTGTGAAGGGAGGTAAGTTCAATGTTGTTCTGATTTTCACTCTCTGGAACCTTAACGACATTTCTTAGTGCTGTGTTTCATGCTTTAGACACTTCCAGATAAAGTTTACATTTTACTCTGAGTAATATGCGTGTAACACCCACTACTTTGTGGAAATGCTCTTTCCATACATCCAGTTTATAATTCAGCCCTCATTTTAAGATATAAAAGATAGTTTTCTTACCATCCAGAAATATTTTGCCTAGTGCAGAATTCAGGAAATTGAGTTACACAACACATAGGAGACAAATGTCAGCATGACCCTGAGGATGCACTTTTAACAGGAATCAGAGATATTTTAAAGCAAAATTAACAGAATGGAATCTGTGGAGTGACCTAATGGGGCAGCACATGTTTGTCTTACAGCGTGACCTTCCGGTTTTGGAAGTTTAAACAACTTCAGACATATTCACTGACCTTGGTACTCAGCTTCTGGTTTCCTATGTCTGTTCTATACAAAATATTTTCATCCATGATGGAAAAATGGTGATTTTTCTTCCCTGTGACTTTTTCCCATAATATAAAAAATGCCATTTGTTTAAAAACCAAGAGAGAGTGAAAGTTATTTATTTATTTATTTGTTTCTGTTTAGAAACCAAACAGAAACAAAAGCCTATTATGTGATTGAGTCCTGAATGCATTTTAACTGTGTTTACACACAGTATGGGAACTGCCAAAACTAGACAGGTAATAAATGTACTGCGTTTTCAGACAGTGCAAAGCTGAGGCACAAAGAAAGAGGACGGGAACGTAATAACAAACAACTCCCAGGAGAGGCTTAGGAATGAAGGTGGTAGGATTAGAGGACAGGAGAGGACCAAGTGACTTGAGGCTTATTTTTCATCCCTCTTCTCCCCCAGTCTTCCGCAGGAGGAGGCTTCTGAAAGTTTGAACACACTCAGACCTAACGGGACAGGATTACGAATCAGATCTAGCATCCTGTTCCAGGGAATATCTATGATCTATGGAGTTACATGAGTGGCCCCACACATAACATCCTACGGTGATGTTATTGCAGCTGTGGAGAAATCCCACTGTCTGTATTTCTGGATGATTACACGTGGACATTGTGCCCTGGATATAACCTCTTGGTTTGACATGTAGTAAACTGTAAACCTACCATGACACTCAGGAACAGAATTTCAAATTGAGAAGAGTTGGTTTCATTGCCTAACACCCATTGATACTAATAGGGGTGTGGCAGGTAAGGCAGAACATACAGTTTTGAAAACATGCCAGTCCTCATGTTCTTACTATGTCAAAATCATCCTATTAGGCTGAATTCAGCATTGGTACAGATGACCAAAGCCTTTTGGGCACACACACTTAACAGTAATTTCATCTGAAGGATAGCTGCAATCTAATCCATGGGGTATTAGGCTTTCCATTAAAACATATTCACAAGGTAGCTCTTATCACTTCCTCTGACATTTCTAGCAGTAAAGCTAGATGTGGTAGTTAAAAACTATGCATCTGTGTCACTAAAATATTCCTAGATACAATTATAACCTAGCTTCCTAAACTATGTTATAAGGTAGAAGAAAATGATCTTTATTTTTATCTTTATATTTGGACATTCTTTGGCCACCACATTTATCACAAAAGCTATTCTGAATGAGCCTGATTGACTGCTAGCATACTTCTGATGAATAGTTAACAGTATATCGAGAACTAGCAGTTGCAGGTTTTTTCCCTGTTAGCTCACTGATTGATTTTCCTCCCCTGCTTTAACTTTGACTTTCCTCTGTTAATAAACAATTTTCAGCCACTGGGAAAGTTGATTGGAAAAAAAAATAAAAAAATCAGTATCCCCTGGTGACTGTTTTGTTGGAAGTGATAACCTCTCTGTGTTCAATTAGGCAACCTGCAGATGTGTAATAAATAACTGGGGAAACTGAAAACACTTTTTTCCCCTGAACTGTTCACACACACACACAAATGCAAACACACCGTAGAAGGCTCACTGCTTGTCTCTGCTCCCTTTCTCAGAAGGATAATTAAACATTTCCCTCATTTGTTCCTGAGAAAGATTACCTTCTCAGTCAAGAAGAAAAGCACGGCTGTCCTCTTATCTCTTTTAAATGGCTATTGTGAGAGCAGCTTAAAAAGTACTATCTAGAAGATTTTTTTTTTCTTTATTTATTTTTTTTTTCACCATACTTCTGGCACCATCATGCTGGTGCGTCATTTCCACTCATCTGCTAAAAGAGAAACATAATGTTCCAGCACACTTTGTGTGCCCAAAACGAAGGGGTCCACCAGGCAACGAGGACGCAGGACAGCTATCACATCTACCCCATGCTCTCCTTTTGTTCAAAGAGAGGACAAATGATATAACTAATTTTCTAGTCTCAGAGATCTAATTTCGTCACTCATTACTAACAATGCAAAGCTGCTCCCTATTGTGTCTAGCATCAGTGAATTGCAATAATTGTTTCCAATCCTACTTCTCCCCCCACCCATTTTTTTTTTTTTTTTTTTTTTTTTTTTTTTTTACAGTTAGAGCCTAGCTATCAGCAGTTTCAGGGCTTTATTATTATTCAAAGTGAATTTTGGCACATAAGATAGAAGGCTATTTTTCTTTTTGAATTAAATTTGGCTGACATTTGCTTAGCTGTTTCTCAGCTCTACAAGTAAAACAAGAGAAGTAGCTTTGTTATTTTAGTCTGTTTTTATCATTTTTCAAGAACAGCTTGAATTAAAAACAAAAAAAAAAAAAAAAACAAAAAAAAAAAAACAACAACAAAAAAAAACTGGGAACTCATATGCTGGGCTTTGCAAATAAAAAACCCTTTGAACAACTAAAATGGTGGACCAGATTCAGAGGTTAAATGTCAAAGGGCTCAAGGTTTTCATCAGAACTAGATGCAAGAGTGTGAAGCTAAAATCCAGGCTCTGCTTAAATCAAAATCAAAGACTCCCAGTGTCTTCAGCCTAATATCACGTAAAGCAATGAGGAGGAAGGAGGAGCTCAGTTGAAAGTTAATTCACATGGAATCTATATTAAACATCCTTGTATGATTCTTCATTGTGAAAGAGTGCTCCAGAAGATAGCAAAACACCCCAAATGAAGCTAGGGCTTTACAGATATCAAGGTCTACAGACTCTTAAAGACACTTCTAGAACACACAGATAATCGCACCCTCTTATAATAATGTACAGATGGATTTAAACTTAATGGAATTACAGAGTTTTCTATTATGGTCTGTAATTCTTCCACAATGCTGTTATCTAAGTCTTTGGATTGAGCTCAGTGATTCACAAGCTCTGGAAGTGACTCATGACTTCCACTGAGATCACCATTATGACAGGTAAGCCCTGAAGAAAGGTGCTGCCGGCAGGTATACGGAGACAGTGATTCATGCATGAAGCCAGGAGATGAATGTTTTCCTAGCTGAATGCTTCTAGTCATTTTGGCCACATCAAAACAGGCTAATTGCAGCAATCACAGTGCAGAGAGCAATCCAGCAACGCTCAAATCTGGTTGAGGAGAGGACAGGAGAGGAAGGGATCTTCATTTTTGCTCTTGTACAGTAGCACACTTCTTTTACTGTTTCAATACCTTCACAGAATCAGTGAATTAGAGAATCACTAATTACCTTGCTCCATATAACAATTGTTTTCTAGAGATAAATGGTTGGATTGCCTCATCAGGACAGTAGTAGTCCCAACATGCAAGAACTCAGAACAGGAGAAGACTTTCTACTATTGCTCTCCTTCCTAGGCATCACTTCAGAAACTCACTGAGGCTAACATACAATGAGAAAGATGTCCTCCTTCCCCCAGTAATTAATGCACACAGAGGAAGATCATGACATGCAACACAATTTGTCCTAATGTGTTGAAATATTAGCTGTATGGAAGGTGGCGCAGCACAGATGATCTATAACTTGAGATACCATTTGACCTGACGAGAAAAACAAACTATGCTAGATGGCAACCCCCAGCCTTGCATATAGCTAGGTTGGTTACTGGAATACATATCAGAAGTTAGGTTCTTTCTTGTGGTGTTAAACATGTACTTCCAGCATTTAAATGAACTCCTAAATTGTTGCAACTCAAATGAGCTGCACCGGTTGTACAAGTACAGATTTTGCATGGAAAACTGTATAGTTTCCTTACTTTACCTCTGGCTCTTGGGCAGTAGTTAAAATACATAAAAACACAATGAAAATACACTCACATAGCAACTGAGAAAGGGACTGAGTGAAGAAAGAGCAAGGCACATGGAAAACATTCATTTTCTGCATGAAATAATTGTTCTTCCTGCTTAAAAAAAAAAAAAAAAAAAAAGGGTGGGGGGGGGGAGGAGGGGAGGGGGGCTCAATGAGGAATTTCAATAGAAATCCCAAATGTTCAATTTCCCTAGAGCACATTCATTAAGCATGTACAGGCAGATTTTCAAAAATACTCATTTCTCAACAACTCCTATTAAGAATAATGAGACTTGCTGTATGCTAAACAAATTAAAAAATGCAGCATGAACTGGATAGGAAGCACAGCCTTCACAAACATAGCAGTGCCAGGGATCTGCCAGTGATCTCAGCGCTGCCACTTCTCTGCCTGCTGGCTTTCTGTTCTCTTATGTCGGTGCTACTAGAAACATTTGTTAGATGAGGCAGATATTGTGAGCTGGTTTCTCATCTCAGTCATACAGCACCTAATCCTGAGAAACTATGGAAAACCATGTAATTATTTGGCTTCATCATATTTACATTGATCTGACACATACATTGAGGAACGGGAAGCTGGCCCTGAAATTCCACATGCTGTGTGGAAGGAAAGTCACTTGTTGAGCACCAACAGCATGCTCAGAAAGTGCCAAGAATCACAATAAATTAATAATATTTTCTTTGTGTCATTAAGAAGCTTGGAACTAGATCCAAAACAACACAGAAGTGGCTTGGAAAAAATGTCTTGCACTTTCATTGCTATCGTATGTCATTCTGCCAGAGTGATTGATCCTACAGAAGAAGAGCCAAAAAAATCAGAATGGGGGTTTTCCTTTGCAATGAGGACAATAAAATATATTTGCTATTTAAAACAAGTAATAAAGATGGAAACTGTGAAACAACAACAACAACAAAAAAGAGATGATGAAATATGTACATATCTTGCAAATAATTAAAAATAGAACTAAATAATTGTAATGATCAAAATTATCTCAATAAATAGTACACAAGTTCATCTGCTCACAGCAACCGTTGTTCTTGACTGATGGACCTAAATCAATAGAAGCCTCATTTAAGCCAAGACTCTGCTTACCAAAACTTTTGCATCATTTTAATTAAGCCTCGTATAAGGGCAATAGAGAGGAGAAGAAGAAAAAGAAAGATAATCACACTTAATTAAACTGATACAACTATGTTTTTAGAAACCCCTGAGGTCCTGGATTACCCCTATATTTAAGAATCATGCCTCTCGTGCCACTTCCTCCTTCTTGTCCCTGAGCTTAGAAGAACACCTCAGCTTATTCCACCCAATACACAGACACAGGTGTTGCTGAAGCCCTTTAGCGGGCAATCTCTCTCCAAGTTTCTCAGTGCTTGCTCCAAAGAGTAGTTCAGCTGAAGCCAAATTTCAATATTTTAGAAAGCCTGGAAACTGGAAAAGGAGAAAAAGAGCAAACAGGAACACATGGTTAGACGCAGCAACCAAGAAGATTTCAGATCAAATATAGATATAAATAAATAACAGAGGAGCCAACTGTGACAATGAATGGCAGCAATAATATCTTATCTGATCTTCTCTTCACCCCTACACCCTAAAAACACAATAAAAAACAATAACTCTGGGGCTGCAACTGGTATGGGGTATTTTCTGTAGCTATCGCTTTCCCTACAAATTATCAGTCTGATACTTCCACCAGCCAATGCTTGCAGAAGTCTAGTCTATCTTTTACATTACTGATAGAGATGAACATGAGAGAGCAAGTTACATCAGCATTATGTGCACCCATCCACTCTTAGCTGGGCACTGCAGCTAACATGAAACATATTAGTATGGAACTGCTTAAACAGACCATGGTATGTGTAGTTGAAAACCTTTTGCCCTTGGTGTTGTAGTTACTGCTACCTTCCTGAAGGTTTAAGCTCCTAGATCCTGCCTCACAGTGTGGGAGTGGTTTAATAAATGCCCTCAATTAGTTACATTTTCTGAGCTATTGAAAGTCCAGCTTAAGTGCTGTAACTATCTATACATCAATGCACAAACTTTCTGTAAGGTTTTCCTGGAATGATGTAGGCTTATAAAGGCTTGTATATATGACAACATATAATATATAGTATTGTAAATGTATTTATCTGTACATATACAGAAGAATCCATTTATAGGCTTTACATTTAAATTACAGATCCAATAAGTTTTTTTTATTTTATTTTATTATTATTTTTTTTTTTAAGAGGTTATTTGGCTTTGACTTTTTTTTTCTTGTTTGTTTGCGAGGGACATCCTTGGTTTCAGCCTTCTCTTATTTGTTCTTTCCTTTTTTTTTTTTTTTTTTTTTTTTTTCAGCCCTCCTCCATGCTGCATATTAAATGAAGGACAAACATGTTAATAGCATCAAGAGGTACTGAACGGATATTTAAGATGATTAACAGGCATGCACACCTGGCCCTTCATATTAACCTATATCAGAGTTTCATAAGGTTCCATTATACAACACACAATAAAATAAGGTTACCAGGTGAGAAACTACATTACCAAGTATTTAGATCAGATACCCAGATGTAATTCATAGCAAGTCAAAATGCAGTGTGTAAGCTGAAGCAAGGGAAAGGAAAATTGAAGAGGCAAACACCTGAAAGAGGCACTAATTACACTTTGCAGTTCAAGCAGGGGAAACAACAAAAGAAGGGAATTATTTCGGGTTATGTTCAGAGAGAGTTTAGATTATAATCTTTAAGAAAAGGCCATAAACTGCTAGGCAGAAAAATCAAGAAAAGGAAAGGATCCACAACGAAGCTACAGTGATATTATAGCTTGACTTGGGCGGGGGAAGAAATCACTCATGGGAAGTTTTGGCATTTGTCACAAAAATGTGTTTAAAACCAAGATGAGTTTCAGCTGCAAAGCATGAACCTGGAGTTCCCTGAAGCTCACAGATGTTTGTCTCCAACGTTTTTGTTCAAGCTGGTCCATATGTATAAAGTTGAATTAACCCATTAAGATTCACTGTTGCTGCCATTTTAATCCCATTTTTTAAAAGTTGGGAAAAAAAAGGGGGGGGCGGGGTGGGGGAAGAATGGATTTGGGCATCTACAGTTATAGACTAGTCAAATCAATCTTTGAATCTAATTGACATGTATCCAGCCAGGTCTAAATATTCACAAAAATATTCCACCCCTGTCTCCTCAAAACCTCTTAAAAGTCACTTTTAGTTAAATAAAGGTAACTTTGTGTGAAGTCACTGGTTATTTTAAATTGCACATTAAGTTTTTCCCAGTTGCTTTGCAGAGTGACAATTTTGCTGGCCCTTGATTCTATTTCCACACTATACCCTTCACACTTTTGTTACCGGTATCCAGTCTTTTGAGCATATTCAGCCCACCATCCAATTCTTATTTGTACCTTTCTTTGCTGCAAAACAGGAACAAAAATTAAGATATCACAAACACAGCTCATGTACTAAAGAACATCAGCTGTGTTATACCTAGAAATGACTGAAGAGGGATGAGCAGAGGAAGCAGCAGGAAGGAACCAGAGCAGTATTTCTTTTCCCATTATGCTCATGGTTATCAGATGGACTCACAAACCTTGGGAGGCTGCACACAATTGATGATGACTAAAAGAGAGAAGAAATCCTGTCTATGAACACAAAGTAGTTTGAATAAAGCAAATGCTTGTTCTGGAATTAAAATCTCTCTTCAAGAAACAATACAACAGCCTATGGTTTTTCCTTCAAGTGATGGTACTTACACTTTGAGTTGTTAGGAGTCACAAAGGCCTGGAGCCAAGGGTTTCTCTATGATTACCTATAACATAGATGCAGGTCAAAGTCCTGCTCCAAACATGAGGCAAACATACAGGTCAAGATATGTCCTTTACATCCTCCCATGGAACGTGTAGAAGCCCTTTGTTTAGCTGGCATCAGTCAATAGCCAGCTGTAGATTCTCATTCCCTTCTCATCTTGTCATTTTTTTCTCTCATTTTGATCCACTTCTGATATTAGATATCAGATTCGATCTTAGATATTTTCAGGGCTGTTATACATCGCACAGTCTATGGCTTAACACCTCCTCTTGCTCCCTACATGCTGTGAAAGGCCCACAATGGCATTTCACTTCCGCACCTGGCACCACATGTTCCTATGAGTCTCATACCACCCTCCGAACACCTGTACTCCATGTGCTGGTGGCCATTTACTGCAGATTCCTGCCTCCAGAAAAGAAACCTAAACTGCTAGCTACTTTAGAGCTGTTCAGAAAGCAGCATGGCCTATGTGGTCACAAGTTTGTCAGAGACCATAGGATCGCTGGATAACTGGAGTTTAAAGGAGTATGGCAGCCTTTTTGTCAGCTTTCAGCGGATGACTCCCATCTTGGCAGCAGAATACTCACTACCTCTGACCAGAATCCATCAAATACTACCCAGGGAGCAGGGCAGTTCAGCTGCAGATACATATGATCTCTTGCAGTCGGGGTCTAGAGGTAAGTGTTTTAAGGATCTTATGTATTATCACTCATCTTCTCCTACATGGCAACAGGGGTAGGTGTCAAGGCCCACAGTGTGGGTGAGTCTAAGAAATCCCTGAAAGAGAGATAAAGTCATGAACACTGCTACAAGCCTGCTCACATACTGAAAGCCGGACAGGCACTTACCTCCTTACCAAGGGGTGCAGAAGCTGACAGCTCAAGTTTCTCTGACACCACCAATCTCAGTAGTAGCTTTGATTTCACGGTCACAAGAAATTGAGCCTCGGAACTGGGAAATGGCCAAATCTGAGGCGCTTGTTCCTATTTGTTCAAGGCTGCAGTTGGCTAATAACTTCACTGAGGTGTGCACGGTAGCTATTTCTGCACAGCACTGTACTGTTTGAGGACTATTTGATGTTTTCTCATTCCAGCCCTTGAGGTCTGTCTAAGTTATTTCTGCTGGCAAGGGACAGTATCTTGCCTTGACACCCGACTGTTTTTTTTCACAGAATCACAAAATGACCAAGGTGGGAAGGGACCTCTGAACATCATCTGGTCCAATCCCACTGCCAAGCAGGGTGACCTAGAGCACATTGAGCAGCATGGCATCCAGGTGGATTTTGAATATCTCTAGGGAAGGAGACTCCACAGCCTCTCTGGGCAACCTGTGCCAGAGCTGTCACCCTCACAGTAAAGAAGTGTTTCCTCATATTCATCCAGAACTTCCTGTGTTTCAGTTTGTGCCTGTTGCCTCTCATCCTGTTGCTGGGCACCACTGAAAAAAGTCTGGCCTCGTCCTTTTGACACCCTCCCTTCAGGTATTTGTATATGTTGGTAAGATCCCTCTCAGAGGGGGAGGAGGATACTACAACAGCAACAAAAAACATCAGGCCACGTCCTTTTGATTCACGATCACACGCACACACAAAAAACAGACAGATCATGTATTTTGACTGTGATTATTGAAAGATGGCCTTGCTTTGGTCTCAGGGCATTGGGTGAAGTTTTTTGTGATTTACTACATACAAGGTTGCTTAGGTATTCTCAAGTTTAATTAAATGTACTGCTTCCGTTCCTACAAGAAAGAGAAGCCATGCAAAGTTTTTCAGGGTTGCTGTATCACCACAGCCTTTCTAACTTTGCCTGACATTATTTAATGTCAGATGCTACATACTTGGTAAGAAAGCTAAGCTCCACCAGTTATTCCTGGCTTAAGTAGCTAGGTAAATACAGATTTTCAAGAAAATGTATTACATCTGAAGTCACTCCAATTTTTTTTTTTTTTTTTTTTTAATTTTTAATGGTCATTTCTGGAGGAACTAAAACAGAAAAATAGAGTGCAAAACTGGCAGTATTACTGACCCGTGATAAATATGCTTACAATTCTTACACCTTTAGATAACAAACATTTTTAAGATCTTCTGTTGAAATCCCGTGTTTTGGAAGCATCAGCAAGTCTTTAAGGTTTGAATGAAACAGAGTATCACTTTTTGGTTACCGGACAATTTATGAAACTGCAGGAAAAAATTCACCCATACATCTCCTTTAGCTTAGTATAGCATTGGTGTGTAATTTGCCAGACTTTCAACTTTCATCTTCTCTTTTTGACATGGATAATGCTCTGGAAATATAATTAGGAACATACTCTAGAGGAATCATCTTAAGGTACAGCAGTCTACTGAAAAGCTGCTTAAGATTAAAAAAAAAAAAAAAAAAAAAAAAAGAGCAAAATGGCATTTGTGAACAGCATGGTAATACCGACCCTCACAACTACCTTTTCTTAGGTATTATCTAACCATGACTTTCCTCCTTTCTAACTGTCCTTGGCAAGATAGCACAGTTAATCCAGGCCTACAGCAAATCTTGAGAGCCTCCAACATTTTCCCAGAGGAAGGACACAGCAATCTGGCTCACATGCAAAGAAGTTTGAGTACTTTTAAGGTCTCTCTGCATTCCAAGATAAACAAAGAGGAAAACTCTTACACCCACCTGCTGTGCTCAATTACTGGCAAATTATCAGGTCTCTCTGCAGGAAGACTAAGACAAATAGAAGTCTTCCCTTGACTCCAGTTCTTCTGCAAGGAAAGGGTAAAGACTTCTTCAACCTCCCAAGCCAGCTGCCAGGCTAGGAGTTGTCACCTCCAGCTCCTCCCTGAAAGCCTTCCTAGATAAGGTTTATAGAATCATAGAATGGTTTAGGTTAAAAGGACCTTAAAGCCCATCCAGTTCCAACCCCCCTGCCATAGGAAAGAACACCTCTCACCAGACCAGGCTGCCCAAAGCCCCATCCAGCCTGGCCTTGAACCTTTCCAGGGATGGGGCATCCACAGCTTCTCTGGCAGCCTGTTCCAGTGCCTCTCAGTAAAGAATTTCTTTCAAATATCCAATCTAAATCTACCCTTTTACAGTTAAAAACCATTCCCCCTTGTCCTATCACTACACTCCCTGACAGTCCCTCCCCAGCTTTCCTGTAGGCCCCCTTTAGGTAATAGAAGGCCTCTGTAAGACCCCAGCAGAGCCTTCTCTTCTCCAGGCTGAACAACCACAACTCCCTCATCCTCTCTTCTTAGGAGAGGTACTCCAGCCCCTTGATCATCTTTGTGGCCCTCTTCTGGACTCGCTCCAACAGGTCTGTGTCCTTATGGTGCTGGGGGCCCCAGAGCTGAATGCAGCGCTCCAGGTGGGGTCTTGCAAGTGTAGAGTAGAGGGGGAAAATCATCTCCCTCACCCTGCTGGCCATGCTGCTTTTGATGCAGCCCAGGATACAGTTCGTTTTCTGGCCTGCAAGTGCACATTGCTGGCTCATGGTGAGATTCTCATCAACTAACACCCCCAGGTCCTTCTCCTCAGGGCTGCTCTCAACCCATTCTCCACCCAGCCTGAATTTG
The DNA here is from genome assembly GCA_011076525.1 of Nettapus auritus. Classification (NCBI taxonomy): domain Eukaryota; kingdom Metazoa; phylum Chordata; class Aves; order Anseriformes; family Anatidae; genus Nettapus; species Nettapus auritus. The sequence goes on along the minus strand of CM021766.1, from coordinate 57,080,882 downwards.
TTCTTAAGTTTAATCAGCATCTTATTTATACGGTTGATAAGCAAATTGATTTTGTTTATATCAGAGTTATCTCCCTTGCTAAGAGCATTAACAATACATGCCTATCAGAAAATATGGATGTACATTTCCTCAGGAGGGAAAACACAAAACAAAACAAAACAAAAACTTGCTGTTGACACAATTTTAAAATGTTGGCTATTTCACTGCAAATACCACACCCATAATATTTGCAGCAGATTTTGCCAATTGCTGATCTTCAAGTTCTTATAGGATATAATCTGTATTCAGAAGATAACTCCAGGTAAACCCGTGTAAATAAATGGAGTTTTAATTTTAATGCCTGCTTTTTAGTGTTTCTCCCCATGTTAAAAATAAAATAAAATCCTACATTAAGATGTGAGTTGGAAATACTTTGTTTCTTTTCTGGGTAACTCTTAGTTTTTTGTTTTGTTTTGGTTTGGTTTTTTGTTTGTTTGTTTTAAACCAACAATTTTAAAGAAAAAATGGTTCAACACTTTGATTTTGAAAATACTGAAAACGCATTTTGACAATCTTTTTTTTTTTTTTTTTTTTTTTTTTTTTTAATTAGCTCTATTTAGTGAATAGGGAGAAGCCTCTCCCAAACAGTAAATTTGTTCCAATACACAATTAAATAGGGAACAGTTACCTATGTGTAAACCAGCTCAGTGCTTTTATGCAATATCAGCCTCCCGCTAGACCATACTGACTGCTTCTTCCCAGTTCATGTATTTCATACAGCAGAGGCTCATCGCTGAATCAGGTGCCTTTCAGTCTTTTTATCCCAGAAGTTTGTTTCATTTCTTTGGTGAATATGTGGCTACTTTTACATCTTTTCGCTGTGTGCTGGCATTTTCTTCTTCTTTATTTTCAAGACCAAACATCACCAAATGACTCACTGCTGATAGCGTGCCCTGTAACCTTGAAAGAAGTATCCTTGGTGGAGAAGTTGTATTATGTTTTCTCTCCTGCCAAATAGAATCATAGAATCATCTAACATCTGAGCTGGAAGGGACCCACAAAGATCATCGAGTACAACTCCTGGGTCCCCAAAGGACCACCCCCTCGAATAAAAAAAATAAACAAATAAATCAGACCATGTGTCTGAGAGCATCCTCCAAATGCTTCTTGAATTCTGACATTAGTATATTCACTTCATGTAAACTATAGCTTTTATTTCTTGTCATCTTCCTGGGCTTATACACAAGTTTGAGAGAGTATCTAACCAAGAGGAGACAACCTTTTCACCTTAAGTTAACTTATGACCAGTAAAGTCAAAAACACAAGAAAGTGTACATTGATCATTGAAAATTAATTACACCAAAAACATCAATTTCTATAAAGGACAGGAACAGTTATGGAGAAATGTCACAAAGCTGGCATAGACACCTTAGCATATTTATTTCTTATGAAGAAAGAGGTGAAGTGTAAAATCTTCTGTATGCTTCATCGGCAACTTCCCAAGCAGGATAGGTAAAAAACATGAGTTATGAGATTAAGCAGAGACTGACACCATCATCCACCTTCCTTTACTGCACAGCCAAATTAAATTTTGTGCTGTTGACCCTTGCAGCCAAAATAAATGTATAGCTGGGCCAAAGCTGGCTGGTGGCTCCAGTTTGCTTAGCTTTGCCAGGGTTAAGGATGCTTGGAGTATTGCATGGGCGTTGCCTTCAAGTCTCCAGGGCAAATGCCTTTTGCAGAGGCATGCTTCAGTGACACAGTGTGCTGAGCATCAAAGGAAAAAATGCAAAATAACTAGAGGAGAGGCATCTCTCCTTCTGGAAGAAGGGGAACAGTTCTGGACCTGAGGAAAGAACTCCTGTCCCCTGCCAATGTCTGTGGTGTTCTCTCCCTCCAGGCTTCTAAAGCCAGGCATGGTAAAATTATAACTATAGAGAGATATAGATAATACAGTGTTTGAGAATGTTCTCAGTCAACTTTCTGCTTTCCTTAAAGACCACCTTTTCCTTTAAAGGGAAGAAGCCAGCTGACAGAATCTGACACTCACATATAGTTTCCTGATTTCAAATTTGCAGCAGAGCTCATATCCCCACAGCACTTTTGTGGAACTTATGCCTCACCTAGTCCATGCAGCTGCCATAAATCAAATTGCATTGCTTTCATGTGCCTCTTCTCTGAAGGCAGAGCCCCAAACCAAACTCAATTTTCAAGCAAGCCATTTAAATTCAAGAGAAACAGCTTGCTTAATTGTTCTGCCTCATGCATATTCCAACCAATTCTGGAGAGCTTCAAAAAGCTGAAGCCACCTGTGTTTTAGGTAGCCAAATAATAAAGACTCTCTCGTACTTTCCAGTCAGGAAAGAGTGCCAAAAAGAGAATCAGATCTAGACCAAGCAAGATATCATGATTCTGTGACCATTCCTCATTTAAACTCCAGCCCATTAACTAAGCTATCTGGGTATGGTGAGCATATGAAAAATAGTTCAGACACTACAGTTTCTTCAGTGTTGGTGACTAGAAGTACAGTAATACAATTGGGATGCCCTGAGAAAAGCTTCCTTAGCTTCTCTGAAAAGGCAGAACTTTCTTTAGACTGCAATTACAAGGTAGTCAAACCATATAGTGGGCAACAGTACTGCATGCAGCTGTAACTAATTTAGAGAGCACTCTTTCTTTCCCTGGAGGTACTGCAGTGGAGAAGCTGTTCCATCACTCTTTTTGGATTGGTTTATTGTAATGCCCTTTTCTATTCTGATCAAGTTTATTGCCACAGAGGTAAATTATTGTCTGAGTTATTTCATGTCTACTTTGTACAGCACATGTTGAACCATGTCTTTGTTAGTGCACAAGCATGCAGAAGCTCAGCTACAGCCCCAAGTGTTACATTAGTTGTCTCTGAAGGTTCTCTTGATCAAAACAAGCTCATGTCTTGTATTTGCACACCTATCTTGAATAGCAGTGTCATTGGAATTAGATAAATAAGGGTTATATGTGTTGTTCTTTCTCCCTGTTTTCTACACTTGGTGCTTTATTTTGAAGGGGTACAGTTATCCCTTTCTATGGTCCTGGGTAGAGACTGAAATATGTCACCATTCCACCTGGTTCTCCTGATGACAGCCATCAAACTCCCTACACCTAATGAGCCCAGCAGGAAAGCAGAGCTCTTAAATATATATTTTTGTTCGAAAGCATGGGGTACAACAGAAGACTGACATTTGAACAAGTCTGTCAGTAACAACAGAATGTCCCAGTGGCTGCCTCCTTTCTCTCTTTGCATAATGCCTGCCTTCTCTGTAATGCTTGGGCATCTCCTCTATTGTGATAGTGCACATAAGAGAGACAGGACACCACTCCCTAAGTGCTATTAATCTTGTTTTAGTTCAGCAACACTACTGACAATTTTTTACTAGTTTTGAACACAAAAAGTGAGCATCTAGCACAGAAGCCAAATAATTTTTAGCCCAGTAAAAGGAGTAACATTACAAACTTTTTCATAAGGTCTGTGTACCAGTTATGAATATTCACATTGGCTTTAAACCAGTTATAGACTGAAGCCAGGGCTAATGGGTGCAGGTGCAATAGCTCCTGGAGCCCTTGCAGTAATATACTTCACATTCACAGCCAACAAAACTCCCCTGAGTAATTGTATTCATATTATTGCTGTAGCTATTACTAAGTTATTACAGTTACTGAGTTATTATAGTCACTGAGTTTAATAGTGATCTGCAAGGAAAGACAAGCTGTTAAGGCAAGGAGCTCACTATTAAGTACCTTACAGAAATCCTTCGAAGGTTGTCATTGGACAAGGCAGAACCATCACCTCTGAGCACCCTGGCTTAAGGTCCTGCTAAACTGGTTTCAAGGAGCAGGGCAAAAATCCAAGAAAGCACAAAAAGAAAGGACTCTATTGCTTCATTGAGGACATCAGGCTCTTGGCCAAGTGAAAGAATTGTGTTCGTTTTATATTATACTACCACAGACACAAAACTTTGTCCCCATTTCTCATGACCAGAAACACTGTAGTGAGAAGACTGTGTCTTGACATAGGTAAGAGATCTGAAAGATGGAGGGTAAAGGACATGCCCCAATGTAAAGTAAAATAGAACAGATGATGGAGCATGAGCCAGTGAGAGGGATCATTCAGTAGCACAGAACTCTGCCTGGGAAGACTTGGGCTCAATTTGTTGGTCGTCCTCTCAGTTCCTGTGTGATCTTGGACTAGTCAGACATTCTGTGGCCCCTTTGAAAAAGCAGACAGGTATCCTGCCTCACTAGATGTTTGTGAGGATGTGCTCAGATACTTTACATAAGGCCATGCAGATAGACTGCCAGTTTCTGGTGAAAAGACTTGTAGAGCAGCAGACCTGAGTATCACACAGCATCAGCAGGCTGGAGATTCAGTAGTCCTTTCTCTTCCTCCACTCTCTAAGGTATTTGTTAAATGAAAGATATAAGTGCAATCATTCCTGTAGGTCAGATGTCCTGATCTGTTAGGAGTTAACAAAGGATTCAGCAAGAAAACTTTTAAAACCAGAGCATAGAACTCTGTCAGCTCTTACAAGTACACACACAAAGAAAACAAAACAAACAAAAAATCAATAAATTAAGTTTTAAGTTTGAAGATGTATTTAAAAACAAAGCAAAGCAAAACAAAACAAAACAAAAACAACAACAAACAAACAAACAAACAAAACCAACCAACCAACCAACCAAAAAGTAATTTACTGGCAATCTCAATATAGTTTATGGTAGATGAAAGTCTAGGAGCTGCAGAAGTCTGTTTACATTTTTTCTACTGGAGTTTGGCATACTATTGTATAATAGTCCTGGAAATAGCCAGAGACAGGGTGGTCACAAAAGGCCACTGTGACATATTAGACTTAAGGGATAGTTGTGCCTCACTTATAGATCACGTGCACCTTTTGAGGCCAGAAGCAAACCCCGGGTAACAACACTATGACTGAACTCCTGCACGATTCTGACAGTCGTTTGCTGGTTAGTCCTTGAGAGCCACAGCTACTGAGAGCCAAGCTTTCTGTGGACCCCTTGCTTTTCATCTTGAACATGTCACACAGCAAGTGTCAAGAAAGCACACAGCCTTACTGCACTGCCAGAGATTGCTGGTGGAGAGCACTGCACTTGTCAAGCATAAAAGCAATTCACCAGGGAGAAGCAATGGAGTATGTCTGTGCAGCAATACTCATAATGCAAATTAAAATGGATACACGTCACTCAGATCTGAAATTAAAAAGCAACTTACAAATGCAGTCTATCATTATATTGGTTTGCTACTTCTGAGAACATAATCCCATTCGTGAAAAAGTCTTTAACCCTTTAGCATGCATAAGTATTATGTAACACTCTCAAGAGGAAGATCCTGTCTTCTCAGAAACTGGTTGAAGTACTTAAGGATGCAGCAAAGGAATAATTTCACACACACATACAAAAAATCTCTCTGCAGTTGTCTATGTATTAACCTTCAGTAAAGCAGCATGCATTGGATGTTTGGAGCAATTCATTCTGTTGAGGCAGAATAGATTGATTCTTTCTGAGCACATGGTCACACATCAGCTACCTTCAGAAGTACACGAGGGTCAACTCCCACCTCCCGCAACAAGGTCTTATGTACAGTGACAAAGATACTAGGCGTGCAAATGTTAGGTAAGCAGATCAAAGAGTACAGCCATTGCAGTACTTCAAGAAGTCTTGAAAACAAGCCTTTGCTCAGACACCATTTTTTTTCCTAAATATTTTGGTTCAGCTCACAGTCATGGCACTGGCTGGCCTAATTTGCCTGCATGTTATCTAGGCCCTCAGATTAAATTTTGCAGACCTTGGCAATATGGCTGGGTGGTAAGTCAATGTAGTAAAGAACATTTGAATCTTTACAACCTTAGAAGTACCCAGGTTTCAGAAAGGCAGGATGTAGGCGCAGTCAGAGACAGAGAAGTCGCCCTCGAGCACCTTAGCAAAACAACCACACACTTTAACTACCCACACCAGCTCACAGAAAAGGAGCTGTAAGACAATTTTTAACAGAGGAGCTGAAGTTTTTGGGGTACAAAGATGCATGACAGCCCTCCATTTCACAAGCACGGGTCTCCACTGCCCATCCCTTCAGTGATTCCTTGTGTGTCGACTGCCTGCAGTCTGTGCAGCCTTGGCCAGGCATCGGGGGCCAGGAGCCCTCTGTCCTCCCTCTGCTGGAGTCCACTGTGCCCTACCAAATACACAGCTTCAGCCCAGAGATATCAATACAGAAAATCCTAAGTGGCTCTGGCTGCTCACAGACCTTAAAGACTGCCTTTATATACAAAGCCATGTGTTGGAAACTGGTTAGCCAGCTTTAACTATGAATCAGTTTTACATTGCTGTATTTACTCCAGAGCATTCACCTCTGGGGCAAGAATGCTGTACGGTTGTATCTGCTTTCAATCCATGCGTTTGATAAGAGATGGCGTATGGCAGCAGGCTTCCCTTATGATAATGCCATGGAGAACCACCTTTTCACCCCTTCCCTGGGGCAGCTATGCTCATGCTGGGAGCTAATGCTCACTTAGCAAGTGTTTCAGCATGTTGCAACTAAAGAGCAAACATAAATTTAGCTTTCTCATTTCACAAACATAGAAGTTCTTGTCTGTACACACCAAAGGCAGACAAGAATAATTTTCTCCCAGCCTACACCACATAGGATCTGTTATCTCCTGACAAATATCGGGGCCCAGACAATCCAACCATGGCTAATTTCCAGAGCCACAGGTGCACTACTGGTCAGTCAGTACAACACAAGGATAAGTACAACACAAGCATAAGTACTCTGCTGAACTAAAACAGGGCAGAAGAAGGCGGTAAAATATAATTATTGCAGCTAAGCTCTTCCAAATAGTAATGTGTTAAATAACTTCAGTCTAAGCCCTTAGCTGCTACCTCCCATGAAATATTAAACCAACCCTTTATTAAATAAGGAAAAAATCTTTGTCTAAATTGCATTTTTTTCGCAAGATGTTTCAGTTCCTTTTGTTTGACCTTCTCTTGCTACTCAGCAAATCCTTGTATTTTAACTTTCATAGTCTGACCTTTCTTATTGTCAGTTGCTTGCTTGTTAACACTAGCGGCACCACTCAAAGGCCTCTCAGGAAAACTAAATATCAAATTAAACTCTGAAGGGCTTACAGAGAAGAGATGCTCTGGCTTACATTGTATGAATCTCTGTTGTACCTCAAAGATATGTCATATTAGTTCCCTCACCTATTCTCAGTTTTCCTGCACCAACATCCTTAGGTAGAAGCCATTTACCTCTGGATACACCTCTCATATTGTTCTTCAAGTCAAAGCAGTCTTTGCACAAAATAAACATGATGTGTCCTGTCATGTATAGCATGATATTTATCCTGTGCAGGAGGAAAGGAAAGATAGGAAAGGATTCTATTGATCGTTGAGCTTCATGGGGGCCAGCATGCTTTCCTGCCTGGAACAGAACACTTGGTTTTTGTTTGGTTGTTTTTGTTTGTTGTGTAGGATGTCAATTCCTGCATTCCCTTTACTTATCTAGTCTGCAACTATACAGAACTCTTACACTGACATCAAAATACAGAATGAACAAACTATTTGAAGAGCAAAAATGACATTGAATGCGAATGGATGAATGAAGACACCAATTAAGGGCTATCCCTTAGATCCCTTCTTAGAGTTATGAGCCAAATTATTTTCAACCCTTCAAATTTCAGGTGTTATCTGTACTATATACTATGCAACTCTATGGCTTGGGGGGTAATTTCGATTTATGCAGCCCACTAAAGTCTTGCAGTGGGCGTCACTCTACATTAAAACTGCATAAACACTTAAATGCTCTTACCTCTTAAGTAAGAGCTGAAGTTGCTGCATTTGTTCACCTAATGCCTGCCCCGTTTGTAGCAAGAAACAAATAACTGGTGGATTTAGAGTAAACACATGCAGAAGCTGTGTGTTGTTTTATGAGAACAACAGCTGAGAAAGGACAACATCTGTTACCCGAGCAGACAGAGCTCTTTCAGTGCAATACATATAGAACGTATATTGTCATTTAAATTCAGGGGGGTGGGGGGGGGGGGCTTGGGAATATGCAACATGAAAAGAGGAACCAAGGTTCTTGACATTTAGGAGTAGTGTTTGAACAATCTGAATTTCAGACACTCTTGTAGGTACAAATAAAGTTTTTAGTGTTACTACATGCAAGACTAGACAAGTTAACCCTGGTAGGATTTCTTCTTAAAATATTGTATTAACCCACTGAAAAGATGTTGAGAGTGAAGAGGTGGGAAGGAAACAATTTCCCAGCAAATTATAATGTACATAATATGAAATATTTATCTGAAATCATAAACCCATGAGAATCTTTTTTTTTATTTTTTATTTTTTATATATTTTTTTATTTAAAAAAAAAAAAAAAAAAAGCCGCCTGAACTGGACAGCACATCCTTTCACATAAAGCAGTACAATCCTCTATATATTACCTGCTCTCATCAGCTCCAGTCTGGTTTATTATTAATTAGTTCTTACAGAGGCAGCAGTAGATGGGAAAGCTAAATGGAATGATATATCTGGTAGAATTTTCCTTCATATTAATCCCTTTTATGTCTGAATTAAAGCCAGAGGCTATGGAAGTTAATTCTATGCTGGCCATGCTAGAACTATAATAACCTGTGAAAACTGCAACCTTGACAAAGAGAATTAATCACTGCTTGCATGTATGGGCTTGTGAAATCAAGCAAAGGTTTACATCAGCAGGAAATGCATTTTTCTTATGCTGATTGAAGGACATGAATCTACGTGCTCACTCCTCTTGGCATAATGAAACAATGATTAAAAAAATAAACCTTTTTACCACCTTTCCAGAAGACAGTGACTTGCCAAGCCATTTGAAATACAAAGTTGAAAGATTTACTCATGTAGGATTAAATGCAGAAAGAGAATTTCATAAAGCAAAGCTGTTACTGAGCCATTGCAGAGGAAGCAGAGTCTGGCAGCAAAGCTGGCAGTGTAGTTACTCCCTACATTCAAGCTATTTTCCTGCCCAACTCAGAACCATTGCATGCAGTGTAGAGACAGTAGAGAGAAGGATGTTGGTGGTCCAGGAAGCTCACAACATATCCTGGGAGCTAGATGCTGAAAAATTCTGAAGTTAGGCCAGGATTGTCATTTCTGATATTTAGGATCCTCCATAAAATCCTGATCCAGAGCATGAAGTCCATCTTGGTAAACATCCAGCTGAGAAACTGAACAGTCCCTCTGCTACTTGTGAGATCCTGGGGCCAGAGTACCTAACAGGGGACACAGATTCGGCTCCTTCTACTACAATTGCAAGCCACCCTCCCATTTCCTAGGCACGTGCCTTCATCCACCTCTTCACTGAACCCCACTGAGGGTGGATCCCTGTGGGCTGAAATCAGGCTGCTGTGTAGTTGGCAGGAGATGTGGGGCTATGGAGGCTGAGCAAAAGGGGACACTGACTGTAGGCTGGCCTGGGAGGTCCCTTAGGTGGAGCAAAGACCTAAGCAGACTGGGCTGAGCCTGTCATTGCTCAGTTATATGTTAAACTCACTGCATTCTAGTCAAGCATTGAATGAAAACAGTTCCAGGCAGCAAGCACCACATCGCTCTGCAGCTAAGGTCTTTCCTTATTTCACTCTCCTTCCAGCCCACTGCTTACCTTCCTGGCTGTAGGTTGGACAAAAGCAACCTGGAGGTTAGGGCACTGTTTTAGGATATGTAGGATGCAAGACTAAATCCCTTTGCCCTGAGAAAAGAAGAGATGCAGATAGCTCCATTCTTAGGTAAATGCTCAAACTACTATACCATTATACACAACAAAGGAAACAAAGCTCCCAGTCCTTTTTGGAGGAAGCCAGCCGTGGCTGCTGCACTTTGTTCTCAATTGATTTCTGCCTGCATGCACATTAAGTGTATTCAAAGACATCAGCATTAGACTAGGCCCCTCTTTCTCATTTCTGTTGTGCTACATAAGGTGCTACATAGTGCTGTTGTGCTACATAAGATGCTAAACAGGCAGTCTACATTTTTCACAGTGAGGGTTTCCTCTTGGTCTGTATTTGCACTGCATCCACACAGAGACGTTCAAACACCGCAGAGGATCTGGATCAAAGCACCTGTTCCATATCACAGAACAATTCTCTGATGGAACCAAGAACCAAATGGAAGAATCTCCAGTCTCCGGTCAAATATTAACCTATAAAAAACATCTACTCCCAAGAGTACCAGTCCCATGCTACATACAGGTTCATAATTTACTTTTGACTAAAGAACCTTAAATTAAGATGACACCCATTTTTAATTCTGTGTGCAACTGTTGAGAGTTGCTTATTTTTGCTAAACTGAATAATTATTTAAACTTGTTTTCCTTTAGTAACACAGTAAGTGAAATTGTTTATGTTCTTTCGAATATCTCCCTTACATTTCCATTGTAATTCTGCCAAACTTTCTTCATACTCAGCAAAACAAGCATGTACTTTTTATATACTTTTTTTTTTTTTTTTTTTTTTTTTTTTTTTTTTAAATGGGAAGACTACACAGTCTCTACAAGAAATTATCTTTCTACAACAGCATTCCATAGGTCTCCTTTGTAGTCACTATAGACACTGTTAAAGTACACTGGTTATCCCTGCAGCCAGAGGGCATTTGTAGATACTTAAAAGAACAGATACTGGAAACTTGATAGCTCATAGCTTTGAACAGATACTGGAAACTTGATAGCTCATAGCTTCAGTGACCGGCCAGTAAAATTCCAAGTAAAATGCCATGATTCATGAGTTGCGACCCTGCTTACTTTAAAGAAAGATGTCTTGACTGAACAACCCTTAAAAGACAAAACTCTTCTGCATATTCACAGGAAACCCCCAGAGAGTCCCTTTGCTGCCTCTGGGCTTTTCCTGCGTTGTTACATCACATCAGACCACACAGGACTTTGCCCATTAGCCATGAGAACTCATGCCATTGTGCATCACAACGATCATTATCTTCTGGAGTTAGTGCCATGAACAACATAGGGTTGAGAACTTCAATTGCTCTTGAGTTAAATTGGCAATCTCTGTCTGTGTGCTCAGGCTCAAGGTAAACAAAGACCTCAGGAACTTTGATTATTGGCACATTCATGAGTGATTTTTGTTTGTTGCTTTTTTTTTTTTAATTCTTATTTTGGTTTGTTCATGGTTTCCATAAAGCCCACACGTACACATCACATGAGTCACACAGGAGAAAGTTCATTTGCAGGAATTTACTCATCTCCCAGGTCTGTCTGGCTCAGGCCACTCTGTCATTTCCCCAGCCCCAAGGACAGCTTAGTTTAGTGCAGGTGACTGACCTGCGAGTCACAGACAAAGTACAGTCACCTTGTGAGTGGCCATCAAACACAGCAGATGAGTAACAGAGTACACTGTGAGATTAAAGGAAAGATGGAGAAGGAGTGGAGTGAAGGGACCAGCAGATTAAACTAGATTAAACCGATAGGCAACAAAAAGAGTCAAAAGCAACAACAAAATCTTTAACATCCTTTTCAGTATTTTTTCAATAAATAATTTTATAAAAGTATATATTTTAAATAAATAATTATTTTCAATAAATAAATTTTCAGTAACCTTCCTTTAAAACTCGGAGCTGGCCATAGAAATCACAGGAGAACTGCAAAGAAGAAGCAAGTCTTCTTGCCCAGTCTCCTGACACAAAGCAGCCAATGTCAACAAAATCTCATTTTATATTCCAAAGGGAACATCTACATTTAGAAAATTTCTTTTTTTAATGTCCAACTGTTGTCAGCTGGCTCATGCCACAATGAATGAGAGCTTATATCCTTTCAATAAGGAATAAAATGATCTGACAATGGATGCTCTTATGTTCCATATAATCACCGAATCCTCTTTAATTCTTGCTACACTCTTAGCATTGCTTCAGGCTGAGAGATTCCGCTGTTTACCTTAACTTTGCATTGCGATTCACTTGTGATATGTTCACGCCCCACCATGAAGATTTGTATGGGATGGGCATGTTGTGGCTGTGTTGAGGCAACACAGAGCTTCTGCAAGTGCTGAATGATAATACCTGCATTCAGGCACAGCACTATGCATCACACCTGCCAAAACACAGGTATGATGCTGCATGACCACATCTCTTACAAGCTTCATTTTGCTTAGTGTTGAAGTTTCATTGTATTCTCTGGGGTCTTTTTTCATTGTATATGTAATTTAAAAAGAACAAAACTCAGAATATGCTTTGTAAAAACAAGCTCCACAATGTAAAGCCTTGATCAAACAACCAACATTATCTGAGGGATTACTAAGGCAGGCACTTCAGGATCAGAAAGCATTTCCCAAATACTCAGCATTTATTTGGAGAGGATGACTTTCTAGAACTACACTTTCTTTATCTTTCTTACACTGAAGCTACTGCTTTTCTATGAGATGGTACCATACTAAAATCAGAACATTATTTGTTGCATGTTTAAAGCAATGAGCTTTCTAATTTTTTCCTTTTATCCTTAGTGATAGTTACTTTCTTATAATTTTTATATTAGTATTTATTCTTTGCAGGCTGATCTAGCAGGCAGGGATGAGTCAGTGTTTAGGATGCCTGCCTGAGACTCAAGACACACAGGGTGCACACGTTAAAGTAGATTCACTCTGTGTTTTAAGCAAATCACTGAATCTCTCTATTTTCCTTCAAAGCATAGTGATGGTAATATTCCTAGTTGACAAGAGTGTCACAAAAAATTCTTTGGCTCAGTGTGGCAGCTATAGTCATGTAAACATGTAAGATGCATCTAGTGTTGAGAATGAAAAGGAACTGGTAATCAGTACTCAACAAATCCTTCAGCCTTTCACACATTTGTGAGGTGTGTTGCTTACTGGGTATTCAGAAGAATCTGCAGGAAAAATCCTGATCCAGCTGAAATGCACAATGAGACTGATCTTGCTGAGAGGAGAATTTGCTATTCTGTATTTAAAACAAGAGAAGCACAGTCTGAGGTAGATTTTGAAATCTTGTCCTCGGGACAAGTCTGTCAACTGGCAGGTGTAGGATAAATCTGTCCAGCCTCAAATGATCTTATGCCATTATGTAACATTATAAAATGTGTTTGCCATTCTACTCCAGAGCACTGAGTTATACAAGAACCCTTCCCCCATCACCAAGGCATTGCACAGCCCTGCCTCTTGTTATTAATGTGGATCATCTTTCTGTTACATGTCCAGGCTTTTCCTTTCTGATGTGGACTGGTTTGATTCCCACAAATGAGCCTGCAAGCAAATGATTGCACTGTTTGCATTTCGTGCAGAGGTATGGCAACCAGCCTGCTTCATTCAAAAGGCTGGATCTTGCATGGGGGGAGTGTGGGAACTGGGCAAAGGGGACTCTTCTCGTCCTTTGCAAGTTTGGTGTGATATTTGGTATGATATTAAACTCTTAGAGGAAACATGCCAGTAAAAAAACACGCAGGCCTGAGCTTGATTATGGTCTATTTCTTTCAGCATCTCAATCGTCTTCTAATCCAAAGAGAATGGGTTTATTTACTTTTTTTTTTTCTTTTTTCTTTTTTTTTTCTTTTTTTTTGTTTTTCGTTTTTGTTTTTCTTTTTTTTTCTCTTGCATTTAAAATAAACAAAGCTTTATAGCACTTGGAAGAAATCTGGAGCTTGAGTAATGACCACAGAAAATTAGCTTTCAAAAATGTTAGAGGGCGGTGAGGAAGTGCACTCCAGGACATTCCCTAAGCAGGTCTGCCAGTTAATTGGATTTTTATTTAAGAAGAATGGGGACTGTCTCAGCCTACTCGGATTTCCATTTCTTTTAACCATTCATACATATACTTGAATCATCATTATCCTTACCTTATCTAGTTGTGTGCACTATCTCTACACTAAATATCCCACCTGCGTATCCTCATGATAACCCTTCAGATACTTTGTAGCCCTAAGGCCTTCCTCAGATAAGTGAGCTGTATCACCATCACAAGGAGGAGGAGAGCAATTCCTTGCTAGTTGTAGCAGCACTAACTGCTTAATTTCTTTACCAGATCCTGTTATTAAAATGTGGAGTGACAAGTGTGGAGCGAGTGGAGTAATTTCCTTCCTACAAAAAGGTCAAAGCCGGGAAAACATCAGCTACAGTGATGTGCAGAGGTTAAAGTTACAAATACAGCTTGCTAATTAAAGATGTGGGGCTTCTAATCACGTCTACTGGAACAACTCCAGTGACTTTGGGAGGAGTCAGGTTCATAAGACAATCCTTCTGTTAAGGGGCAAGCAGTCCTAGAAAGAAAATAAACAACAAAGGGAAGCCTTACTACAGGAAAGATGGAAGTAGAGTAGAAAGCATATACGCCTCCAGCCTCAGAGAGGGAAGTGGAACACTGCTACCCAATGCTCTAAAGGAAGTGCTGATCTCTGTGGCAACCTTTTTGAAACACACCACAAGGAGTTCAGCTCTGTGGATAGGTGAATATTGTTGTTCCTTGCTTGTTTTCTTTCAGTAGTGCATCGACTTCATACTTCTCTTGCAGTCTCAGATCCAGGAGGCAAGTGATTATGTGAGAAGTTCAATGCTTGTTTGAAATGACAGAAGAGTTTGTAGCCTTATAGCTACAGAGAGAAAAACTGGGGAAGGAAGGGGAACCCCTAAGGTTCAAAAGCAGTAGGGCAAAAAGGTCCAGTGCCAAATGCAAGCCTGACTCCTCGGTATTTTACATCTGGGAGTTACAAACACTGATGATATAGAATTGCAGTAATGCCAGCTACAATCAAGAATTGTATGATACTTTTGTCAAGACAAAGGTATTAACACAGCTGCCCTGGCAAATTTTCCAGCTTTCATCCTCCCAGCCCTTGGCATTTAAATGCTTTCCATTAGAAACAGGCTTTGTCTCACTTCTGCCTACAGAGACTGGAAGCTGACTTGGCAGCACACAGTATCCACCATGCTCCCGCTTTTGGCTATAGGTGAAGAGACCTCTTTACAGACAGAGCCAAATTTTCCATTCATTCAATTCTCCACTGATGTAAGTTGCTCTGCATCCTCACTGGTGGAGGAGCAGATATTGGCACAGGGCTGTGAAACACTTTGCAAGTCTCCAGTGTGAAAGATGCTGTTCAAGAGAAGGTATAATTATTAACCCCTGAGCTAGAGGAGACTCTATGAGAACTTGGAAGGAAACCTAAAACTTTTAAGCAAGAACAAACTAGTCACTTGAGGGAGGGTGGAGGGGGGACAACAAAAATGTATTTTATAGGGTGGTAAGGCAGCAGCAGTCTTGTTAGTTCATGCTGGTAAATGCACCTATTTCTCTCACTCTCCATCTGAAAATTAAGGTTATTATGAGGTGCATATTTCCTTTGTCATACTTCACTCAAATATCTGGAGGCAGACACTGTGGGTTGGGCCCCCCTAAATGATCTTGAGTACCTCACAACTTGTACCTCTAGGGATTGTATTAAGATTTGTCCTGCATTTATTGGTATACTTTCGTTGTGGTGTGAATGGCATGTTCGCACATATCTGACTAACAACTGATAAACAATGCTAACAGACTGAGCCTTTATGGATGAAAATGACTTGTTATTTATCAAGTAAATATATCTCCTGTGTTTGCTAGAGCTCAGTCATTCTCCCTCAGGGCTCAAAAGCAGCAGTTTGGTGCCCCAGGGCTGAGCAAACACTTTTCCAAACCCTCCGTCTCTCACAGGAGGTTCCCCACCTGCCCCCTATGTTTCAGCAACACCTCAGCATCCCAAACAGGATCAGGATCAACTTGCACCTCACACAAATGAAAGGCAGTCTCTGGCTTGAACGGAACTGAGGAACAAGTGACTAACCTTCTCTTCCCCTGTCAGTGACCTGCTCTCCAGCTCCCTGCCCTCTCTCTGTTGTACCCTGCCATGCTCAGGATACAGAGTGGTGTACTTGCCCCATCTATCTCTTCTGGCCACATCCCCTGTGTTTCTGCTCCTTGACTGCATGTACCACCAGTGCTTCTCCACAGGAGAACCAAGGCCACATCACCAGAAACCCACTGGCCATGTGGGACTGGCAGCTGCTTCGACCTCCTCGCCATGACTCGTGGGGCAGGAAGCATGATACCGGAGGGGCTACATGGGACAAGGAAAACAGCCTGTGTTTTTAAGGCTTAATCTCCATCATTCAAATGCAATATTTTGTGTCCTGTCAGACTGATGCTCACCTGCATCTGTGCCTTGTGGGACCCACAGCAGGAACACTGAATCCCTTGGAACAGTGTAGCTAACACCAGGACCACAGCTTCTGGGAAGGGCTGTGGCCAGCCAGGTAGCTGAAGACTAACTCTGAGTAAAAGCATTTCAAAAAAAAAAAAAAAAAAAAAAAAAAAAAAAAAAAAAAAAACCCAAACCAACCAACCAACCAACCAAAAAAAACAGGAGAAGTGTATACTTTAAATCAGAATATAAATAAATGGTGGAATGGGAGAATTTCCTGTTTTTTAACCTGCCATAGTAATGTGGTAGCCTGGCCACACCTTCTCATGTAGCCACATGGGTGAGTCAGAAGAAAAAAGTTAAAGTAACCCAAATGCAAGATCACATTGCTCACATTTTACCTCAGGCAAAACTTGATGGGATCTGACCTGTTTCAACCCCCAACATTTATCCCATGCTTCCTAATAAATGGGAACCAGACCCAATTCTTTTGCAACAAGGCTCTGATCTAGGATAAATTATACTTTCAGCGCTATCACTGTCTACTGAACAGGGTGGCAAATTATTCAGCCACTCTGTGCTTCAGTTTTATTGTCTGCCCAGTGATGATAATTTTGCCAACCCCTTTTGAAAAAGCTCCCAAGATACGTTTATGAGAAGTCTCATTTCAACATTAAAGCCTTCTCTCACATTTGCGAGAAGCATGCTGAGGGTTACACATGCCCATTCAGCAGCATCATTACAAAAGTAATCCTCAGATCCTTGAGGTTAATCTATTTTAGACCTGCCATTACAGGGAAAATAGGCAGTTGAGTACGGTACAGCAAGCATATCTGGAAAGACGATGAGCTCTCCCTTTCCAGCAACAGAGATCTGCCCTTTCTTCTGCACCAGGGAGCAGGAATGTCTCCTACGGTTAGTCTGACACATAGCAAATTAAATAGTAGCCCTCGCTGTTCTCCATAATTAATATACTTTCCTCACACTGCCTCTGCCTCCTTTGATGACTTAAACACCAGCTGTAATGAGCCATCCTCTACGCTTAGGTTTCTTTTTGAGTCATAGCTTCAAAAAAACCAAACCTTTAGTTTGTTCAATGACTTTCAACCATATTCCTCCCCTTCTGCAAAGTACAAACAGATCAGTCAGCAACCACAACCTGTTCCCTTTAGGACAGAAATCCTACATCTTGAAACAGTTACAAAGAGCTGGAATGGCTCCTTATACTTCCTCGTTGGATTCAAATGGTGCACACAGGAGAGCAGATCACCAAAGATGACGTTTCAGTAATGTTTTCAGTTACCATCCACCAAAATCAAAGAAAACTTGAAAATGTGCAAATAGGGGCAAAGATATTAACTTTTTATCCCCACCACAAAGGCTTCCTCCAGCAGGATGTTTTGGAATAAAGCCATTGTTGTGTCCCCATCACCAATGCAATATTACTAAAAAATAAAATAAAAATCCCACCCACTGGATGAACTCCCTCAACAACAACCTCTGTCCATCTGGACAGAGCTGCTCCCAGCACAGGCAGCTTTGGTTTCATGGAGGCTGCCAGATATTATAAAGATGAAATTCCTGTTTAGACATATTTGAAGCACAATTCCCAGGACAGCAGAGCAAAGGAAAGAAAAGCAGTGAAAAGAAATACTCTCAGGGGGAAGTATTAGCCATGATATAGAAAGAAATCATTGTAGCAAAACCATGCACTTATTTTGTTACTACTTATTAGTAAAAACTCATAATAAATAATTACTCATCCAACTGTTTTTCTTCAGATACTATATATATATATATTCTATTGCTGAAGGCAACTTACTATTATAGCTAAGCCTTTTTCTACTGTAAGAAATTATTACCTTACCATATCTTTTATTTGTTCTTACACCTTTGGAAAGTCATATCACATATAGTGACTGAAACAAACAAACAAACAAAAAAGACCCAACAACCTTACAATAGCTATAAAGAGAAAGAAGAAACTAAGCAGAAGATAAAAGGGTGTTTTGAAAGTAGTGGCAATTTGTTGAAGAGTAAATGAAGGTGAATGACAGCAATGTGCTATCCTGATGCTCGGTGTAAGTTTTAAAGGGAAAGGGAAAAGCACAAAAAGCAATTCCAGGCCAAAAAGAAATTTGTCTCACTTACTTTTCCAGATTTGCTTCCTGCTCACCACCAGAAGTAATCTTTCTTTTCTTTTTTTTTCTTTTATTTATTTTTATTTATTTATTTTTTATCCCTCTTTTTATTAATTTAATTGGGCTTTTTATTATTTTTTCTTTCTTCTTTTTTTTTTTTTTCTTTTTTTTTTTCTTTTTTTTTTTTTTTCTTTTTTTTTTTAATGTCCAGCACCTGTGTTTCCCTTCACACTTTGATGCCTGATGAGTCTCTCCTTGAAGATGTGGATTAACAAATAGTCAAAACAAACTGGAGATTCAGGACGTATTTCTCTGCTCTGGAAGATATTTTCAGTTTTACTTGCATTTTTTCAAAAAAGTGAATTTTTGAAGGACTTTTTTTTATTATTATTATTTTTTTCTGATGTGAACCAGGAGTAGCTACTTGTTTTACAGCTTTGCACCTATGTCCAGCTATCAGAGAACCAAGAAAAATATCATGTGTTGGTGCACCTGGATACAAAAGGAATATTCTGGCATGCTCTGCAGGTTTGCAGCAGAGAAGAAAGCTGTTCTGTTTGCAGAGACACCTTTCCTGTTGTGTCATTCCCCCCTCACTCATGAATGCCTAAAATACTTCTCTCCCTTTTCCTACAGGGGAGAGTAGATTCATCATACACAACTGCTATGAAAAGATGAGTTTCCTTCTGACTTTCCTGAAGCTGAAACAAAACACATTCTCAGGTATGCTGCACTGAATGATAATGACAACTTAAGTAGTAGTATTTCTTTTCTTTGAGCTGTTGGTAGAAGGTGCCACCTTTATGTTTTAAAAAGCATTTTACAAAGGTTGTGTGCTTCTCATTAACATAAACTGATGGAAAGAAATATTGTAATTGGGTCTTTTTTCTTAAACTGTGCAAATCTTCTCATGTGCTGTTCAGTTCTGATTGTTAGATGACATGCCTTATAATACATTATTTAGCAACGTCAGGGCAACTTCAGGTACCCATACATGCCCAAACATTGTGACAAGTACGTTCTATGCATTTATTACATAATCACCACATCCTTATGAAGCTGCTTTTAATATTCAAAATTTGACAAATCTGCCATTAAAAATTAACAACCGCCCCTAAAAACATTTGGGAGAAACAAGCAGATCCACAAGAGTGTTAACTAACACTCTTCAGACCTTGAATTTCTTCTCCCTAAATTATACTTTCACACAAAAAAGATGTATCCTGGATCAGTATACAGGAATATCCCTCAGGGTCTTCAAGTCATGCTTAGGAGCTATTTATGGAACTCA
This sequence comes from Nettapus auritus, assembly GCA_011076525.1. Taxonomy (NCBI): domain Eukaryota; kingdom Metazoa; phylum Chordata; class Aves; order Anseriformes; family Anatidae; genus Nettapus; species Nettapus auritus. Next base: position 57,061,258 of record CM021766.1, on the reverse strand, counting down.
AGGGGAGAACTGGCTTTCAAATCCCTATGAAACCAGGCTGTTTTCAAACTCTTTTAGGATGTCTTTCCAACTGTATGTATTCTTTTTATTAGTAAGGTTTATTTCTCAAACCAAAATAGCTTTCCTCCTGTAAAAAATTGATGGAGATGGATTTTTTTTTTTTTTTTTTTTTTTTTTTTTTTTTTTTTTTTTTTTAATTTACCTCAGGGAAGGTAGGCATCTCCAGCTCTGCATCTTCAGCAAGGGAGTTCCCCAAAGCTGCACTGTGGCAAAAATGGACCAGGATTTATCGCCACTAGAACTGTGTATTGAGATGACCATCTTCAGCTCATTATTAAGATATCAAAAGCGGTTGTGTTGTATATATACAGCTGAGAAAACCACCTCAGATACTGCCAATGGGGTATGTCAATGGATACTGTCAATGCTCCTCGCAAGAATCTCTGGTTCCCATGAGAAAATGAGAATGAAGTTTTGGTTGAATCCACATCCTTCAAATTGGTGATAAATAGAAAATTATGTGCAGCCAATAACAGGACATAGCTGCCTCGCCAAGAAATCCATACCCAGCATTGAGCTGGACTTGAAGAAACTGTACGTCAAGATGGACATAAAATCACAGCAACAGTGGAGAAAGCAGGGAGAGATGTTACCCAGAAATTCAATGCAATTAGAAGGATGGGACACCATCTATGCTAATTGCCCTGGAAAGACCTGTTCATCATATTTTAAAATTGCTGTTCTATATATAAGAGAAGAGCTAGTCCTGGAGTTGTGAACACCTTCGAATATGCATTGCTGCTCACCTTGTCTTCCTTCAGGGTTCAAGTAATATTCTCATCCTGGCAGTTCTCTATGGTTTAACAGGTATAAATGAAATATTTGTTTGGTAAATGACCCTTAATAAAAGGGCCATTAACAAGATGAATGAGTATGGTTAAAGAAACTGCAAATCACAAACAATGAACTGTCAAACAAACTCACCATAATAGAGACTTTTCTCAAAACAAGGCAAGTGTAGGGCAGTGTGCAAGTTTCAAACAGGCCTCTTAAAATGAGGTTTCTTGCAATGGACTAAAGAAACATGCTTAAATACCTTAATTGATGCTCACTTGCCAAGCATGAGCAAAGTAAGAAGTTGGTATTATCAAAGGCTAAAAGAAATACAGGCTGTTTTTACATTTCAAGGAGGGAAAAAAAAAAAAAAAAAAA
>CM021766.1:57028330-57059946 GCA_011076525.1 Nettapus auritus | reverse complement strand
AAGGAAAGGAAAGGAAAGGAAAGGAAAGGAAAGGAAAGGAAAGGAAAGGAAAGGAAAGGAAAGGAAAGGAAAGGAAAGGAAAGGAAAGGAAAGGAAAGGAAAGGAAAGGTAGAGCTTGGACACTTACTGTCCAGCAAGCTGCCACAGCCTCTGCAGTCCCAACTCCCAGAAATTATTATAATCCTTGTCTGCCCTCACCTCCAGAGATGGATCCTCAGTCGGCGCTCATCAAGATGCAGTTGTAGCTGTACTTCTGAACTCAAAGACTCTCTTATCTAGTATCATGAATCACACTTGAATAAATCCTTTTCACTTGGTCATTAGAGGAGGTAAGTCATTTAGTGGGGGCACAGCTCAAAAAAAATCCACAGTACAGTAGCAAAATACACCTAGAAACCCTTGTATGCCTCTAGGCAGAATAAGGATTTGCTTTCCAACACCATTCACAAGTAGAGCTGAGTTTGCTAGCTGTGGCTCTTTGTGACTGCTAACAGGCTCTCATCCAAGCCCATGTTTTGAACATCACACTTCCCCCCATGGACTTTTGGGGACTGAATACTGCAGTGGTGCTTGTTTTGCTGCCGGTGTAATTACAGGTGCCGTGAGGAGGGCAGCAATCCTCTCGGAAGAAAGTAGGTGACCACTCAAGGCAGCCTGAAGGTGATCACTTCAAGGAGCAAACAGAGGGTGGCTGCTGAAAGGCTTCAGGTGGCATCGCTCAGTGGATGGAGGTGGCTATACCAACCCTGTCCTTAGCACCTGCAGCTTCAACTGAGCAGGTGAGAGCTAAACACTGCACAGATTTGCCCTGGTAGCAAAAAACAGAGGGATTGTGTGTGCTACCAGGATGGATCTCAAAACCTGCAGCATAAAACATGGCTTTCTGCAGCCTGCTGAGGCAGATAGGAAGGTATGCATTTCATCAGGAATTTGGATGGGTTTTTTTCTACTTTGTCAGTAGAAACAAACAAACCCCTACATAATGGAGCTTCTTTACCAGACTATAATCTCTTGATTTTCTTTTTTACTATATAGGGATGAAAATAGAAATGTAGTTTGACCGAAGACCTGATCTTTAAAATTTTTATAACTGTATTAGTACTGTTCAGTCTCCCTTTGAAAGGAGAAAAAATACAAAAACAAACCCCAAAACATCCACCCCTCTCCCCACCCAAAAAAAAAAAAAAAAATTCAAACCAAAACAAAACTGCAGCACAAACAAATCCACATTAACCTTTGACAGAACCTCAGTTTAGGCACCAAAAGACCTCTTGGTTGTGGAAGCATTAGCACTACAGTGCCTTCAAGCTGTATATGTCTTTCTGTAATTTTGCTTGGGGAATTTCACAATTTGCAAATTCATCTATTGCAAGATATGCATGGGAATGAATGCAGAGAGCATGCAGCCCGGGGATCTACCCCAGGAACACCTAAAGGCAAATGTCTATGGTACCTGGAACTGATGTAGGCTGTTAGCTCCTGATTTGCCTAAATGAATGAATGATGGAAAAGACAACATCCGAAAAGGCTCCTAGCACTTTGGCTTATTATCTTGCTATGGACACTCATGGGCAGTTAAATGCCTTTTTTTTTTTTCCCCCAAAAAAACTATTTGAAGACTAACAGGCTAGATTTTCCAACTTTCAACACACAGATAGAAGTAGCACTTCAGGAAAAATTCCTAGTTTGTTCAGCTGGTGAACTCAGAGTTCATTTCCCATTTTAGTCGGTATTTTGTTTTAGCATATCCAGAAAGATAGGCCCCTTGTTTAGGGACATAGTTTAGTGGGTGACACTAATAGTAGGGGGGTGGTTGGACCAGATGATCTTGGAGGTCTTTTACAATCCTAATGATTCTGTGTTTCTTGCTACTGATAATCTGCAAGTGCTCATAGCAAATTGCAGTACCAGTTGGGGCGGGGGAAAAAAGTGGGTAGGGGAAGCCTTCAAAATCATTTCATAAGGTACAACAGATTTTGAGAAAGAGATGGAAAAGACACTCTGGTAAAAGCTTAAAGAAAACTTAAACTCTCTGAATATTATACTTTTCATTATATATGACTTACTGTTTGCAATTTTTATTTTAATAATTTTCACAGGGCCAATGGAAGGAAAAGAATTAGGTAAAACCCCTGACTCTTTTGTCACACTGGGGATATGACATTTCAGTCTTTAAGAATCAGGAGGAAAGGGTTATGTCCTCATACTAAGTATGATAGTGAAGCCCATGGGAACACAGCTCTGCTAACTTTCATTGCTATTTATCTTTGCGTTTTTCTTAGCTTCCCAATCTTAGCAAGGTTTGAAGAGAAAAACATTGCACACAAGTTGTGCTGAACTATCAACAAAATTTTATATGCACTCAGATATATTATACACAGCACATACTAGTATTTGACATGGGACATAGCAGGAAAACACACATGCTCAAGTATAAAAGTATTTTCATACAGAACCTGATAAATACTTTTGTTGCTTTAAATAATGCTAAACAGCAATTAGAGTAAGAAGGTTTGCACAGGATTTGATTTTTTCCTTCTAAGAAGATGATCAAACAGGACTGATGTTTATGAAATACTAGAAATAAGCTAGTCATGAATGAACTTTGCAATGAGGTAAGAGGAACTTGATGTCCAGTTTCCACAGGGGAGGGAAAACAAAGACCATGAAACTGTAAACAGTGGTTAATGAAAACAAGCCTGTTTGGGGGAAAAAAAAAAAAAAAAGAGAGAGAGAGGTGACTGAATGTGAGATATAACAGGTTGGAAGGGAACTCCTGAGAGCACACAGGTGTGAAAGATACAGTAGGGACTACTGGTTTTTAAAACATTTTATTAAGAACACCACTTCCAGGTAAGAACAATGCAGCAATAAAACACTCGCTGTAGCCAAGGACAACCTTATATTCTATTTGCACCTCACAACACATACGCACATTTTTGGGAAATTCATGTCAAGTCTAGGTACCACAAGAAAGCGATTTCATAGTTAGGTGTAGAGACCTGCTTGTCTCATCTGCTCACCTGAAGGAAGATATGGGGAACGTAGGCATGGATCAAAAAAGCAGCCTGACCAAAAAGGTTGAGTGGCATTAGGTGGAAAATGGAACCAAAAATAAAGCCAACAGGAACATCCTAAAAGCATTATTCTGGGCTCAAACCCTACAGGCTTATCCACATATCTAAATCGAGATAGACACACAAAGTTTGCAGAGGTTCAGAATAACACAGAACATTGCTGAAACACTTTTAAAAGGCTCTGCAGTACTAGAACAGAATATCAATGGTATGACACAGCTGTGACCAGAGGGACTGGATGTTAATACGAGACTTGTTCTCTAAAAAATAAAACAGAATGCAAACAATACTTGGCAGGAATTCACGTGCTCTCACAATAAATACTTTTCGGTGCACAGACTTTAGAGAGGTAAAAATTAAGTATTTAGTAATGTTCATTGGTTTACAAAATTGATTAGTTATTAGCATGAAAATATATATTATGAATATGTTACTGTGAGCCTAGGGTTTGGACTTCAATATAATTTTATATCACATCATGATTTACACTTGGAAGCAAACAGTCACAGTCATAGTTAAGCAAAACAGATCAATGCATTTTATGAGGCCAGGGAATTTAATAAGCCACAGGATAAATATTGACAAGCTGCAGACAGGTGGAACAGGTTTGTAAAGAGACATAAAATGAATCTTCTAAGGTTCAGGAAACCTTGAAGTTTACTAACGGGTTGTACAAGATAAGTTCTTGGCATGCTTTCCTCCTGCTAAGTAAGGTCAATCAGGCTTAATCCACGCAGAACTGGAAGGGCTTTTCATGTTCTTCTGAAGTAACACTGCCATCTAGACGTAACCTCCTTACTCATTCTTGCTGTTGCTGATAACTTATTATTTAGGAGACACCGTGAATCCAATCTGGTTAGAAAAGAGCAAAACTAAAGCAAAGCATGCCATGTGTGTAAAATAAATTTGTAGCTAAAGGTTTAAATATGGCCTTAGGCATGTACTACTTCAGAGGAAAACCAGATTGACTTAAATTTATCAGTAAAAAGGCGGCAGGGGCGGGCTGGGATACCAAAATATAGTGAACAGCTGAGGCAAATTTCTAATAAATATATAATATATATTAGTATATATATGTGTATATATATATATGAGACAGAAGACTCCTATAAAACTAGGTGGGAATTGGATAGACACCACCATACAGTTCTGAAGATTGAGGCCAGTTTGACTGATGGGGTCTGTACAAGAACAGAGATACATACCCGCCTGCAAACCAAAGCACCTGACAGTAAGCTATTTATGTAAGCTACCAGATTTTACTGTCAAGCTGAGAGTTTGGTTGCTCCTGAGAAACAGCAGATTTGATTGAAGCCTGGATTGTAAGATTTCTTAGTCTCTCTAGCACTACAGTATTAAAAACATGATCTTCCAAAAGAAAACTATTTTCATACTAGGGTACACACACGCTCCCTAAATAGTAAATAGGCACAGATTGAGATAGGAGGATGAAAAGGTCACGTTTTTTGTTTTGTTTTATTTTCCTTTTATAATCCTGACCCCTTACCTAAAAGTCTCATAAGATGACAAAACAAACAACCAAGAATCTCCATGATGAAGCTCTGACACCCAACCTGTTATTACATGTTTGCATTTTCTCACTTATAATATGGAAATCCCATTTAATCTTTTAATGCCTTCAGAATGAGCCTCAATTTGCATTGCCTACCAGAGGAAACAGGGCAGTAGCCCATCCACAGAGTCCCAGAGTGCTTGTGTGTGTGTGTAAGACAGACTGGAAACACGGCACCCTTTTCACAAAACACCTTTGATTCATGTCCATAAATAAGCAATGCAACTGGCTATTCTATTGTGTATATTCATTGTAGTTCATAAAAGCAGTGCAGAACAAGTATGAAATAGTCTGCTGCACTTTAGCAAATGAACTGATTAAGCTCTGAATGTATCACTGACACTGCTGTAAGCCCAAAACAAAACCCATTGATCAGCAAATCCTAGGGTAAATCAGTATTGATCAGCAAGAAAATCCATCGGAGCAGGTAAGTTAAAAAAGCCATCCTGGTACATATTGGATGCAGAAATTAACTCAACACAATAATAAAACAGGCAGACTTCACAGAAAACAAGATCATTATCAAAGTATGCCTAGAAGGCATATCCCATTGGATGTTCAGCAGAGTTCAAAGTTGTGAAAATGATAGGAAACACAAAAGTAGAGTTTCACTAGTGTTGAAGAATTGAAGAAAAATGCCCTTGCTTTCCTGCACTATTGCAAAATGGATATAAAAATACTACAGACACCATAAGTGAATTATACAGGATAACCTGCAAATAACAATGGAGTTGCTGGACAAGAAGGAATAAATACAGAGAACACCAGGAAATCAAAGAAATTGTTGAATATTTTTAAGTGCCTGGAGCAATGGGTAGCTCTGTAAATAATAATAATAATTAAAAAAAAAAAAAAAAAGAAAAAAAAAAGAAAAAAGCCGTTTCCAAGAAAAGGCCAGCCAGCTTTGCTCTGACCTTTTTTTTTTTTTTTTTTTTTTTTCTTTTTTAAGTAACTGGTATTCAGTAGAAAGAAGCCACAAAAGGGCACGATCCCTTCAGAGAGCCTGTGTTTCATGTTTGCTCCATCTGCTGTGAGCAGGGACCTGCCTCCCTGCTCGTTCGTGTGCTCCCTTTGCTCCCCAGCCATGGCAGCCGCCTCGCAGGCAGATTTCCTGCAAGTGTGGTTACGTTCGGTGTGGGAATGTGGGAATGTAGGATGCAGACAATGAGTGTTTAATGGGGGCTCACAAGGTTTTTTTGAACTTGTGCTCAGTTCATTGCTAATGCAATAATTGATTACTCTTCCAGTCATATGTGGTCAAAATTCAAATAAACCTATAAAAACCCTTTCTGGGAAGTTGCAAGGCATTGGAGCAGCCAAAAATTTAAAGAAGTAATCCCCCGTGTTTCTCAAGACAAACAAATGGCTAGCCCAAGGGCTGCTGAAGAATTCAGGGCAAGGCAAAGCAGAGCAGAAGTGTCTCGGCACTATGTTGAAACTGAGAGCTGGCTGCCTGGTCCTGAACAATAAATACCGTTCCCTCGGCCAGCCCCAGTGTGTTATCTCCTGTTTGCTGGCACTACCCATCCAGGGGACAGTCTTCCTGTAAGCTGCCCATTTTCCTTCAGGGAAGGTGTGTGTGTTCCTCCATACCTTAAGAACAAGAGGCTGGAAAGAGAGTTAATGATAGCACAGGAACACCATCTGTCTTCTCCCCGAATTTACCAAGACAAATGCCATGCAATATCCCAGGTGTGGTACCACATCAAAAACTTAACATCACTGTATACTACAGGGGCAAAGAGGTGTCACACTTTACAATAATTTATTCCCCAAAACTGCCTGGATGGCTTCAGTGGAACTTTAATAATTTTTCTCCTTATTTTGGGTCCGCGATTGTTTTTCTCCTTAGTTGTAATTGTGCCCAGCACAGCTCTTTAATCTAGTTTCCTCCCCTCACATAGAAATATGAAACCATGCTGAACACAGTAAATATGCATCTTTTTCACAGTTTTAAAAATGAACACATTTCCCAGAAAGAACAAGGGAATATTTGTGGAAACCTTGTAATGCCCTTTCTTGTGGTTATTTGAATGGATTCAGTTATTTTAAGAATGTATCTCTAGAGACAGCTTATCTCTCAGGTTTTCCAGTCACCATCTCTTGTTACTACAGTTTATATTATTCATGTAATAAGTTCAGTGGCCACCGTTACATGAACTAAGAACTCCAGTTCCCACTGGCAAACATCCGCATCACCAAAGCCACTGCTCTGTCTGGTATTGACTGATCAGCTGGAAAACTGTGTTCATAAAACATTGTAATGCATTACAGACATAAAAGCATGGCCTGTCCAGAAAATGATAAAAAAAAATAAAAATAAAAAAAAATCTCAGAGCAGCACGGATAAGTCTATTTATTCTGTCAGGATCCATTTCTTCTTTGGACAAATAAAAGGACAAATTCCCCAAGCCCAGCAGCCCCCAGGAAGACTGACTCCAATTGATAAAAATACAAGTGTGGAAAAATGTTGCATGAAATTATATATGTTGCAGGATTTTTTTTCCAGTTAATTTGCTAAATACTTTACCTTTCTATATAGCTAATTCCAATAAAGTCAGCAAGCTCCTATAATTCCCAGCACAAACCTCCCCAGTCGTAGCAAAGGTGCACTTCCTCTTATGGTAATGGGATTTTCTCAACTGCCTGTCTGCATGATGAAATGTTTCCTTAATTTCCACCTCCCCTTTGCTTTCTGCCAGATCCTGTAGGGAGACCAAAATCTTGTGACTTGTGACTTGTTACTGGGGGCTGGATTTGCAGGCAGTGGTCTCACTGAAGCTGAAGCAGTGATCATTTTGTGGGATAACACATCCAGTAAGGACTTAGTTTACACATTCCTACCAAAGATTCAAATACTGGGGGTAAAGTAAACCAGGACAGGATTAAATCCCAAACAGGAAAACATCTTTGTTTAAAACCAGAACTGAAACCAATAATTATGTTCCTATGATCATTTTCTCATTTCAAAATGAATGCAAACATTTTTTTGTTGGCACTCGCCTACACACTCCATACCACCAAAACTCCCTGCTGCTACCTCTCCACAGGCAAAATTTTCTCATCATTCATCTTTCCAGGTGTTCCTTCATATTGAAACACCTGCCTGCTTTGTTGAGCCTCTGTGCATTTCCAGGAAAACAATTTGCAGTGTTGAAAGCTTAGTTGATGCACAAGATCCACTTCAACATCCATTTATCTCCAATTAGAAGAGCATCTTAAGTGCTTCTGTAATGCAACCACCTTTTGTTCCCTTTGAGGGGTTCAAAACAAAGCTGCCACAGATCCCTGTTGGTTTCCTTAAAAGCCACCAGGGCCTCCAGTGCAGGTCCCCCATCTCTAACTGTGCTGGCAATGGGAGGTGCTGGGGTTTCTGCACCAGGAACATGCCAGCGGGAGCTGCAGACACTACCACATGGTTTCTCATCCCTGATGGCAGGGCAGGACACTTGGGGAAGCCCTGCCACTCTTCTGGGCTGGGGCTCCTTCCCCCCAAGCTTACCAAAGGACACCGTGTGCCAGAGCATCACCCTGAGGGTCACAAAGGTTTGCTGCTGCAGAGGCCATACAAGGCAGCTCCAGTCAATGCACGTGTGTTTTACATAACAGATTGTCCTTGCCTGTGACATTTTTGCTATACCCAAACCTCCAAATAACAGATGGTAATGACTAAACCTTGTGCAAAATGATGAAATCAGCTGATGTGGTAAAAGCATTGGTCCATAATAGGACTGTGGGTAATGAGACCATGAAGACAGAGCACTTGGGTCACCCCATCAGACTACATCACACTCAGTGCATCATTACACTTGACATTTCATCTAGCCTGTTTAATACCTCTACTGATAGTATGTTGGCCACACTGCTCAGGATCAATTTGTCCTATTATTATTAGGCATTCTTTCCTCTTACTCTTTAATCCAAAGTCTGTCTCACCCTGGGCATGGCAATGATTAAAAAACCCATAGCTATTGTATCAGGAATGCTAATTCCCTTGTCCTAGTGGAGATGTAGTTTAGAAACTAGTATGTACTGCCTACCTCATGTTCTGTTCTGCTTTCAAGGGAATGTGGTGGTTTTGTCCTAGGTGATAATGCAAAGCTGGATTGTGTTGCTTGATGTAGAAACACAGCCTTCTAGACAAAAAAAGGGCTATATAAATAACCTGGCACACAGATAACAAAAGGGGCCTGAAATCTATCATACACTAAGTTAGTGTTGCCTGGGAAATAAATAAAAATCTGCAGAACACTGCTTTGCTAGCTGGAAAGCACGTGCCATGACCTGCCTACCTTAACACATAAACTCCCAAAGATTTGCATGATCCAAATTTAAAATTGCTTCATTTTTCTTATCATGAAAATCCTTTAGATTTAACAGAACTTCCCAGTTCCATTGCCTAGAGGCACCTACAAGTTAGACAGGGGCTCTACTCAATTCTCTGTTAATATGGCTGTCAGCTCTCTGTGTTTTCTGGTGCAAGTGGATGGGGAGCAGACTGAAAGACCAGGAAATGAGGAAGGGGGGAACAAATTTCTCCAAACAACTTTCTGAAGACAGTGTGAAGGCGCATGAAGGGGAACTCCTTCTACACAGTCCCTCACAGATTCCCCACTTAAAATCATTTTCTTATTTACCACTCACAGAGTAGGTACTAAGAGGGAAGGACAAACCTATGGCATGCAGACAGTTTCTGTGTAACATGCAAGACACCTCACATGAGAAAAGCCTGCTTGGTGCTCTCTCACTCCCAGCTCACACTTTATGTTAGTAAATAACTCGCATGCTTGTGGCTTGAAAGCGACGGAGTAATTCATCCTTGGCCAAGTCCAGATGACAGAAGTATTCTAGATTAGTTCTCAACTGAGTAGAATTAAATTCCAGGATCATTTATATTTTAATCTACCCACATTTTATGGTCTTGTTACAGAAAAGAAACTGCTGGCTGAAGTTCAAAGGTTTTCTGTGGAAGCTCTCTCAGCAATGCTATGCACCACGGTGAGATTCCTCTCTCCATCATGGCTGTGAGGGCTCAGACATCTGAAGTTAATAGATTATTTGTGATATAAAGTAAAGTTGGTCTCAAAACTAAGTCTTCAGCAGAGGTTTAGTCATTTGACTCAATCTGAGATAGAAGATGTCAAGTCACAGAGACAAGCATCAGAAGAAATGATGCTATGCAAAACAATTATTTCCCCTCTTTTTTGGTAAGGAAAGATCATTTATGTTCAGTAATTCAACTGAGAGTGTTGATGCAGAGTTAATAATTCAAATCTACCTACTTCATTAGCACGTAGAGGTCATGACTTCTTGGTGATGTCCTACTGCTTGTATTGACAGCATTAATTTGTATTTTCTAGCAGTCAGTTAACATTGGTTCCTGGTACAGCTTTCTAACTCATGATATGAATTGTTAGCCAGCAAGGCAGCCCAAATTGAATTTTTTCCATGATAAATCCCCTCCACATCTGAGATTACACATCACAGCTGGAACTGTAATCTTATAACTACTAAATGGCAGCGTCAGCCAAAGTGGTTAGAAGTTCAGCGGTGTGGTCTCTGTTCTCAAGCAATATCTGTACCAAATCCCAGGCTTCACAATGCCACAGGAGGGACTCTGGCCAAGCATCCTGCAGACCCTCAAAAGAAGTGGGCCCTGCCAAGACTTACAGCTGGTTTAACAGGGCCCATCCACCACCTTATTGGGATTAGGAGATAATCCTTTTCCTCGGGGGTCACAGTTCATTTTGCCATCACAGACACATTACTGGCAGCCCAAGATGCTGGATTACTAACTGTGCATCATGCAGCCCACAAGACTGGACAAAGCACATATCAAAAGTGATAAGATCACCCAAAACAAAACCATAACCTAAGAACAGACAGTTTATATTTGGCTACATCACCTTCCTGGCAAAGTTTGTCAGGCTTTGAACTCACAGAAAACTCCACTCCATTGGTAGGATTGGCCACAGCTGCTTCATTTGACCCTGAAAGGCTGAAGTTATAAATTCCACTTGGTTCACTGGAAATTCAAACTTCTGTCTTTGTACCAATGATGTTCTCCCAGCACACCAGAGATGAGCTGTTAGCAATGGCAGGAGTTTGGCAGGCTCGTAGATGAAAGTGGGTGCAGGTGGAGGGTGAGACTTTCTCAGTAAACCTTGAGTGTAAGCTGTACGAGAACATGATCAAAATTAACAGGTCTGTGAAAGTAACAATAGTCTTTAAAACTTGCTCTGGCTAGCTTTCATCCTCAAACTTTGTCCTCAGATAGGCAGGGGTGTTCTGGTTCACTGATTGTGCAGGGTGAGGTGGGGTCCTACCAGTCACTTGAGAAAACTAATATTGTGCAGCCTGTCAGGATCTGCATCTCTTGGACACAAAATAATAATTCTTTCCTTATAGGGAGGGGGGGGCATAAAGGTTGTTCTCACTGTCCCTCTTTATGGTCTAAGGTGATTCAGATTGAAGCCAAGGGACCTCACATGGTCAGACAAGTTTCTGTGATCATCTTAATTATTCTAAGAGAAAATTATATGCAGAATTCAATCTTTCAGATTGGATTTCTCATCCCTCTCCAGACAGAGGGTGACAGACAGCAGGACTAGTAATAGGCCAACTTGTTTTTCTGGCAGCAGTACACTTGGTACGTGCTGTTTGTTCTTAACAGCTCTTGCCTCAGATCACTCTTATGGACAAAGAGCTTCAAAGTTTTACACACAAAGGTCACCGTGTACTCCTTCAGTCCTCTACATGGCAGCTGTAACTGCAGTATTACCCCTATAGCTATCGTGCCTTTTCCCCTTTTTCCATACAAAATGGAAAATTCGGCACTGGAGAATACTCTCCAGTATTCTTCATTTCTCTACTGAAAAAGACACAGTATCACAACTATCAAAATCAGTTCCTTACTGTGTCAGCATGGATAATTTGTTGGTGAATATTGCGCACACTTCTGTCTTCTCTTAAATCAGACCACAGCAGGTTTCATCACTGGATCTCAGAAAGTCATATATCTGCTCAACTATTTCGCTAAGAGCACTTCAGATTTTCTCTGAAAATTGTCTGTCATTGTGACTAAGTGCATATCCCACACAGCCACATCGCTGCATTTTTCCCCCTAAGAAGTGCGGCAGCTCTGGCCAACAATAAGCAATGGAGTTTCTTTGGAAAACTGTACTGTACATTTTGCTTACACGGATCTCGGGGGAAATGCTGCAGCAGCATATCGGCGTGCTGCAGTGCCACCCAGCGTCACTATCTCAGACGATCAAGCCATGTATGCTGCCCTTGGTCTCTGCATTTGCATGTCCTTGCCCCCACTGTGGGCAAAGCTGCTTCTGAAATGCTCCCTCGTAGTCTCACTCATCACACCATGACCTCTGACCAAATGCCCATGCTTCCTTCAAAACTCAGCAGCAAAAAAATCTTACCTTATAAAATGTTACCTGCAATGTAAAGAGTAGGTGGTGAGGAAGCTAACTCTCCCTCTCAATACATGAGGACAAGGAGAATCAATGCACGTGGTGAGGTATTTTTTAACTTTTTAAAGTTGTAAGATGTCAGCCAGCAAATAGAAATAATGGGAACTATGTATTACTAAACACAAGGAAAAAAATAAATGGCTTCTGCTTCTTATTGGACTGACAGTAGGTCACAGGCTGCTAGATATAGTGATTTATGGACTTTTTGTCTGGTTACACGGCTGTCTAGACTTAAGTGGTTGTCTAGAAAAGCCAAACACAGGCATTACCCCCTGGCCCTGAGCACCAAAGTTGCTTATTTTCCTTTCTACTAAACTGCCCATGTCTAGCTGAACACAGGATTTCTCAGGCACCCCATCCATGGGGTGCCACAAAATACAGTACTTAAAGCTAAGTGCTCTGGAAATTTATATGGTCTTGCAAGGAGCTGGCTCATTTAGCAGGTGGGACATGGCAAAGAAGTTCTGAGACAGGTACCAAAACTCCTGGCATTTGTCACAAAAATCACTTTTTGCCAATAATTGCAGAGGATGCTCTCATATTCTTCTTCAAAACAGTCCCCAGAGAGCTGTGCCCAAGTTTCGTAAAATACCACGGTGCTTAGGACACCTTCTCTCTGTCAGTTTCTCTCCCAGTCACACACACAGATTTTTGAGTACATGGCCTCAGAAAGTGCATGACCATCTCCCTGCTTCTGGCCAGAAGCCAGCTCTAACCACTATCATGACAGATGACATACGCAGAGCAATGGAGCGGCAGTAAATGAAGAACATGAACTCCCAAATGTAAACGTTGTTTTCCTCAGTGCTGTTTCTGATGTGGCACCTCAGGCACAAGGTCAAGACAGGAACAAGCCAGCTTCGCATTGCTCTGATGTATTTTGCATCTCTCCGTGCTTTTAAGAAACTCCCTGTTCCCAAGCTTTCCTACTGAGATGTAAACAGATAGGAGCAGTTTTCCGTATGAAGACAAGGCTTACTCTAAACAAGCTCCTCACCACTCATAAGTACAGAGGCAAACTAAGATTTTTTTCCAACATTGTCCCTTAAAAATTCAGTAGTATTTACCTGACTATGCAGCTGGGCCATACAGCAGCTCCCATTCACTCCTTCAGCAAAGAGCTTTAAAAACTTCAGCCCAGCCCTGACCAAGGATGTCTAACTCCTCTCTCCACTTCCATTTTTTTTTTTTTTTTAATTTTTATTTTTTTTAAACAAACTTCAGGCTGCTGCATGTATAATGCACCCCAAAATATTTTCAGCCAACTTTTAGATTATTTGGAGCTTTATCATATATTTCAGATCCCTTGAATAAAAGGATTTTAATAAGTCCTCAAAATAAATGAAGTTAGATGCTCCCAGCACACAGTTGCAGATAAAAAGACACATTTTGGATAAAAGCTTGGAATTTAAATGAAAGCAGAAAAAAAACCCAAAACTTCAAATTTAATTGTTTTAAATCTATCCCTTGATTTTGCTTTATTTTACTTTAAAGGCTTAAATCCTGGTCATGTCTTTAATGATTGCAGGCCTCTACAGTTGATGACACAGTGAGTATTTTAAGAAGCAAATCCAGAGTTTGACCAGCAAGTCTCTTACACAAGCAGCCGTACCCCATGTGGCTGAAATGCTGCGCTTGTCAAAGGATTTGCTGACATCAGAATGCCACCAGCCCTGCAGAGTGTGCCTGGACAAGCAGGATGCCTTTTGAGACCTCATTTAATTTTGTCTCCGTGCCATAAGTTTGCTTTTCTATTTTGAACTCCCTGTTGAATGCCCACTCTTTCCCTTCAGCAATGATTCCCAACATTTATTTAACCCTGAAGTGCCTCATTCTCCTGGATAAAGAACCATTAAGAATGTCAAATATGTACACAGTGAGAAAGAAAATGGATCTCCATGGGAATGCAATGTCTGTATGTACTACCTTCAATGTGTATTCAGGCTGGTGAAGGAAATGGTCCTGGATTTTCTATCCCGTTCTCCAAGGTCACCTAAGGACTACCTGAAGCAGTCCTTGAAAACTGGGACTCTTTTTGGAAGGTCATGTGAGCTTGTATGTGGGTCAAAACATGGTATGGAAGCATTTCAACTATTTATTTAAATGATGCAGTTTAAAAGAAGTACGAAAGCTGTGTGCCTGCTTTTGAAATCTTACTTTGGAGGAAATAACACTGGCAGATGACATCCAAACTGAGCTCATCTTTTCAGCAAATTTTTCTCCCTTCGTTTGTCATGTGTCAAACAATAAACCACACCTCTGAGAACTACTCCAATTCAGAGAAATCCCAAATCAACTTTTCAGGTAGACTCACTGAATATGTTGGTTAGCCTGTACTTCCCATAGGACTCAGCCTTTCCTCCAGATCAGTTTTTAGACTGCTTGTCTGTTCTGCTTATTTCTCCCAGTTTCTCCTCTGTTGCAAAGAAGTGGTTGCTAGTTCTTTTAGGTCTTTCATTTGAGTTATTTCTAGCTCTACAGATAATGTTTTGCAGACTGGCCCAGATTCTTCAACATTTTTCTGAATTTGTACCTGTTTAGGAAGACTTTTTTTTCTTCCTGTCTCCTTTCCATTACAAAGGGATTTTCTTCTTAAAGTTCCCTTGTTTTCCTACACGCTGCTCCAGAGATCTCTCTGCTTGCACCAGGACTTTCTTTTGAGCATCACCTTGCTCATTCAGGAGCTTTTTCTGAGCTCTCTGGAGTTCTTAGTTCTTCTAAGGCTTTATTATTATTATTGTTGTTGTTGTTGTAGTTTTTGCCCTCTGTCCAGTTCTTCCAAGATTTTAGAGGCTTTGTTTTGTTCATGCTTGGCCTTTCCTTGTTCCTGTAAGTTTTTTTTTTTTTTTTTTTTTAATTATTATTATTTTTTTATTATTTAATTATTTTATTTTTTATTTTATTTTGTGTGTGTGTGTTTCTGTAAGTTCTTTCAGGGTCTTCTGTGCTCTCTTGTTTGCTGGCAGCTCTTCTTTGAGCTCTCTCCTGTTCTTTCACTGCTTTTCCTGAGCCATCTCTAATTCCTCCAGGGCCTTTAAAGTGCAGGGCTCTTGCTAGTTCCTACAGGGCTTTTTCCAAATCTCTTTTATTCCAGGGATTTCTTTTGAGCTATCTTAGGTTCTTCCTTGGCTTCCTGCTGATTTTTTTTTAATCAGTTCAACAAAATTCTGCCACTGAACTTACTCTAGTTCCTGCAGAGCCTTCAACTGTTTTCTCTTTTGTTTTAACAAGTTCTTCTGCACTTTCTCCTCTTGCTCCAGAACTTTCCATGAGTTTCTCCACTCTTCCTCAAGCCCCATTTGATGAATTTTAAACTGTTCATCCAACTCCATCTGCAAAGCAATCAGCTGTTGCTCTAGTTCTAGGTGCTGTACTGCCTCCTGCAATGCCTTTTGTCCTGGACTCTCTTGTTGCTCTGTTACTTCCTGTGCTGTGCTCTTCTGCTGAGCTAAAATATTCTGCCTGACTTGTATCTGTTCTTTCTTCATGGCCTCTTCCCAAGATCTGTTGTTTTCCTGAGAGCAGTTTTGCTCATCCAGGGCTGTTTTCTTAACTCCTTCCATATCTTCAGGGGCTTTCTTAGTTTCTAATCCAGGCTCGGCTGATTCTTTCTTCATCTTCAAAGTTATCTTCCTTTGGTTTTCTTTTCTGAACCTCTGTTAGCATGGAGTTGGTGTCTCCCATATAACCCAACTGGTGTGCTTGTTCGAAGTCTCTGGCAGCCTTGTGCCAGCAACCCAGGAAGTGGAATGCCTTCCCTCACACTCTAGAGCATCAGGGTTGACTTTTATTGCTTTGTCATGGTCCCTAATGGCAGCTATTGGTTTTAGCAGCTTCAGGTAGACACTAGCTTAGTTCACATACAAGACTGCATGTTGTGGGTCAAACCTGATAGCATCAGTGAACAACTCAACGTTTTTGTGAAGTTCACCTGCTCTCAGTGCTTGAAAGGCTTCCCTCTTCTTTATAATGGTCTGTTTCTTCGTCTTGCTAGCTATTCTCAGGTTGTTATCCTCAGGCTGCTTCATCGTATCACTACTTACCTTCAGATTCCTATGTCCCATCTCTGGGGAAATCACCATCTTCTATTTTGATCACCTTTTCAGTATTTGTCTCCAACTCTCTCTCATACCTTCCCAGCTATTTACTGGACTCTCATCTGCCCCTTAAATTTTGCCTGAGCCTCAGAATCTAATTTACAGGCCAAGGAAATGTTACAGGCAGCTTCTTTTAAACATTCTGAAAGCCAGAGGCTTTTTGCTCTTATTTATAGGCCCGTGCTGAACTGGGACTGAGCTTGATAGCTCTATCACAATAACTAATGGCTTTATTTGGCTTTTGCATCTGCAAGAAGACACTGGCTCTGTTAACATGCAAGGTGGCAAGGTAAGGGCTCAGCTTGATGATAGTGAACAGCAAATATATAAGGAAATTTCCTGCTGCTTTAACTAACTTCTCTGTATATGTATTGCTTAAAGCCAATGGTATGTAATTTTCTGTATTTCCTACTGATTTCCAGAGAAAGCCACAATACTTGGAATTTAGAAAAGAGCAGTTTAATTTTGTCAGGTCCTGTATCTTGCTGTAAATTTTCCTTGAAGGCATGGTGCTCATGGTCCCAAAAGGATGATATTACACAGAAATTATTGTCAGTAAAAGTACAGGAAGAAATACAGGATGAAAAATGAATTACCCTAGAGCTCTGATTATTACGTTACATGGATTATTACATGGATACGTTAGTGTCACGTATCCATGGCAAGAATCCCTGTTCTTCTTCCTTCCATTGTCTTACTGCTAGACCTACTTAACGCATTAAGGACAGCTGCAGGGTGACTTCATGAACTGTATGTAGTTCATGTAGTTGTTGCTTCATACACTGAATCATCTTTGGAATCCTGAGATGGGTTCTTAAAGTTGTATCACGCAGTAAGGAATTCCTATAATCTCTCTCCCTTTTCAGTTTATTGCACATCTTATGCATCACAGCTATGAGTGTATGCACAGGTTATGAAAAGCAGACATAGGACTGGAAAGTCTGTTCTTTTGTTTCAACACTTAAATGATGACATCCTTTATAAGCCACAATCAACATGAAGGCAATAACAGCTGGCTAAGAATTTTATATTTAGACATATGATTTGGTCAAGTATTTGTCATCATTTAGATATACATTTTGGTTGGGTATTTTCCATAACAAATGATGACAAAAACTAAACTGCTCATCCTGACACAGTAACACACGCCTATTGGAGATGTGTTATTGTGCCAAAAAAAACTTCACAGTGTAGATATATGTGGTAACCATTGCTAGGACAATTTCCAAATTTTGTGAAACTAACTTTTTTAAAAAATTATACATTTGATTCTCAGCAACATATTTACAGTTTCAAAAGCCATTTGATAGACAATTTAGCTGAAGAGCCAAGAAATCTTCTTGGGCACAGAAAAATCATACGCTTGATGAAGATTCTCAAGGTGAATCCTTGTATATCCTTACTTAACTTTCATATTAGCCTGGGACTGATGACCCTCAATTTTTGTTGGCTTATTAGTATGGGGCTGATGACCCTTGATTTTTGTGTGAGCCCCATGGCCTATGTTTGTTCTTGAAGTGATTTTGTTCTAAGGCATTCAACAGGTCATAACAGGCTGATTTGGCACTGCAAGGTGCTAAAGGAAGGCAACTGCTCTGCCCTCACATGATTTCACAAAGAGTTTTAATGCTTCTTTTCAGATACAAAAGTTGTCTATTTTTTCATTGTTCCTAAAAAATATGTCTGTTTCCTCTTACCAGTTTCAGTAGCTTAGTATCTTGTCCACGCTAGGAACACTCAACTCTCAGTTGTTGCTTCTTGTCTTCTGCCCTTGCTTCTGATCCTCTTGATGTGCTTCTTCCCTTTTCTGAAATAGCAAGCTCTGGACTCCTGCTTCTTAATCCACGGTTTTCTTCATACACCACTGGCTTGCATATTAAGTCCATATATCTTACAGACTTGGAAAAAAACATATGGACATGAGGCTACATTACTTTGTGTATCTCAGTCGTTGAACCACACTTTTAAAGTCTGATAACAAGTAAATTTAGAAGTATGTTTGCACAATCTCTGCAAAATTAATCAGCAGAAAAACAACACAGAGAAAAAAAAAAAAAACAAGTAAAAAAAAAATGGTCCAGACAGACTCAAGAGTTAACACCAAACCAAAAGAAATTTCTTTAACCTGCCACATCTCCAGAACTGAAAAAAAGTTAACCTAACTATGCTAAATGTACTCTTCTGCATATTTCAGTCACTGGAAAAAAGCAGTTTGTGGCTGTCAATGTTTTGAGTATAATAATGCCATCTAGTGAGAGAAAAGGCTTAATGTGCTCACTATTTACATTTTCTTACAGGTGCAATACAGAGCATTTTAGATTTGCTTATTGAAATGCTTGCATGAGTGCACCACAGGAAGGAAACTTTCTTCTCATGCTGCAACTTTTTTCAAGGCAAGACAGTAACAGATTTTTGAAGGGACACCTCAATACTTCATTTACATGGGAAGATTTTATTACCACTTCTGGACTTGCATATCTATATAAATAAAACTTGTTTCTTACAGAATGTTTAAAAACAACAACAACAACAACAAAAATAACACACACACAAAAAAAAACAAAACACAATTTTTTCACTCATTTGTCTTAAAAAAAAAGTCAGTTGTAATTGTAATGACAATTGATCAGACAAAAACAGATTTAAAATGTTGATTTTATTTCTGTTGTTTTATTGACTCCAAGAAAGGCTGGCAGACTTTCTGTCTGCCTGTTAAATACTTTTTTGAAATTTTATTTATTTATTTATTTATTATCCTTAGGTTATGATCATGCACTGAAAAATCTAGGAAAATATGAAAAACAGTTATGTATGCAAGCAACATTCCTGGGCTAACAGTCCAACAGAAATCTTGGACCAAGGTCAAAAGTCACCAACATCCATGCAAAGATTCCCAGACAAAAAATGAGACCATGTCTGTAAGAAGAATGCAGGTACAGATGCCTGAATTATCTGTAGAGAAAAGATCTCAAATAAATCAGATTCTAGTCTCACCCCTTTGCACTGCTGCTTCTCTTAGCACAAGACGATTTGGCTTGCACAGAAGCTGCCCCTGCAGCACCCTGACCCACATTGCCACGGGGGGGGATGCATGTAGCCAGGAGTGTGTGTGTAAGCTGCAGAAAAGTGTTTAAAAATCTGTAGGTGTTTGTTAACATCCTGTGCCTGGTATTGTGGTTTTGTCTATTGTACTGCTTTTATTGGTCCTGAATATTTAATTCACTGATTGCAAGTTACTTGTTGTTAATCAGTCAGTGGGCCCCTTTGATGTGATTTGATTTAAACCATGGGAGCAACCAGCTTTTCCCTGAGACAGAAATACCCTGCACCATGGTAGATCTGTGAAGCTTATTTGGTCACCTCACTCTTCCCGTGCAAGGCCAATGAATCTTTTCAGACATAATGCAAACTGCTCTGGATGTCAGGACACCTAAAGCTAGCCATTGCAGCATTTAAACCCCGTGAAATGTAGCTCCTTGAAGGCAGTGGGTACTCAGAAAAAAACACTTCTGGCAAATACATATAAATATATATCACTCAAATTTTCTCTTTTAGTTTGCACTGTAAGAAGGATCCCCTGACAGAATTATGACTTTGCAATTCACAGCTGTTATTTATGCTCTATAAAATGTCACCAACATCTGCTACCAGAGCTAAGTGGAGTACTGCAATGCGATTTTAAGCTCAGATGTAAACAAACAAAAATTGTTTCCAAACAATGGCATCAAAGGCAACAAACCAGAAATAAACCCGAGTATTTTAAAAACAAAAGGGATGTTAATCCACTGAATTTTTAGAAGATGAGATACATATCAGAACAGAGAACTTCAACTTACCAAATATAATTCTATGTGTCCGACTGAATAAATTGAAGGTTTTCAAGTTAATTTTTATCTGCTTCTGTGCCATATTTGCATCCTTGGTCCTCACATTTAATATTCACAGAAAGATGGATGCCTCTTCACATACTGCCTTAGGATGTCACCTCTGCACGCTTCAGAACTGCATCACTGACAGTCATGTCAAGAAAAAGACATCTTAGGACACCAAGACAGAGCTGCGGGCACCTCCTGTGCTCGTTCATATCATGTAGCACTCAGGCTAGCAGCCACCCTGACCTGTCTGGCAAAAGGAATACGCACACTTGCCTTGGGGCTCAGGCTGTCATTCATAGCATCTGGAAATGGCTCTGATCAGAGAAAAGGCATCAGTTCTTCCAACTCAAACAACTGAAATATAGCAGAAGGTTGTAAGCTCACTTGGAGAAAATGTCATCGCTGCCAACCAAAGTGTGCACTTCAAAATACAGTCTGGTTGTTACAGTCTTCAATGGATCTCCACTCCCCATTTCTTGTTTCCTTCATTACCAAATGTAACTGCTCTAACATGGCTCACTAAGAGAAAAAGAACCTGTCCTGGTCTCCTAAATTCCAGTAAGGTCTTCACTTCTTGTGCTCTTCTGAAAGGAAAAACAATTGGAAAGAGACAATAGAGAAAGCATTGGAAGGCCAAAGGCTGGATGAGGGGTCCACTTTTATATCCTCTGTTGGAGCTTACTGGAAGTCAGTTTCCAAGAAGAAGGTTTTACTGGGATAGGTGATGAGGATTTCTTTCAAATACACAGCTCTACCCACATACCCCAAAGCCCGGAGAAGCCAGAGCCAAACCATTAGCAGCAGCCAGAATAGCTAGTTCTCCCTGAAGTCATGTTAACACCAAGTTATATAGGGTAGAGCTGGTGCCAAACAACATTAAGATATTTCTCGTGCTAAATAAGATCAATGAGAAGACTTCCTCTAGCTCTGGCAGATGGGAAAACTTCTCAGGGGAGGGCAGCCAGGGAGCTGAAAGACTTAAATATGAACACTAGCTAGCTTTCTGCTCCAAAACAGATGCTCCTCCACTGATATTTGGAGATGTCAAAAGACTGCATCTACAACATTTCCCTAGCACCACAATTTTAATTTGGCACAGGCAACTTGTCAGCAAAATCACAGAAGTCAGCATTGCTAGATGACCTTTAAAAAGTAATGCCTTGTGAACTCTAAATTTTCAGTGAACAATCGTGAGAGAAGGACAGCTACAGATGGCTTAATACCCTGAAGACCAGCCTGGAGAAGTATCACTTGAAAGTGCACAGGAGCTGATGAATCAGCCTCTAGCCTACATGTTCATAGCCTTGGTGCTGTCAGACCCTCTGAGATTGTCCATCCCTTCCTAAGGTTCTAGCTCCTGGAACTGGCTGGGACCATACTGTGCTTTCCCAAACAGCTCTTTCTGAAGATACCCCAGAAGAAGTGGGATTTTATTAAAACAGCACTAATTGTGCCTAACAGGGTAGGATTTATAAGTAAGGTTTGGGATTAAGGAATGAAATAAAACTCCCGCCATTTAGTGGACTGTTTGAAAGACTTGAGGGGGATGCTTAATGAGGGTGACAATGTTTCAAACAGCTCCAAGAATGCTCAGGAATCAAAGAATGGAAAAGTGAAGATCATCCTGAAAAACAACCTTCTGAGGTAATTAAGAGCCTGAGGAGGGTGAAGAGTCTCTGCATTCAATACCACATTAAAGGGACAGCAGAGAGTTTGAAACCAATGCAGGTAATCCTACAACTGATGTAACTACAGCTATCTGATAAGCAAAATCTACAGATCAAAATGCAGTACTTGAAGGCTACCAATACAGCATGCCAAAGCCACATGACTAATTAACTGCAGACAAGAGACTCAGCCAAGACCTGATGCCCAGGAATAACGTGCAGTCTTGGAAGCTCTAATGGATGAAAGTAAAAATGCTCCCAGTAGCAGCTAAGAGGAGCTTCTTTCTTATTTATTTTCTGTGAACCACAGTTTACAATTATTTGAAAAATCCTAAATTCTTTTAGCACCACCTGTCTTAAACCATGCCAAGCTATAGATTGCCAGTAAGATTAGAATTAGGAAGCAATTGATGTGATAAAAGACCTTAATTTATCTAATTGAAGCTGTATATTTTAAAGGCCAGTGGCATCAATAATCCTGAACTGACAATAACAAAGATTTGTCAGCCCTTAAAAGCCTTAAATCTATACAGCAGACAGAAGCTATAGATTTCCTAGCATTTAATACAGTTTTAACAGCTTAATGATTAACTTACAATTAATTACTTCATGTTTGGTGTCCAATATGTTGGTCAGGTTCATGTCTATAAGCAGTTTGTCGGAGCCTAAGTACTGGTCTATCTACATGGTAACCCAAAAGATGTAACCTCTGCAATTTCACAGGTCAGACACCTTAGACATCAATGTCAAAGCTGGGATTTGACCTTACCACCAGGCATCATTATCGTGCACCCAAGACAGACTGTGCTCTCGAAGATCCACTACTTCCTTTCATTGAGCTGTTCAAACAACTCAGGGGGATAGCGTGATGAAGACAAATAACACTGCCGTGCTCTGAGTCAAAGGATGTTTTGCTTTGTAATTTAATTGCCGAATGGGCTGAACAGAGAAGTACAAGAGCTATCAGAAGGAAAAAAAAAAAAAAAAAAAGTTTCAGTAACTTGTTGGTTATAACCAGTCCTTCACATCTCTGTCTTGCATTTTCTCTGGTTCCTTAGCTCATGAATTCCTTCAGCTCAGATCTCTTTCACAATCCTGCTTCACATGTTATTTTTCTCATCACCATAGGGAAACAGAAAAATTCCTCCTTATATCTCTTTCTACTTGCAGGATGTGCTAAGCAACGTTTCTTTCCTAAGCACTTGATTTCTTCCCACAAATAAGCTGGCTGGTGCTGGAGTAGGGTTACTCTGCACCACTTCACCTCTTCTCTTTGAGCCTCCTGTGAAGAGGGGGAGAATATACAGGTGACAGATGAATTCTGCTCATAACCTGAGGTAAAAAGCTTTCTGAAGTAGTTGGTAGTTGGTAGTTCTCATATATGTTACCAAATCAAGTTTATTTCATGCTTACAAACCCACCTAGTCTTGACCCATGAAATAATGTAGATAGCACCTTCTCCTTTGCTTTCACTGATTTTATGTGAAGGAAGGAACTAATCAAGGGTAGTTAAGGGCACGCTGGTCTTCTATAGAGAAAACCAGGCTCAGAGGTGAGTGGGGACTGAGCAGGCTCTGAATGGTTGCAGAGAGGATGCTTATCAGTGAGCTTGGGCTGGACACTTATAAACATGTTGTGTTTGTGCCTGGTATGGGAAGCAGTGTGCAGAGACCACATACAGTCTCTTTAACCTAGGAAAATCTGTCAGAAAATATTTATCAGTGACTCCATTATAGTATAAATATATACATATAAACAGTATTAGTTTCTCAAATGTATATTTTATGCAAGAAGAATGAAATATTAAGTTTATCAGGTAACTCCAAAACCAAGGATAGTAATGCCTTGTGATATCAATTTCACAGCTTGACTCATCATTAGCTTCTGATCAGGATTACAGCTCTTACAGATCCAGAGCAGGTATCATTACTCCAGCAGCATAAACCCAGGAAAAACAAAACAAAACAAAAACTAATTATTTATGCTTATAAAATACATAAGAGATAAGCTTCTCTGCTGCAAGTAGTAAGTCTGTTGACTACACTTGACAAAATGTAATATTACAAACACCAGTACCGAACAGCTGCTGGGCACTTTAAAATGAATTTTACAAAGGTATGCCAGATTTCCTTCGGATGATGCGCCACAAATTTGCTAGAAGACGGAAACGCAATCCAGTCAATAGCATTATCAGGATAGCAGGGTGTCCACACATTAAGACAGATGCAAGGTTCAAAGTGCAATTTGCAGATAATCATTTGGGCAAGATTATTTCATACTTGACTAATTTAGCTAACAACTTCAGAAAGGTTCTAATTAAAAAATACCAGGGGCTATCACTTGCTGCCAAAATTTATAGAGATGCTGCCGTTGAAATGTTTCCATCTAATTATCAAAGAAAGCCTTTGGCCTGGTCAGGAGTTGGAGAACAGACACAAACTTACTGTAGTGTTAGCAAAACTCACTATTGAAACTTCCTAAATCTGATTACTTCAACATTTTTAACTGTTTTACAACACTGTAACTCCATGATTAAGAGGAAGTGACATCTGGGTAATAAAGGCATCAGAGAGTATTAGATCCTTAGGTACTTATTTTTTAAACAAACACCATCTTGCAGGCTTCTGTTCTTTTCTGCAATTATGCAAGTAATTGATTTTTATCTTCCTGAGAAAGGAAGTGAAAGAAATGAGATTTACAAGTATTTAATTGGCCGTTCCAATTGGAACTGTTACTGATGGTGCTAAGAAACTACTGGCTATTTTGTGATGAACAACTGTGGGGTATGTTT
The DNA here is from genome assembly GCA_011076525.1 of Nettapus auritus. Lineage (NCBI taxonomy): Eukaryota > Metazoa > Chordata > Aves > Anseriformes > Anatidae > Nettapus > Nettapus auritus. The sequence continues at coordinate 57,035,379 of CM021766.1, read as the reverse complement.
GTGCCAATTAAATGGAAGACTCCCCACATTCTTTCAATAAATAAAGACTTGGATGAGTGAACAAAGAGTGGTGAGATAAATAAGCAGATCTTAGTATTTGTTGTGCAGGGTCACATAAAACTCACTAAGACTGCTGCAGGCTGGGACACCATTGAGAAAGGCCTATGGCTTCCTCATGATGTGAAAAGCAGCTTCTCCCTCTGCTCTCCCTCTGGTGTGATCCAAAGGCTCCTTATTTACACATCCAGCAGCAGCCCTTGCTGATGAGGAGTAACACAGCACACTTATACTACAATCTTACTGTCATTCCTTCTTTGTGTCCCCAGAAACTCAGGATCCAGTTTGCTTATACAAACTGCATGGTGAAAAGGGTTTTTGAGTTAAAAAAGAAATAGAGAAACAGAGCAAGAAACCCACGTTATCCATCCCCCTAGAAGAACTGGAGAGGGGACAAAAAAGCACTGGTATAGCTTTCCAGGGCCAGCACTGGGCCTCCTCCAGAATATGTGGTTTCTTATTCCCTGGGAATTAACACTTGAACTGTCAGTGGACAAATGCTTCACATCCTGCAGGAGCCAGGAACACGTGAGGTGGACTATGCACTCAACTACTGGCTGAGCAAAACTGCTTCTCTATCAACCTATATTTTCAGGTCATTCTCAAGACATCTCTGAAGCACCTACAGTTCAGATGTACTGCATCTCTGCTCTGTGAACAGTAGCTCCCTTCGAGGTTCCTCAGATTCAGCACCTAGAAACTGAAAGAGCCAAAAATCATGGCCAAAAATGTATTCAAGGTGACATGCAGACTTCTTAGGTGACATGCAGACCAAAGATTTGTGAAGGCACATAGGAGGAAAGAGAGGTGTTTAAAGTATCTTTAAAAGAGTAGGAAAAATTGTAAAGTAAAAAGAAATTTTAGTTTTCCAAAGTTCAAGAACAGTCCCAATAAAACCTTCCCAAACTGATTTTCATTTCTCTCATACCCAAGCTCCTCTGCACTCTCTTCTGCCCAAGTTATTACATTTTTAGAGAATGTTTCCAAGGCACTACATTTCCTTTCTGAAGGGTGAAGCTCACGTTGCTAGCATGCCTGAAGCACACAGCTCCTGCACAAATCAGTAATGTGTCTGCCTTGGCAGAGGTGCTTGGCAAAATTCAGAAGACCTCAACAGTATTTAGAAATGTGAACCCATAAAAGCTTAATCTGAGCCAAAGGCAAATGTCCTACTTAATCTGAAAGCAGGAACCAACAGAGGCAGCCAACCAATGTTACACAGATGAGCAGAAGAAAGATGGGGGAAAAAATATGGAAAAGTTATTGCTCCTTCCATTGGTAAGAACTTTCTTTTCTATCAACATCCCTTTCAGCTGCTATTTACTACCCTGAGCATTTTCTCCTGAGCAACACAAGTACAAGGTGCCTTAAAAGATCACTAAAAAGAAAGTACAGTTTCAGTTTACTACATTTGTTAAAAAAAAAGGGGGGGGGGGGGGGGGGGGTCGTGTGATATGCTTTACAAACTGAAATAAGTGCAGGTTTGCCAATACGAAATAAAACAGAATCCCATCCTAACAGTGGGACTCTTAATTAATGTTTTGACACTGCAGCCATGCATCATTGAACTGCTTGTTCATGGTTACTGAACAAGCTGGTTGCTCTGTAATCCCAGCTTGAAGTAAACAGGAGCTATGCTCAATACACTTCAAAAGATGCTTTGCTTGCACTTTTTGATGCTCCTTCTGTATTTGTGATACGATTGAGTCTTATGTGTAATACATGCAACCACTGCATATTTTTGAAATCTACTTTTAAATGTCTGAACGCACACGAAGCACCTGAAAAAAAATGTTTCTGCTGACATAAAATACTTTTCTGCTATGAAAAGAAAGATATCACTTCATTATCAATCAAACTTTGCCCTCTGGAAACAAAAACAAAAACATTTTAAGACTAAGAATATATATTTATATATTTATTAATCTGGGATGGTAATTAGTATTCACTGACATGGTATGAAGGGGACCAGGCCTGTATCTTCAGTTGCCATTTACCAGAGCACCGTTCAGAGGAAGCATTCTGACCCACTGTATCTTAACGTTACTTTATTTGTGTTTGATGAACCCATAAACTATGGGAGAATGATATTGGGTGGTAAAAAAAACAAGCCACAAACTTTAAAAGTGGCAAAACTAAAACAAAGAATTGATACATGGCTAAAAATGAGAGAAATCACAGCCATCAGTGGCAGCTGCACCAAACACAAACAAAATATTGCAAGTATTGTATCAGAGAACTATTAAGTATTTGATGTAAACAGCTGACGGAGGCATATCTATCCTCTGTTAACTTCTCTATATTGCTTTTGCTATCTAGAAACTTTATCTTCAGACATGTTTAGTCTGAAGTATCATTTAGAGATATCTTAATATATTGCCTTTTTTTTCTGTCACATTACATATATCATTAAGGGCATACAGACACAAATTTTCCAAGTGTTCTCACTCCTCAGGTCTTTCAAATTAAATTGAATATAAACTTTGTTTAAAAGGTCATCTTTAAAATTAGACACAATAAATCTAGCACTGGTAAAATATATTTTAGTTGCACTCCTCTCTCATTCCCACATTTCATCTCTATTGAATATTAAGCAGCACAAATCAAAGAATAGGGCTTGTTGACTGCTTCAGACTAGCAACATTTTCTTTCGCAACCAAGGAAATTAAAAGCTGATCTAGTGACATTTCAATAATTAATGATGCTAACCCAAATGCATGGACCACAAACACTTTGTCATCTTCTTCCAAACCCTGAATCTTAGCTATCATTTCTCTTAACATTAATTCCCTATTTATGATGTTCTTCTGCATCTGCACAGCTACTGAGGAGGGAAATCATCTTTCTTCCCATCGTAAATCATGCAGATGTGCTTATCAAACCCAAACAGAGACTCGGGAACATTTAGGAGAATGAATAGCGAAAAATAATTTTTAAATGTCAGAAACACATAGATATTCCAAAGGTTTCTCAAGATATAAATTAATTCTACATATTTATGATAACATAAAATTAAGAAATAAAAGGTCCCATATAGTTTTGCATTTTCTAAAGACTGAATTTTATAGCCACTTAGTCATCTAACCACACCGATGGTCAAATAAGGGATCATCAGCATTACTTTACTCTATGGTGTTACTGTGCTGTCTTGGAGAACCTGGCAAGGTATTTGCCTGCAGGCTCTTCTGTACAAGAACATCCCCCAACACCCTCCCATGCCACAGTCTGCCTTTCTACCCTCGCTCTTCCTTCTCTGCACCACTTCTTTGTTTGGGCTGTAGATCTCACACTGCCGTGTAATCTTTGTTCTTACTCTAGTGTGTCTATTTTCCATCCCAGAGCATGCCCAGGTACCCTCTGTCCCCAGTGGCCTGCCTTCCTTGAGTGCCACCTTCCTGCTGTTTTCTTAGTCTTCAGCTTTTTCCTTTGCTATCTCTCAGGATAACCATTTTGTCTCAAAGCCACAAAGGCAAGTTAGATTCTGTCCCCACAGGCTACTGTGTTGAAATAATCCATCTTTCCCCAAAACTCCCCTTGGGAAGCAACTGATCTCTTGCCTTGCTTCCTTCCAGTTCAAATGCTGCCTTGTGCCATGGCTGTTTGAAGGAATCTGGTGACCCTGGGCAGTGCTGGTTGTGCCTGCCTCCCACCCACCTACCTCAGCTTGGTTCCTGCTGGCTGTCACAGGATGGGAAGGAGACCACTCAGTAAGACCGTGTATCCCAACCCATCTTCCCTGTGGCCACTGAACTGCCAGGATCAACACAACCAATTGTTTAATTCTAGGGCTGCAGGGACCCCTCATGGGCAACACTTCTGAATGCAAGAAAACTAGGCTGCCAGGTCTCTCCCCTCCAGCATGCAGAAAGCATTTTTTTCCCTGCTGAAGCCAGGCAGCATCATCCACAAAAGCCTGAGCAGGAGCAGGTACTTTGCTCTTCCCATATGCCCGGGGATTGAGAAGATGCAGGGTAGGGAAAAAGCGGTAACCTCCTGTAGGGAAACAGGGAAGCCTGGAGGCACATTCAGAGTTACTACTCTGTCCTCCTTGCAGCACTCAGCAATTGCACCCATGCAATCTCAGCCCACAGAAGCTGCTCTTCCTCACATGCTTAAGACTGAGTTTTTTCCCCTCTCCAGGGGATCCCTCACCATGTTCGCTCCAAGAGCTGGCAGCACTATGGATCTCTTTGGGCTGCTGTGGGACCTACCTGAGGCAGGCAGGCAGGGTGAAACATGAGAGGCCGAAGCAGACATTTCTCCCACTGCCCTTGCTAAACTTTGGCATAAGTGTCCAGAACCATGGATGTTATACAATAGTCTAATGTGACGATAGTTAAAAAGTAAAGCAGGTATTTATCTTTCATGTCCTCTAAAGAACAAGGAACCACAAATCAAAGTAAGTAAATAAGCAAAGTAAAAATATCATCAAAATATTTCTCTCATCCTTGGATTGTACAGAAAGATCCAAGGAAATAAGGGTCCTTGTTCCTGTTTATTCAAAATAAATATCCAGAAGCAAATGAGCATAAGCACATTACAATATAGGGTAACAGCTATCTTTTTCTATTGAGAGAATGGTTATTTATGGGTTAGTTATTGTCATAAATGCAGACTTGTTAAACTGTCATGAAAATTTCCATGCACAAGCAAAACACTTACTTCCCCAACCTTCCAAGGGCCATAAAGAAGTAGAAAAAAAAAAAACCATGGTAATAGTCTTGTTTTCAAAGAAAAAATAGACATCTGGGAGTTATAAACTTTTTCACATTTTCTGTAAATGTAGATCACTCTTTATAAATATGTATAGAAAAGTAACATACCCCAAAGACTAAGTTTAAGGAACAATAAAATAGTTCAAGTGCTGTAAAAAACAAACAAACAAACAAACAAACAAAAAAAACACAACCACAAAACCCAGAAAATTCTCCCTGTGCAGAAATCAGAAATCTTCCTCTCCCCCAGGCTGCTGAAATACAAACTTGCAGCCTGGAAGGGAAAGAAAAGAGCTTACAGTGGGAGGGAAAGGACAGCTGGGAAAGAGGACAGAGGATACCTTCTGCCCCATCACTGACAACCCATGATAAAAAAACCCACACAACAAAGCCCATGACAACACAGCCATGTTGTTAAGCCAGGCAATACGTGTCAAGATTCTCCAAAACATTTCTCCCTACGAAAAACAATTTAAAATAAGGAATTTGTGCAAGGGAATGGTCTATTTCAGCAAATATTTTTTAATCAAAACCTAATCCAACCAGAAGTCTAGGTGATGAATTGCTTCATACACATACCGTTTTGATTCAGCTTAATTTTTTTTTTCAACTGTTGCCATTTGGCTACTGACACTTTGTGCTGTGAAAAACACTCCTTTGCTGTGATGGTCCAGAGCAAGGATCATCATCCAGCACAGCTGGAAACAGGATTCTCCTCTGATGTTAAAGTTGCTAGCATTAGCTGTGACACTGAATGAAAAAGAAACAGAACAAAACAAAAAAGGTCTGCGCATACTGACATCTCATTCAGAGCACTGGCAACCTGCTCTGCTCATGTGCTCACTGGGCCTGTTAGACCCGCATCTGCTGTCCTTACGAATCCTCCTCTCCCTCAGTGGTAACACTGAACATCTTGCAGACGGAAAACCAGCCTCAAAACCAAGAAAGGAATGATATGCATATTTGTTGTGGAGGCCTAACTCTGCGATCTTACCCTGCTGGTATGCCAATGGAAAATGTCCAGCTGAATTTGGCTACCAGAATTAGGACCCCATCTGAGGCACAGTGCTACTGGAGGGCTGAATCAAAGCAAAATCCTATTCAAAGATAAGCCTTTGGAGAAAACTCACAGAGGAACTCAAAGCAATAACCTTCCAAAGAGAAAGCTTACTTTTGAAGGAGATAGCGATAGTGAGGGACCTACTCTATGGGCAAAGACAAGGAAAGCAGCTGTCAATCCATTCAATATCCAACTGCACCCTTTCCTTGGTGACACGGTACCTTATCTGTCATGAAGCTTGTGAGCAAAAAGTTAAGCCCTGAAACCATTTTGTATACATTTAAATCCAAGAGTTAGTTGAGATCAGCTAAGCATTTGCCTTATCTGGCAGCAGTCTTCCTGATTCTGGCTGCAAAAACCCCACAGCCTGAGTGATGAATAATTAGTAAGCTTAGGTACTCACTCTCTATATATATTGTGCATATATATATACTCATTTGGCAAATGACCTCAATTCTTCTCTTGCTAATCTAGTGGGAAGTAAGTGTGAAGCTTTTAGATTTATTTTCCACTTCTTCCTGAAACCAACCAACCAAAAGCTCCCCTCTACTATAAAACAACCAAAAAACCTTGGGATTTATGTATGTTTCTTACCCACCCTCACAGATCTTGGCTTCCTCCTACTGTGGAAGGCTGCTAGGTACAGAGTTCTAGATTTAAATTAATAATATTTAAATCAAATAATAATGAACACTGTTATCTGTGTTCTTCATCTGCCACATGATCTGATTTGCCTACCAAAAAGCAGAAAGAAAGAACTCACTCGGGGCAGACAAACTTTTTTACCCTCCCACAAGGAAGACAAGCATTATACATCATACCTGTCATTTTCAAATGTAAAAAGCTTTTCTATTAAGCACCATGCAGCACATTTCTCTATACAAAAAAGCCACAGGAGTTGACGTTTTTAGTGTTCAACTCCTGTAGCGCGTGATGGCCACAAATCAATAGATGTCTGAATCACAGGCAAGATTTCCCTGGTATTTATTTTTTTTCCCTCCCTTTCTCTGAACAGCATTTGTTACAGGTGTAGTGGTACCACCTTCCCTTGTACTTCACGACATATGGCTATTAGATCCCTGAGGTGTCTAAAGTGGGTTGCAAAAGGCGATGAAAAAACAGATGAAAAAAGGGCGAAAATATTTCCTTTTTCTTTTCTTTTCTTTTTTCTTCCCTTCCCCTCCCCCTCCTTCCCTTCCCCTCCCCCTCCTTCCCTT
>CM021766.1:56955027-57028320 GCA_011076525.1 Nettapus auritus | reverse complement strand
TTCCCTTCCCCTCCCCCTCCTTCCCTTCCCCTCCCCCTCCTTCCCTTTCCCTTCCCCTCCCCCTCCTTCCCTTTCCCTTCCCCTTCCCCTTCCCCTTCCCCTTCCCCTCCTTCCCTTCCCCCCGCCCCCGCCGCCATTTTGTGCCCAGCCCCGCCGGGGAGGGGCGAGGCCTCCCGCCCGTCGCACCCGGTGACGTCACGCCGGCTGTATCGCGACGTGGCCTTTGCCGGCAGAGCAACCGGTAATGGCGGCGCTGGGGGCCTGAGGGGGCCTGAGGGGACCGGGGGGCGGCGTGGGGTCTTTTGAAGGCCGGTTAGGCTGGGTTTCACGTTACCGCCAGCCCCCAGATATCTGGTAGTAACTTCTCCTGGGGCTCCCTTCTTTCAAACGGTCTCCCTGTCGCCATACGTGGCACCAGCTAAATGCGAAATCTGTCTGTCCCTGCAGGTGACCATGGATCAGGTAATGCAGTTCGTGGAGCCCAGCCGGCAGTTTGTGAAGGACTCGATACGGCTGGTCAAAAGGTGCACTAAGCCTGACAGGAAAGGTAAAGTGGGACGCGATGCTTATTTCTTCCTATACTTTAATGTGTCACGTATGTGAATGGTTTTGTTTAATTTGTCCTGAGTGTTTCTCAGCTTCCAGTGCGAGGGTTAGACTTGAGCACTTCTCCAAATGCAAACATTTGTCGTTCTGGGTAGAATGGATCTGACTTTGTGCTTTCTTGTATGTACTCTAGCCAGGTATGTGAGAGTGGTACTAAAGCTCGCTTTATGAAATAGGCTAAGCAGCTAAAATTAGCCATTTTAAGATAAGCAAATAATATTTTCACCTGTCACATAAACTGATCCTGTAAGAAGTTGTGTGTGCTTTCAGAACTGCAATGGCCAAGCAGGACAGACTGCAGTCAACTTGAGAAAGATTGTAGAAGATGCTGTGCTTGTTACATAGCCTCAGAGGAAATAGTTCATTTTAGGAGACTGGAGCTATGTTTGCATTTTGCAGTACATTCACTATTTTCAGTGACTGCCTGACTGAAATAGGAAGAACTTTGTTGCTGGAAGTGTAGAAGAGTTATTTTTTTTTTTTTTTCTGCACCTTTTGATAAGGCATTACAGAGAGGGTGTATCTATAAGGAACATGTCAGTGATTGTTCATAGAGGTGGTAGTTGGGTTATTTTATTCATGCACACAGGATTAAGTTTTACTGACACCTTTTGAGGTCGATCAGCAAAGGGTTTCATTCGTTGTCAGATTGGCAGGGTTTTTAGCAGCTGCTGACCACCTTACTCCATGGTTCGCATCTTAAAATAATTGGGCCTATCAGTTAGGTACTGTCCTGTTGTAGGGACTTAAGATGGGGTCTTAGTGTTACAAACATAATTGCAGCTTTTCCATTTTTGATTATGTATTGGGGATTATTGTCAGGGCCTATAGGGGAATGAAAGAAGAATAATGGAGCTGTTATGGACTGCGGATCTATCCAATTCTGCTTACTGCTTTAAAAAAAAAAAATAAAATGAGTTCTATTCTTTGTGGGAAGCGGCATCATCTCTCTTAATAATCTCATCTGTCTTCTGAAAAAACGTGCTTGTTTCTCAATTTTAATGCTGTTTGCTCTTGAACTGCTTCCAGTGTTAATATGACCGCTTTCTAAAGACAGCTCTTTCCTGTCGTCACCAGTGAACATTTCCTGTATGCCATATGCTAGGCTTTCTAGACTAAATTTTCTTTTTGTTTTTGCAGAGTTCCAGAAGATTGCAATGGCAACAGCGATAGGCTTTGCAATAATGGGATTTATTGGCTTCTTTGTCAAATTGATCCATATCCCAATCAACAACATCATTGTGTAAGTAAATATGAAACTTCAAATTGCCGAGTTTTGCATTCATTTTTACCTGATCGATTTTAAACAAAGACTTAACGAACGATTATAGGATCCATGTTGCTTTAGTATCTTGTGCATTTTACATTTTACTATAATATGACATGTATTGGTAGGTAAATGTTCGAAGAGCTTGCTGAGGAAGTAATTTTAAATCATTAAAAAATTAATGATTTAATTTTGGGTTCACATCTTAGCATACTGCAAAATATTAGATTCATAGTTCTTTAGTTCCTTTTCTAGTATCTGCTTCAAAAATGAACATCAAATATCTTTGATTTCCAGTTTTTCAGTGTATTTTTACCGTATTTGGATATTGCATACTCTTAACTGTTTCCAGTTTGTAATGTGTGAATCCAGAATAAATGCATGGAGGTAAAGATAAAACTGTGATTATTTTGGAAGATGGCAGTGCACAGAACAAAGTACTCGTTGATTTACTAAGTGCCAAATATGTTTGGAACTCATTTTTTGTAATACCATAAAATATCAAAATATCATCTACCTTTTGAAGTAGATATTGCAGCATGAAAAACTTCACCCTTAGATTTGATTGGCAGCTTTGGTACTTGCATACTAATGGCACCAGTTGAAACTTCTCAGATTCTTCAGAGCTGATGTCATCCCTTTTCCAACTGTGTTTTCTAACCTGTGTGGAACAGGTAAAATACTGTTCTGTGACTGTGAAACATGGCTAATTTAGGCCTCTAAGAGTTGTCCTCTAAGCAAAGGAAAATGTTCGAAAGTAGGAGATAAGCTGTAATGGTAATACCTTCCTAACGAGGCAATGCAGGGAGGCTAAATTAGACTTCAGATGGGATCACTTGAAGGTACTTGGTTAGTTGAAACTGATTATTCTGTTCTCTCAACAGAGGCGGCTGAATGCTCATGGTGAAGAACAAGACATCGTGACATTTGCTGCAAAGATTTCACAGCTTCGTAACTTGTTCACTATTAAACAGTTTCGGGTTTTCATGCATTGTTGACATCTTATTTCTCTTTCAAAGTGCAAGCAATCATACTTACCTGCAATGCTTTTTTTTTTTTTTAAATAGCATTTCTTGTTACAGTTGAATGAGTAATTCAAATAGAAACAGAATAATTCAAGTAGGAAGGAACCTTGAGACACCCCTAGTCCAACTTCCTGCTTAAAGCTGGGTCAGTGCTGCATTCTGATGAGGTTGATCAGGGCTTTGTCCTGTTGCGTCTTGAAAACCTCCAAGGGTGGAAATTGTACAGCTTGTCTCCAGAAGCTGTTTGAATGCTTAATTTTTCTTTTAGTAGATACTATTGTTCAGCAAAAGTAGGCAGTGGAAAACATCATTACTGTAACCTCTCAAGTGGTGACTCAAAATTCTATCAGCTGGAATTGTTGTCATTACTTTCTAGAATCACTATCATTACCCCTAATTCTTTCTGCATTTGGAATTCCTATTAGGCTGTATTATGTACTTGACTGGAAAGAAATCCATCAAAAAACAAACTTGCATTGCTGACACTATGTTGATGACAGAATTAAGGAAGCAAAACGTGGTTACTAGGATGTGCAGTTTGAGTTTAATTTAGTTTTCAGAGATATTAAGCAGTCTTTGAGACAACCACAAAGTTGTTCAGACTGCTGGACAGGACGTAGATCCTTACTGATTGGTTTTGGATACTGGTTCTGTCAGACAACTGCACATAAAATTGTAAAGGCCTCTGCATGTATTGACCAAGTGATTTCAGTTAGTAAATGACTGAATACTCCGATTTAAAAACAAAGCCTGCAGAAATTGGTAGATGCAATGCACTTCATATTGAGAGCAAGAAACATGTATTTCACTCCAAAAACCTTGCTGTAAATATTTGGTAATTGTAGAAAGTGCTATTTTGTGTTACAGATTTTAAAATCAGTTAATATTGTGAAATCCAATATTGGTATTGCAGCAAAACCAAAGCTGCTTCAGTGGACACGTGTTGCAAGTAGAAAGTTTCAACTATTACTCTTCTTGAGTAATCTTCACCAGCACCTGTTTGTTAGAAATAGGAAAAGAAAAATACTTGAAATTACACTTCATGCTATCACTTTTTCATAATGAAGTTTATCGTATTTCCTTTTGGTAATGGGGAAAAACAGTTTAATATTGATATAAAATACACTGTAAAAATATCCAAACTAGCAAATTAAGAAGTTCTTTGCATCCACTTCTGATTGCAATCATATGGGGTGGCAGCACGTTTTCTGATCAAGCAGTGAGGTACTGAAATGAAGTACTCAGTTGTTACTTATCTTGATTTGGTCGGTAAGTGACTTTTATTTCAGGCCTGTTTTCCATTCAGGACATAAAATCAGTGCGTGCTTATTCCTGTAGGAACAGTTTTATTGTCTTGATTCAGAGAAATTTGAAATTTGCAGAAATCTGTGTTGGATCAGAAAAGGCAGCTGTAGTTCATCTTATGTTTTGATAGCCATCGTCCACAGCAAAGGCTTGTCTGTCTCAATGGTCACAATCCCAGAGTTGTCGTAGGTATTGGAAGTACTAACGAGAGTTCCAAACTTCAGCACCTGGTTAGCTACAGGAAAAAAAAAAAAAAAAAAAAAGAGGCTTAGTGGTACACATGAAACAAAAGAATTTTTGTACATTTATTGTTGGAAAGACGGGGTCTTTCTGTTGGGTCCCAGAAAGACACAACCAAACAGCTGAGTAATGTAGGTAAATAATATCTAAAATAGATGTTTATATTAAATATTAATTGTGGCATAACATTCTTCATGTCCCTGTTTGGGCACCGTTTGTGGCTTACTGACTACATGGACACCAGGGTTCTTTAAAGATCAATAACTTCTACTACTTCATTGAGGACATAGCTTCCACTTTTTTACTGAGGATGTCCTCATGGCCTCATTGTTAAGTGTCCAATGTTATCACCAACCATGGGGCTTGGTGACCGCTATGGCCACACTCCCACAATTAATTCAAAATATTAAATATTAATTATAAGGCTTGTATGAAACACTATCAGATGACTTACTGAACAAACTGATACTTAATCCCTAAATGATCATTTTGAGTTTACAGCAGATAATACAAGAACACATAGTTGAACGTTCCTCAGTGTTTCACATCTGTAATTTTGCATTTCATTAGCTCAGCTCAAGTACAGTTCTAGATGAGGTATTTCAAGTAAAATTGGGCAGAGGGTCTTACTGTAATTCCAAACATGAGATTTGCTTTAGCTCAGCAGCAAGCCTACCGTATCTCACAGTTCTAGAGTAGAGGCTGGCAGCTAGTGGTATTATTTAACACCTTTGCTTTGTAGTAAGTGACTTACATCTCCTGTCATATGCGTAGTGAGGTAGGTGTCCATCTGCATTAGAATCCAAGTGGCATTGCTCTATGACAAATAGCTAATGTCATTTCCAAAGGAGATTAACACTGCCAGCAATGCGGTTGTAGATGTTTTAAACGATTGTTCTGTACTGTTTTAGCTGATGTTTTAAGGGTTGCATAGGCCTCCTGCAAAGACAAAAACTTTCCCCCACCAAATAATGCAATTTAATCTTTATCCTCCATTTCCTCACTTTCAGAGAAAATGTGTTTGTTTGCAAATATATGAACTTTTTGAACATGCATATATGCCCCAAAAGCACACTACGGCTAGTCAGTTCTGTATAGTCCTCGCTCATGTAAATGTTCACAATAAGAACTCCCCAAACTGTCCTTTCTTTTGGTCTGTAAAACAATCCAAATGACAAGTGCCAGGTGGTGATCAAGAAGCGTGCAAAGCAACAAAAGTTCTATTTTGGGGTTTGTACAGGATGAAGATAAATTTTCCAGTTGTGGATGTGAACATGGGCTATAACAAACTCCTGTGCAGTAATGTAGTAACACAAGACATGCTATGATGTCCACCAGTTGCTAAAACTGACATGGGGAGTTGACCCTGCCAGGATGTATGGCTTGAAATGACGGGCGGTCTGACAAAGGGCAGGGAATACAACATGGTGCAGTGTCTCTTGTGCCAAATCTGCGCTTGCCTGTACTTATTCCTGCTCCCACTCTAGTTACTGGCCTGAAATGCACTGAAGAAGTGGTTTCACTTGCTAGACAAATGCAGTTGGAAGGAGAGAACAACATCTGAGTTTCAAAGCTGCTTTAAACTGAAGATTCCTGCCATTTAGCCATCTTGGAAGCACGGAGCATAGCTGCACTGCAGTGCAGATCAGCAAGGAAAACAAAAACAAAAGCAAACAAACAAACAAAAAAAAAAACAACACAAGAAGTGCTGTACTAATTATGTATCTAAAATAAAGCTGCTAGATTCTGTCAGGATGATTTTGGACACGCATTGGCGCTAGGCAGGGTACTAGACAAATGAGTTCCGGTGTTTGCCTTTGGATGAGACAGCAGAGGCTGGCAGGGCTGTGCCGTGCTGTAAGCTGATGCCATGGACTAGGCTGCCAGAGAAGCTGGATTTCACCCTTCACAGATAAGCAGGTCATTTAATGAAGATGAAGTCACCCATGGGCAGGGTTCCCCATGTAAAAATACTGCCAAAACACTACTGTTCTAAGAAGTGAATTTAATACTGAGTGGAAACAGCCATAATCTGGTATTTAGTTTAAAATATTTGTTGACACAGGAAAAAAAAATCATTTGTGGTTGCTGCATAGTGAAGCTTTAAGAGAAGGAAATCCCCAAACTGTGTGGAGACACACAGTTTCTTACTCTTCTTTTGTATAAACCCACTCATTTAGTGTCATTTATTGCATCTTGCTCAAGACTATCAGAATAATTCTTCCTGTTACAGCTTTGCATATGAAATAACAGCTTTGTAGAAGGCGAGAATTAAGAACATGGCAGCTTAATGAAACAAAATCTAAAGCAGTATTTCCTCATGCATAAAACAAAGTGAAAATCCTGCTTTTTTTAATAAAAATGTTATTCCCCACTAGATGGAGCTTTTTATCTTTACCAGATTTTCTTCTGCGCAGGAATCATGGTTTGAAATGCTGAAGTGAAAAATGCAAAGACTCTCAACAGTGCTGTTGATTCACATTGCTCAAATGGACAAATTCCAATTACTTGGTTTCACAACCAGCCAACATCTCAACTAACATAATTAAAAATGCATGCTTTCCATTCAATAAATGAACAGTAATTAATGTGAAAAACTAGGTTTAAACCAGTAAAGGAAATAACAGGATGTACATACCTACTGCTTCTAGGAAAACTTCCTACTGTGCCATGCATTATGATGTGAAGTTTACAAGGTCAAAAAAGTGGGATGTTCTGTCAGTTCATACCTGTGCCCGTGGGGCCGCCCCCCCCCCCCCCTTTTTTTTTTTTAATAGCTTTTGGTCCGACTTGTTAAGTCCTAGCAAGAGCTTATGCCTTGGGAAAAACCTATTACAGAAAAAACATTCTTGCTGCTGAGGTTATTTTTCTCAAATGCCTTCCAAAGAAAACAACCTTTTCAATGTCTAATAATTAGTATTTATAGTTTTGATAGGTAACAAATTATTTTAATAATGGATTTCAGATTGTGATTTTTTATTTTTAATCTCAAACTGGAAAATACCTGGGATGTTTAGAATTCTCTAAATAAAAGACATTTTATTTTGGATCATTGAAAATGTTCTTTTAGACAAAGAATGGTATTTTTTTTTTAATGAGAAATTTCGACTGCTGATTTCAATGAAAATAAGAATGTTTCAGCAAAAACAACAAATCCCCCCCCCCACCTTCCAGCAGCATAAGGCACTTTTTTTCCCCTGAAATTCTGCTTAGTGCTTTGGTTCCAATTGAACTGGTTACTGATAATAAAAAGTGTTTGTGAGAAAAATACTCGACCCAGCTCTTCCAATGTAGCTGTACTGTTTTTCATCGTTCTCCATCCATAAAGTCAGCATGTCTTAGTGGCACTGAGTCTAGGTGGCCGTGCCTCCAAGGAAAGCAGCAGGGATTACACGAGTACATAACAAAGTAGTAGTTCTGAAGTCTGACAGCTCTGGAGTTTAGAATTAAAAACAAATGCTATTTCTGCCTTCTTGGGAAAAAAAAAAAAAAAAAAAAGTTTAGAACAAGGATACAAGTTTTTATAGTGCACTCCATGTTCTTACAGTATCAAAAGATTCTCAAGATTCTCATTTCTGATGGATTGCAATGTATCACTAATTCAGACCTACATATATATGGTCATGGGTAGGGCTTATTTTGATGTGGAAGTAAAGGAAGGTTTTTCTAGCTGCTACTATTATATATAGCAGGTGGTTGAATCTGTCAGGGCTTGAAAATGTTAGAAATAATTTAAAGAAGAAATATGAAGGCTCATAGATGAGCTTCCCAAAGGAGCATAATCACAAAGATCATATTTCTTAGATGTCCCTTTTACTGACCAAATTATATGACAAAGGAAGAGCCTTCATTAATCCTGAGAGTGCCCACTTCCACTATTTTATACTATTTTATAGCTAGTCTTTTGATACTTTTTTTTTTTAATTAATATTTTTTAATACATGATACTGACAATGCAATGTGGAAAATATTAATCTCAGATGAAAGACTGTGAAAGCTGAAAAAAATCTTACGTTTGCCAGAACATCTGGAAACGTGAACCAAATGTACCCTATAAGTAATCAAGCTGTATATATGTGTGTGTGTATGGAGATATATTTATATATGTCTATGTATATATACATACATGTATATAAATACATTTATATGTATATAAAACAAACATCTCACAACTAAAAATAAATTTATAAAACTCTTACTGATTATATCTCTACCATGGTTGGGAGTTTTACTTTTTAGTTGTTGTGATGGTTTTACTCAGGTGGGCGGCCAAGCTCCACCACAACTACTCTCACTCCCCCTCCTCAAAGAGGAGCAGGGAGAAAATATGATGAAGAGGGCTCAAGGGTTGAGATAAGGACAAGGAGATCACACAATAATTATTGTGACGGGCAAAACAGACTCAGCATAGGGAGATAGTAAGATTTATTACCTATTACTAACAAGCTAGAAAAGTGAGAAACAAAGAAAAGAAACGAAAAGCACCTTCCCCCCCATCCACCCTCTTCCACCTCCTCCCCGAGTGGTGCAGGGGAACGGGGGAATGGGGGTTATGGTCAGTCTACAGCACTTCTTCTCTGCCGCTCCTCGGTCACTCTCATCCCCTGTGCTGTGGGGTCCCACCCACGGGATGCAGTCCTTGCCAAACTGATCCAGCGTGGGCTGTCCACAGGCAGCAGCTCTTCAAGAACTGCTCCAGATATGGGTCCGTACCACGGGGTCCATCCCTTGGGAGCAAACTGCTCCAACCTGGGTCCCCCACGGGCAGCAGCTCCTGCCGGGTCACCTGCTCCTGCGTGGTCTCCTCTCCACGGCCTAGAGGTCCGGCCCGGAATCTGCTCCGGCAGGGATCTTCCACAGGCCGCAGTCTCTGTTGGTGCAGGTCCACCTGCTCCACCGTGGTCTCCTCCACGGGCTGCAGCATGGAACCCTGCTCCACCGAGGTACTCCATGGGCTGCAGGGGGACATCCTGCTTCACCATGGTCCTCACCACAGGCCGCAGGGGACTTCTGCTCCGGCGCCTGGAGCACCTCTCCCCCTCCTTCTTCACTGACCTTGGCGCCTGCAAGGCTGTTTCTCACTCCTCTCACCCTCCCAGCTGCTGAGTGGCGCAGCGGTTTTTTCCCTGTCTTAAATATGCTCTCACAGAGGCGCAAAACAACAGCACTTATTGGCTCAGCTCTGGTCAGCAGTGGGGCCCTTACCAAACATGGGGCGGCTTCTAGATCCTTCTCACAGAAGCCATCCCTATGGTCCCCTGCTACCAAGACATTGCCACGTAAACCCACTACAGTTGTCAGTGCTGAAATGAGACCTCAGCTTGCTGCCAGCTGATGTGTCCACTGCTGCACTGCATGCTTCCAGCCTAGAAACTGAGCAAATAGCACGGACTCTAATTACAGCTAGGTTTGGCCTTGCGGCGTTAGGTGCTGCAAAAACACTAACTCAATATCAGGTTACTCCTCAAAGCTGTATTCATGATCTAGCAGACTTGTAAACATTATTTGTATGACTTCATTGTATCATTTAAGACACTTCCAGAAAACAGACAAACCAAAACAAATAATAATAATAATAATAATAATAATAATAAACTCTTAAGGATGAATACACATCTTACAAGCTGCACTGGAGCATGACTTGAGGGAGGCATATATAGAGAAAAAAATTATTCTTACACATACCATATGTGGCAAAAGCAAATCATGTCATTAATTTGAAAGGCTTAATTGAATGAGCAGGCCCTCTGGTTATTTCTACATCTGTACCAAAAACATATTTGGCTTGGACAGCCAACTGGCACCTAATGGA
The DNA here is from genome assembly GCA_011076525.1 of Nettapus auritus. NCBI lineage: Eukaryota > Metazoa > Chordata > Aves > Anseriformes > Anatidae > Nettapus > Nettapus auritus. Next base: position 57,018,065 of record CM021766.1, on the reverse strand, counting down.
CATGTTTAGAGAGGAACTTACGAAAGCTCAGTCTTCCTGTCAGTCATGCCTGATGTTTTTCTCCAAAGACATTTAGGCAAATGGAAGCCTTTTGGAACCCCCTGGAATGCAGTCTAACATAAGAATGCAGTGGCATATCATAAAGGTCCCCACTTCATGGAATTTCAGCAATGATTCAGGGTCCTACTGCTGTGACCACAAGTGTTTGACAGCAAAACACCCTCACAAGAAGTCTAAAACACACAGATATTGTGATATTACATTACGCTTCCTTTTCTCAGCCATATGTCTCAATTACCTTCTGAAATATGTAAAGTCACACCTTGCTGATTTTCATCACTGAAAATAAAAATAGGTACAGGAATACAAGCAGATTGCCGCTCATGGCATGGATGTTTGGAATATCAAAATAATTAAATATTAATTAAAAGCCTTATTATAATGAATGTAATCTTTTTCCCCCTAGGCAAACGCTGCATCAAAATGATAGAAAATTAAGATCAATAAGCTGAAACACAACTTAAAGTGAAATATTGAATTACCATTTGGTATCCTATTATAGTTTATCTGGAGAGGATTTCCCTGAAGTTCTGTGTTAGGAGCAAAAATCTGCATTTAAATGGGTTGCATTAGTAATGCATGAGCTAGTGCTTTGCAGGTCACCATGTGTCTGTGGAACAGCAGCATTAATTTTGCTGTTTAAAAATAAATAAATAAATAAATAGCTTATAGTTTTTTATAGCTGGTTTTCCTTTTATTCCTCCTAGTTTTACACTTGTGATTAGACTGACTTCACTGGAATTAATCTTGGTTTACACTGATGAATACAAAGAAAAAATTGGGTCCTTGATCTCTGTGTAGTGTGAACTGCAGAACTGGAAGTTCTAGCAGTAATTTACAATAAAACATGAACTATTTTCAACACAAACACAACACAGAAGTTCCACGAAGGCTGGCCAAGTCTACTGGGAGGGGACAGGGCCATGCTGAGTTTTGAGTAAGTGGAGATTGCATTTGGCAATTTTTATAACTGCTGTAACTTCTGCTGTTTCTGTAGCACAGAACAATGGTTTTGTAATCTCACCAGATCCATAGAGTGAGCTCACAAAAGCACAACGGCTGGCTGGCCCACAAATACCCAATTCCCCAGGTTCAGGTACTGGCAAAGAATCCCAGCCAGGGGCTCCAGAGCACAGGCTGCCTGGCTGTGTGTCGGTGGGAATGCAGGAGATGACAACAAAAGCACTTACTGTCAAGCCTTAACTATTTCATTTGAAAAGAGAAAATATGTTAACAGAATTATATGTTCTACCCTGGATAGAAACCACCCATGCTGGGTGAGCCTTCAGAAATGCAAATGGTTGTCAGAAGTTTTCACATTTATTTCCAGCAGACTTTTCCAGCTTTGTAATCATGGTGGTACTTTAAGAATAGCTAGAACTCCTACTGTCACATCACCTGCTTGGGAGCAATTTAAAATGATAAGCTGATAAAAATTAAGGTGAGCAATAGAGTGCTTCCATACTAGTATTGTTGCTGCAACTACTGCTTCCCCAAAATTGACAGGAACAGTCGATAGCTGCAGGAAGTTTCCATGGCTATTATCAGCATTTTAGCACTACTAACGAGATGTGCTTCAGTCTTTGGTTAACATCAGACTTTAGACTCTTTAACATAATTACAGTGGCCCAGAAAGTCTGACATGGAAGCTGTATAAACTATTTTCAATAGTGTCTTTCCTGTCTCAACATAATAAATCTGTACCAATCCTACAGCAGTAAAAGTGATTTACCAAAGATGTAAGTATAAAGAGAGTCAGGGAACAAGCCGGTCTGAAGGATTATTTTGCTAAGCTAAAGGCAAAGCCAGGCTTCGGAAGTAATGTAAAAAAATTAGTTTAGCCAGTAAGAAGCAGAATATTTACTTCATTTTTGATGCTTTCCAGTAAGTTTGTATAATGTCTGTCAAACTACTTAGAGCTCTGAGGGGCTGTACAAATGACAGGTACTATTATAAATAGCGTTAGAGCACTGAAGAAACAGCTACAGAAATAAAATACAGCTTCAGTTTGACAGTCAGTACTGTAAAGATCTTGCATATAATCTAGACAAAATAACTTGTTGCTATTTTGGTCCTTCTCTACTTTGTGTTGTAAGATAAAGAACCCTGTTCTTCTGAGAAAGAGGGGCAAGAGTAACACTGAGATGCATCAGCTAATGAGTTGAACTTCTCCATAAGACATTCCATAGACACATTGTGCTATTACCCTGCCATGCTTTACAGATGTCACTTAGTCACACAAAGCTCGGGATGGGCACAACAATCTGGTACAACACTAAACAATGAGATTAGCTAAAAACAATGGTGGTCTGTCTTGGTGCTTAGATCTGAAGCTCTGGTTTGACATGACTGCAAAAACCTAAAAACGCTTGCTGTTTTGAATGCAGTTGTGCTGCCAAGTTGATATGATGCATCTAATAGTGAAATCTACTGCATTTGCTGGAGGAAGGTAACCACATGATTTTAGCAGATGACTACATGCAATGCTGTAGCAGTGAAATTCCCTCTATATTGCCCATGATCTTGCTGTTGGAGACAGGGCTGAGAGACAGGGAAGGAAGAAGAAGCAATCTCTTCCTGACCGGATGCTCAGGGCTAGTAAACAGTAGACTGTGTCTGCACTTAGGCTTCAGAACAACTTGACTCCAGAAAAGCATTTTAACATATCAGATCCTGATCCTGATCAACGTCTTGCCTCTAGCTACAGTCATTTTCTAGCACTTCACATTAATATGAAAAAAAACACCATCTCACAGAGACCAATCTATCCTTCAGTGGGTTCCAATGTAGCATTAGTTAATCAAAACACAAATTATTTTTCTCTTCTATTCTTCAGAACCCTGATAAATCCAGCCACATTTATTTATAAATTAAGAAGAACAGGCAGGTAGAGAGGATTTTAAAGCACATGCATAATATAGTTAATCATATAGTTAATCAGCTTCTGTATGGTCCTGTTGTTCCCACTCTCTGTAGAAACATTTGTGCAGATACAGTGTTTATTCCTGTAACATCCAAACCAGGCCTGTAGCTGAAATGTGGGTATATGGATTTGCTCAGTAAATATTTACATAGCTTGGGTTAAATGGGGATCTTGCTCAAACACTCTGTGGAAGAGAACAACAGCAGTACCATAACACTGCACAATGGTTTCAGCCAGTCAACCTTCTCTACTGCGTAGCAGTGCATAGGAAGAGTTTCCAAAGTCAAGTCTGCCATCAAATTTGGCACAACTCTGCTTCCTTTCTCCATGGTGTGGATGCAGTTTGCCTAAGAGAGTTGATCAAAAGCCAGTCCCTAGCCAGCCCTGAAAAAGGAATTTAAGCAGGCTAGCTTCTCATCCTTATCACCACTGCCAGCGCTAGCACAGATCAATATCCAGAGTCCTGTTCTCATGCACAAGTTGCTCTGTCACTGGGCTACAGTGCCAAAATTAAATTAAATTAAATTTGACAATGCTCTGTAAAGGCTCCATCCTTCCACCAGCTTCTGCAGCATTTTGGAGAGGCAGGAAGCAGAGCAGCCCAACAGCAGCTAGCTGGAACCAGTACTCCTGGTAAAACAAAGGTGGCAATGCTACAATAGTGAAGGTCAAAACAAATCTTTTGAACTCTGGGAGGGGTTTAACATACTGCAGATTTAACCCCTTTCCACAATTCCAGCCTCCACCTGACCCAATCCAGCCCATACCTGCCCAGGTCAGACTCCTGGGTGGCCACCCAGAGCCACGTGCTCAATGGCAGCCAACTGCTGCTCAACCATTGCAGTTTCTTGCCCCTACCCTGAGACCTCACGTCAATCAAGCTGCCACACGCACTGTTAAGCACTATTAAACTGCGCCACAAGCAGGAATCTGGTGCTCAAAGACCTCCTCTGAACGTTTACCTTCATCTCTTAGCACTGGTCAAGAGGATGGTACCTTCAGCATGCTGTCCCACTGAATCCCAGGACAACTGGTGGCACAACGGCTGGTGAAGAGCAAGGCCACCTCCGATCTTGCATGCAAGCAGCAGCCCCTCTTAGCTATTAGCACTTTATTGCGAATAACCGACTTTGATCAAATTAAATCCCTGACAAATAATTTTATTATGCTAGCTTTAATAGTGAACGGCACTATTTCCTAAAAGAGTTTTATGGAAATATGATATTGCATTTACATGGAAAAATGAAAAGAACAAACTAGGGTATTCATCCTTGTGCACAAAAGGCATCATCAATAAAGCAGCTGTGCTTTTGTCTAAAACGTTTCTGTGGAAGTGAGTAATTATTATTTAAAAAACCCACACTGATCTGCTACTGACAGCTCACAAGGTACACGTTCATCTACTTGCTCTCTCTGACAGATGATCTATTCTGAGCACAGGTGACTAACTAATAAAGCCTATTATACTTCTAATAGAAAAGTAATTCCATTTATCTTTACCCTTCCTGGCACCACTACTTCCTTTCACCGCATCAGGGTGGGATGCTGTAAGAGGCTTCTAAAATGAGGTTATTTTCACCCCTACAATTGCTGTGCATTACTTAGAATTTTAGACTGTTTTGCTTTCTTCAGGAGAAACAATTAGACACAGATAATATCACCCTGAGGATCAAGCAAAAGCAATTATTTCTGTTAGAAAATGTCCCCCTAGATCTGCGTATGAACAACTAAGCTTTTTGATTTTTAATTTTATTACCTTGTCTTTCTGTTAAACAAATAATTAATATGATTACTAACACCCTATGTACCTCTAATGTCTATACAATTTCAATAATAAAGCCATTACTGATGGCTATTAATTCTATTCCATTTATCTTCAAGCTTGCATGGTAAACTTACAACTTTTTTGACATTCATGGAGCTGCAGCTACTCCAAACTCACTCATTGGCAATCCAGCAAAGTGTATCTGTTGTCACCCCTTGAGACAGAATGTGAAATCCAACAGGAGACATGGTTTTTAGTTCAGTCACTGAGTTGGATTAGACGGCTGTCCATTCCCTCAAAAAAAACAAAGGATTTCACTGAAATAGTTTTGCCCACTGTTAGCAAACTTCTGTCTAAGCTACAAAGTCTTTTTTTTTTTATTTTTATTTTTCTAATTTCCAAGAAAAATATAACACAGCAAAGCCTGTCTGAGCTAGTAATACCCGCTTCTTCCACTTTACCCACCATTAGAGCACTTGGCTTCAAGAAGGATGTAGAAGTGGTGCCTGCCTCGTATATGAATCAGTCAGATTGTTTCCATATGGCTCATTTACAGTCTTCTTTTTGGATGCAAGATTCAGATTTGTTGTCAATGCTGCAAATACAAACAGCTTTTGTATAGGGGTTTGTCCACATAATTAAAAAAAGGGTGATTCATTATTAAAGACAAGTCTTAAGTCTCACTGACTGTCAAAGACTTCATTCAAGTGGAAAACTAGCTACTGAGGATCCTTTAGTTAGTTGTGCTTTCTGAAAAAGTCTGATCAATTTCAAATAACGATTTCCAATGAGAACAACGTGCTTAGTCTTGGTGTGCTTCCTCCTCCTGACCTTTAGAAAGCCTTTTTTTTTTTCCTTCCCTCCTCCTTTTTACAAACTGGCTAGCAATTCATCCTCTACATTCAGAAATGTGTCGAAGCCCTGTGATTGTTGAGGATTCAGTAGTTTTGGGTACATTCTCTCTTGCTTCCTCTCCTCTAGGGAATGCTGCCTTAGCAGGGCTAGGCTATACTTTCTGCTTTGGCGGAGTGGAAATAAAGGCTTCTGCATTAATCACACAGCCCTGTGTCAGGCACTGCCCAGGCCAGGCAATGTAAACTCTTGACCCTCAAACGCAGAGGCCAAATGCACCGCTAAATTAATGTAGTACACTGTGCAAAGACATTAAAGTTTTAACAGTGCAATTGATTTGGTGTAGTTCAACTTTCAAACACATTGGTCCAGATGGATTGCAACAGTCACACCATGGCACAGTGATGCATGTGAGTGGGCTCTCAAATTTTACTGTATGGAGGACATGACATTGGCTTTTAACTTAACAATAAACCACCCCCAACACACTGAGAAATGTGAAGGAAAAGGACTTACAAGTCCAGTAGTCGCATGTTAAAATAAAGGGCTGAGCCAACTGCATTATAGCTTGTCTACTTCTGCCAACAGTAACCAATTTCAAGCACTTGGGGCAGAAAGATCTTGACAGCTACAATTGCAAAGGAAGGAAATACATCCTCAGACAGCCTTTTTTTCAGGTTACAGTGAGTTTCCATAAAGTACATCTGATATATAGTCTAGGACGTTCCTTATCTCACCTGATATTACTGTCATCTTCAAACATTTTTCATTCCTCACTAATTATCAGTGTCTGAGGGGTGTTGTAGAAGAAGCATTCCTATCAATAGCTAAAAAAATCACCTTTCTGAATTTTATTTTGAGCTCAAAATCAAATTTACTAAAAATGATTGGATCTTAGCTGGCATTGGCCATTTGGTGTACTCAGCATCTTCCACTCCTTTTATGTAGTCACTTCACAAAACATATGAAGACTTTCACTACATATTAAGTATCTGACTGATGGTTTAAAACCACCAGATACGATTTTTTTATTATTATTTTGCAAATAGGGAAAATTTTACTGAAAGCAATATTTCCTCAAATAGAAATTATGCTAAAAGTCACTTCAAAAACATTTATGTCACTTCTGGAAACAATGATGGCAGCTTAAATTCCTCAAGTTCACATCTTTCTTAATAGTTGTACTACATTTATGAAACAAGGGTTTGGTGGTGGGGGGCCACAGGGGTTGCCTCTGTGAGAAGAGTCCAGCAGCTGCCTCATGTCAGATCAGAGCCAGCTCCAGTGGGACCCCATGAGAGGCCCCTGGTGGAGCAGGCTGTCCCCCTGCAGCCCATGGGTCCCACATGGAGCAGACCTTCACGCTGCAGCCCGTGGGGGACCCGTGCTGGGGCAGTTTGCTCCTAGGGGATGGACCCTATGGTATGGAGCCGTGTGGGAGCAGTTCTTGAAGAGCTGCTGCCTGTGGGCAGCCCCGGCAGGATCAGTATGGGAAGGATGCCATCCCATGGGAGAGATGAAGTGTAAGGGACTGACTGCAGCCCACATTCCCCTGCACTGCTTGGGGAGAGGAGGTGGAAGAGGGTGGACTGTGGGGGGAAGGTGTTTTTAATTTGTTTTGAGTGTGTTTTGCCCATGACAATTATTGGGAAGTGATCTCCCTGTCCTTATCTCAGCCCTTTTCATCATATTTTCTCCTTTCTCTTTGAGGAGCAGGAGTAAGAGAGTGGCTATGGTGAGGGTCAGCTGCCCAGCAGGGTAAGACCACCACAAAAGTATCTGAAAAATGAAAGAATAGCACTGTAAATGGTTTCTGATTAATCCCCCATCTACAGCATACCAATAATAGTTTTTAGAAAGTCTCTCTTTTACCTGAAGGAAAAGTCATATGTGTAAGGGTTTATTTCCTATGTTACTTCTGAACTTGCTTTATTTGGGTATGTTTGCTTAAAATGGAAAAAAAAAATCCTGACAACATACATTTTTATATTCAAACAAGGCAGACCAACAACAAAGTACATACTATTTCCAAATTATAAGTATTCCTCTAACTACTGCTATGGAGTTTTGTACCAATACTTTCAACAAGTCTGCTGCACAGTGCATTAAAAGATGGATGTATTCATCACTAGTGCTCAAAGCAAAAACATAATATAGCTATAATCCTTTCATTTGAATTCTTCTACACTGTCCTATCTTAAATGTTCTACAACATGCAAATAAAAAATCTCCAGTATTTCTCTGTGTGCTTATGATGCAAGCAGAAGTGCCTGAAAATATATTGACACATCTAAAGATTAATCCTGGGATATTCCAATCAGAGTAAACAGTCTTCATAAATAACCAGATACAGAAGTCTCAAAGCAAGTAGTAAATACAAGTCTATTTCTCCTCTTGGAAGATGTTTAGATAGACACATATTCCTCTTAGTATCATAACTTTGAGAGTATATCACTACATATCACTACAAAACACCCAGTGATATGGAAGAGGTCAGCATGACTCCAAGGTAACCCTGAAAACCTAGAGATGTCTCATGCAAGCTCTGGACACAACAACTGATATAGTGATACATCTATACAATTATATAATGATATATCTATTTGTAACTAAAGGCATGCTCACATATCAAAATAACATCACGTACATGCCCACTACAATGCAGACTTTATGAGACCAAGGAAAGCAGCTTGCTGTGAATCTTAAAATCAGCCAGAAAGAAAGTCTGATAGAGCTTAGACTTTATGGAAGAGTGGATTTAGAAAACACCAGGTAAAACACCAACATTTCTAGGAAGAACTGGAGAATCTGTCCAAGTTCTGTATAGAAATCATACAATTTCTGCAGCAAAGAGGTCAGTACAGACAAGATGTATGTCATTTCATGAGCAAGAGTGAAACCCTGATGATATAGATTTTAAAGTACAGGGCATAAGTAAAAAAGAGAGCAATAAAGTGTCAAGCCTAAAAGCTGTGAGCAAAAATGTAGCTATATGAGCTCTAACACCACCATCAGCTAGGCAGATAAATCTCTACTTGCTGCTTTCAAAGGGTACCCACAGTCACAGGATTCTTGGAAAAAGCCCAGGACCTTTAAGGACAGCCAGAATGCTGCTCTTACTCAAATAAACCTGATGTCGATCAGACACAAAAGGTGCTTTACAGATGCCACACATGCACAGACACACACATACACACACTCACTGACTTGCCCTATACTGGAAGCAGACTGAGAGGATTACAAACAATGCTGCAAAACTGAAAAAGCCCCACTCTTCAACAGCTGGAGTACAGAAAGGTTGTGCTTAAATGAGTCATGCTGGGAGAGGGAACACCGTTGAAGACCTAGCAGTAGAAGGAAAGACACTTGGAGAGCCTGCCTTGCTGTAACACTTAATTCACTAAAAGCAGTTTGCCTCTGTTGCTCACAGGTAAACTCCTGTTAAGAAGTTTTGTTCCCTCCCTTGAATCATGGACTTCAAAGCTGAACACAATGTAGAGGCAGCTCCTGCAATTTGTAGAAGACAGACTGGACAATATCATTGATGTAGTGTAATGAGCCGTTTCCCTCCTCCCCACTGTGATTAATGGTGTGGAGAGTTCTGTTCGCTGGGCTGATAGATGCGATTCTGGCCCTAGAGGCATGCCCTATATATAGCACTGTGTGAATACATGCATGAGAGATTGGCAGCTAGAAGCAGCTCTGGGAGCCTTTGTTATTGTCCAGTTTACTCTTTCCTGAGCTCCTCCAGCTCGCACAATCTGTATAGCCTCTGGGAAAGCAGCTTTAGAATTGGCTTACTTGATGGAAAAAGCTGCTCTTCTTGATGTATATGATGCAAAGTAATGTGACAGTGATTGACAGCTGGAGGTGGGGGAAGAGGAGAGGAAAAATGAGTTAAGTCAGGGTATTGTAAGAAGAAGCAGAAGGGAGAAGAAAAAGAAGATTCCTCATTAACACAGCATGTGTGCAGTGGCAGAGATAAGAGTTGCTGGTTTTTGTAATAATAATCATTATTAAAATCAGTTAAGTTGACACAAGTTTGTGATGATAGAAATAGTACCCCAGTGATTACCGGATGTTTTTCTTCAAAACTTAATCTTCCCAAATAGAAAATAGTTAATAAGTTTAGGAGTCTGCCAGTCTACTCCCCCTTCACATTGTATGACCCAGCAATATAATGAGAATATAACCCCCAGGGCCCAGTCCTATCTACACTTCCATTGATACGGTACACTCCTCATGCATATTTAAGGTGAGCCAGAACTTGCCTGCCAACTTCTCATTCCCTTTTCCCTTACACTGCAGAGCCAATTGTAATTTTTATTGAATGATGCAATTACATTGCAATAAACTGGGCAAAAGCGTGCTGCTGCTTTTGCACTTTCTTAGCTCAGGTCTGAAAAGAGAAGAAAAAGATGTAATTGATTCCATCAGCTCTTTTTGTATTAAAACAAAAGGTAACACCCAGAGAAGCCTCTTTCCACTAAAAATATGAGGACCTCAAAATTCTGAGTCTCTCGCTTTTTTCCTTTAGCAGACAGTACTCGCCCAACAGAGTCAACCGTCAACCGATTTTAGCATATCTTCAGCAGACTTAGGTTCTGGACCACTAGTATGGAAAGCTGAAGTCCCAAAGAAAAAAAAAAAAAGGGGGAGGGGGGGATTGGGGGAGGACGGGCAGGGAACAATACCACCTTGAAGATACTTGTAGAAAAAATGGAGTTATTAAAATATGTCAAGAATGGAAGACCTTATTTGAATAGATCCCAACTGGCTCTTATTCTTACTGCTGACTAAAATATCCATTTCCAGAGCTCCGGGAGATGTGCTGGAAACCACTACTCACTGCTGCTATTTGGAAATAAAGTTTTACAAGCATCTCATAAGAATATGCCATGCTTGCATTCAGCCTAAAGGAACTACCATCATTAGTAAACAGGTTATGCTGTAGTTTTCCTTCTGTTGCCTATGTGCACACAGCTCTGTATAACAAATAGAAGACAAGGTTAGGAAATGAGATGCACAGCAGTTGTCGGTCTTTCAGTACAGAAACCTTTTCTTCCAGAACAGGACTCAAATGTTGGACTTTTTTCATTAAATTCTAGTGTTATACACGTACTAGTATCAGCATGGAATTGTCATGGTCTAAAATACCAAACCCTTACCCAACAAACCCGTAATTGCTAATGGGACTAATTCAGTGTATAGCACTCTGAAAATCCTGGAACTTAAAACTTTCACCCTTTATAGAAGGTCATAAACCAGGGTTATCTTTGAAAAAGCAAAGACGTTGAACGTATTTCCTCCTTTGAAAACACCTAGTAGATCCCACCATCATCCCTTATGGAGATCTGGTTCAAACAGTACAAATCTTCAGGCTGAGTACATTCATTATCTTCAGGGACAGCTGCAAAGCCAAGACACATGCACACTCAACTTTAGAGTAAATTCATACCTAATTCAGACCTTATCCAGTTGGGCTACTTAGATACTTTTGTCTGCAGGCTACAATTCAGAGAGGTACTAAATCATGTGCTTAAGCTAAGTCCACACAGAGATGTCACTGATACCGTAACAACCTCAGCACCTACCCTGTGTAGTGCTGAATCAAAGTCCAAAGGATTCCTTTTAAAACCTCTGACCATACAGCATGATGAAAAAAGGACAGAGAAATTTGTAACCTCTTGCAAGATCAACTAGACCCACTGCTGCCTTCAATCCTTGCTTTAAAAAGCAACAAAAACAAGACAAAGCAAAGTCCAGCAAAGCCCTTCTACTTTTAAATTAATCTTTTTATTTATAATCTTAATGACAGTAAAACACATCAATAACAACATGGTACAAAAACTCCTCTCTTTTCCCCCAACAGAATTGTTTCTTAGAAGAAGTATGGTAATTTGTCTTGTCTTTTGATTAAATGAAGGTGGCTTGCTTCACTTGCCTTGCTGAGCCAAGCTGGCTGTTCATTTTGGCACACATAAGGAACACCCAAACCAAAAAATACTTGCTAAGGAAGAGCTAGCATTCAAAAACTACTGAATCTTGACATTGTGCAGTCTCATTTTCATTGCAACTTGGTTATGGAAGATAAAAATTTATTTGGCACATTAAAACAAAATTGGGTTAATCCTACCCTAGAGACAACAAGCTAACTTCAAGAACACAGGAAAGCCCAGCACTACTTTTCAAGAAATGGTATATACAGAAACCATCCCTCTCCTGTTTTGTCCTCCACTACCCAAACTACATTTAGAAATTCATCCTGTGAAGCGATCTAGACATTCTGATGGCTGCAATTTATCAACATAAATTACTGTGCTTCACAGCAAAGCTTCTGTCATAAGAAAACACTGTGTGCCCTAAATTGCCTGCTGCCCTCTTCAATAATCAGCCTAGCTTTTAAGATCCAGAGATCCGCTGTTAAGGACACCTCAGTGCACACCATGAAAAAAAATGAGTTTCATACACATCGCTGGAAACATCCACACACTGCTCTATTAATCTTTAGATTGGGGTCATTCTTCTCTTGAGATGTGGTAATAGATTACTTGGAGAGAAAATTGTGGAAGAGGACCCAGACAGGGACCTGCTTAATACTAAGCTGGCTCGCCTCTTTCCCTTTTGGGAAATGGCCAAAGCTGCTGTTAGCTCTGTACGGACCAACACAAATGCAAAAGGAGTGCACAATGCATTAGAAACACCAGCCTGCCCTTACATCCTCTCAAGCACCCTACACCGAGACCCATTCTGGCATGGCTTTTCTTCTTTCCTGGACCAAAGCCTGGTATTCCCTATCCAACCTCTTTTGAATTTCCCTTTCTATTTTCTCTGGGAATCAAAATCTACTTGCCTCTGAGAAGACACAGGAGAAAGTGGGCAGGCTCCGACCTTTTGTCTTCTGCCCTGTGGAGATTCAACCCCTAGGTTACCACAACTAGAAAAGATTTTCTCCCCTCTTATTCCCCAGTCCCTTTGGATAAGCCACAGCATGTTTCCAGACCTTCAGTCCCACACTTTATGTTTCTTTTGATTCAAGACCTTTAAAATTCCATTAAGGAAAATATCCCTGGGAAGTATCATTTACAGAGAGGGATGTGGCCTCAAGTTCTCCAGTACCTTTGATGATCCTCATTTTTATAGTATTTCTTCCCATGTGGACTCTGAAAACTGTGATGACCAGCAGCATAGGGAATGCCCTCCACAATTCTCCACCCCTAAAGCAGAAATCAGTCCTGCAAAATGAAATGAGTGTGAGTATCCTCTACAGTTTTCTTTAGAGCCCAACATGGATCCTCTTTCTCTTTCAACATTTGTCATTTGTTCTGCAGCCAAGCAGACAGTGTGGCAGGATGGAAGAAAAGCACGTAAAGCTTCACAATGCCTAACTCAGCTGTACTGCCTGTGGAGGGCAAATCTACAAGAATAAACTAAACTAGACCCAAGCTGCTGCATTTTGTGCCAGCATCCAAACTGGCTCCTGAATGGCTCAGAAACACCAGCACAAGGAAGGACATTTCAGCTTTGCATTTCTGCAGCCCTCTGGTGTGCTTGTAGCTCTGGAGAGTCTCAGCATTAAGTTCCCTTTGGATGTATTTCTCTCTGTCCAGGCTCACCTCACCTCCTCTTGCACAAGACAGGCAGCACATAGTGTGCACCATCAATTCTGAGGTTTAAGGGCTCTGCTCAGATTGTCACTGCATCTTCCTCCTCACACAGGTATTAATCTCTTCTGTAAACTCTTCTATATCATCATCAATATGAGTTCCTCAGGATGCACCCAACTTTTAAATGATAACTCCATGTTTTTAAAGTTTTAGGTTCTTCATCATAAGTCAGGAAAATGTACAAAGAGGGATTTCAAAAATTTGGGATTTTTAAAACAACACGGACTTGATTGAGAGAGAAGAAAGGTATTTATGAGAGGAACAAATTCAAGTATTACGAGGTAGTCCCATATATAACGGGATAGTAGAACACTAGCCAATTCTAATATTCTCTAATTGTCCTGTTCAATCTCTCATTTATTTCAGTCTTGAATCCCTAAATGTCACTTGTCCTGTGGGAGACTATTACAGACCTTCATTGATATTAATGACATCTGTTTCACAGAGCTAGCAACCACCTGACTGCAGCAGACATTTACAGCTTTAGAACTGGAGGCTGTTCCATTGTACTTTATCACACACCACGTGAAATTCTCTGTTTCCATGCTTTGGGAACATCACCCCACTTTCACAGCAGGGATGACTTGCTCATTGTGCTCTTCTTTGCCATTTAGATGCTACACTTCATATTGTGCAGAGCCCTCCCTCCCTTTCAGGGCTTGTGCCAGTCTCGCAATTTCACAGAGAGAAAAGAACTTACTCTGCTTTTTGAGACAAGCTGCACAAATGCATGACAAAACTCTGTACTGGGAGCATCTTGAAAAAAAAAAAAAGCGATACAGAAAAAGAGCAGCCAAATATTGGTTCTACCTGGATGTTAAACCACAGACAAAACAGTTTTTGGCTGCAAGCAATTGCATTGAATATTTGCACACAATACTTAGAACAAAAAAATCTTTTGCAGTTAGTAGGTCTAATTTTTATTCCCAGGTCACTGTGCAGAGACCAAAAGAAACCACCCACGAACAAAACCGTGACACTGGGGAAATGGGATGAAGGTATGATGACAGTGCTTACTTCTTTATTAAAGCAAAGCGTCTGCTGCTTTGTTCGTACTCCAGCCTGCCCTGCTCTCAGAGAGCTGTGAAGGGAACAGTGGTTAAAGCCATTTCCAACAGGGGAAAACGCCTGTTACAATGAGCTTAAAAGTGAAATTCAAAATCTCTGCTGCTACCCCTGCCAGCAGAGCAGTCCACATGCTAATCCTAAGAACCATCTGTGTAGATATAGGTATGGTGCACACAGTCCCTGGAGAGCTACCCTGGACTTACTATCAGCACGACAGAGAACACAAGATGGCCTCCTGTCAATCCCACCTACCTAAAAATTTATAATAAAAAAAAAGTCAAGTGATGCTTATGACCTGAAAGGTAAAAAGTTACTGAACCTGGTCCACAGAGAGGCCCTGGCACTGACCCGATCAGCTGTATAGCTCCAAGAAGCCACCACAGCCTGCTCAGAGAAGTTTTCCTGTAAAGAGACAGCTGCGAACATAGGGGAATACAGTGGCTTCCTGCCAAAAATCTGCATTTTAATAACTTTGTAATTGCATATTTTTGCAATCTGTTGAGTCTAACTTATTTTAAGAACATCCAAGGAGTAAAACAGTATCACCACCAGATTTTCTGGTACTTCAAATTTCATAATGAAGTTTGCAACAACTCAGTAATTACAGTGAATAATTCATAATAAGGGTTATAATGATGTGACACGTTTTAGTGAATCCCTGAAATTTAGGATGTTTAAGTGATAAAAACAAAATCAAAATTAAATTCAATAGTAAATATTAGAAGAAAAATAATTAAAATCTATAATTAAAAAAACAGATTGCAAATCCAGTCCGAGCAGTCATGTTGCTATCAAGCTCATGTAATTTTATTAGAAGTGATTAGCTTTAAGCATTACTTTAATGAAAATGACTATGGTTCTGCAAGTGCCAGCATCCATAGGCAAAACCTTGCATACGGTGGACACACTGCATGATGGGATAACTTATGTGCAACTCTTTTCAAGGCAGTGGCTCCAGTCACAGTTTGCACAAAACCTTTGAAAAAGTAAAGCATCTTATTAAAATAATGAGGAACTAAATCTGCTTTTACTTGGTCATGCTTTTAGATTAGTGCTATTAACAATATACTGGACAAGGGATATGGAACAAGTTTCAAATAATCAAAGTCACTTTGCTGAAAGAAATGAAGCCAAGCACGCCTTAACTCACTATATCCTCATCATGGACTAATATCCTCAAACTGTGGTCCCCAATGCAGGTTTCCAGGGACAGCTACAAGACACCTAACTGCACTAGGTGCTCTTTCACGTACTTTCATGTTTTGGGATATTTTGAAAATCTCATTTCACATGAAATTTAAATAAGCTTTTTACATCTTCACTCTATCTAGATACACTGACTGACCATTCAAAGTGAACCACTTGAACTCCAGATCTTCCACCAGAGCTCCAGTTTTTTAACAGAACAATGACAGCCTTTCAGTTTTGCATTTCTCCTGTCTTTTTTTTTTTTCCAATTTAAAGCAAAAATTATAACCACTGAAAGGCTTGTTCCATCCACTTCATGGTTGGAAGAACGAAAGCCCAGTTCTCCAGCCCCTTTTCCCAAGGATAAGGATGAAATGAAAATCAAGTCTCTAACTTCCAAGATCATCATCTAAGGAACTGTTTAATGACAAAGCAGATTTGTAGTTATAACCCAAACCAGACATCTCCAAGGATCTTCAGGCTGAATGAGCAGTGAGTGCTTTTGTTCCCCCTTCCTGAAAAGCAGAAACAAAAGCTCTCTGTGGGCACGTGGCTTCTGCAGCCCCAGTAGCACACTGGGGCAAGCTGTGAGACCACCAGAGGAATGCTTTGAGATAGAGCTGCACAAGCATTGAGCTCAAGAAGTGGGTGGCTGAATACAGTCCCCCAGCCATCATTCCTTCACATTAGAGCTTATTTCCTCAGTGAGATGTACATGTTTGCTAGCAAGAGATGGAAAGTGCTGGGTGACATCCCAGTGACAGATTTTCTGCATATAATGTTATAGTGATGTGATTTTCATTATGATTTCCAGACGAAAAGAGAGTATTTTCACCTAATTCTGAAGAATAAAAAATCATTTTTTTTTTTTTTTTTTTACCTGAATATTTAGCAATGGCCTTCTTGACAGCTTGTTACAGTTATTTTTCTGTTATCCCTTTAATCTCATAACTGCCACTACAATAGCCACTACACTTACCATAGCCCTCCAGTTTGAAAAATTATCATTTGGTGCCAATGAAGCCTCTAATGTACTAATTTTAACCAGCAATTAATGAAACACCGAGGGAAAATAAACTAGAGATGCAAGCATTTCATACTGGTCACTAAATAAACATCCTCCTGGATGTCTGGTGGTGAGTAAATGTTAGATCCTAGAAGGATGGCAGCCATGGTAGACAAGATTTGTGATATATGTGGGATGAAAACTGACTCCACCTTCCTAACCCCACACCTTTTCAAGTGTCAGGGGAAACACAGCAGTCTTTTCATCTCCTTGTAAGCTCCAAGAAGCTAACTGAAGAGCTGTATTCATTAACAAATGTGAAGTAATAGAAAGCGAAAGACCAGTCTTGAAAGGTTCTCCATCACTCATCTGCTAAGAAATGCTCATTGCTATGGCAGCAGCAGCAACACTTTCTAGCAGGGGCTTCCAGTGGCTGCTTCAAGGCTCAGTGATGCCATAGGAGGGAACTAACGTTTAATTTTACTTCTTTTTTGGTGGGTGGGAGGTTGGGTAATGTAACAAATGACCCCTGACATAAGGCATTTCATGGAGAATTGACCAGTTGGGATTAATGGACCTTGGCTGCATTTGGGCTATAAAATTTTTCAGCCAGCCATTAATTTTCAAGAAATGCTCTGTGCCTCAGTCGTTATTACTTAAATAAAAACATATATTGCATATGTGGTCAAATCAAATTATGGTTAGAATTTTGTCAAGCACAGATAAGGGTGTAAATTTGCTGTGTTATTAAAGCTTTTCCTTTTACCTTCAGATGACTGTAGTTTGGTAGTGGGAAAGATTATTATACATGCCCAAGGAAGATGCCCTTGCTTTGCCTTTGTGTAGAATGAACACAGGATTAGAATCCAGAATAACTATTTGCAAAAAATATTCATAAATTACCTTCATTTTTCTGTTGTGGTCACAAAGTAGTATTGTGTACATATACACACAGATGTTCACTCTAATTTCAGATGACAATACATATGTTTATCACACAAAAATATACACAGTGTGTTAAGCACATACTGAGTGGTATGGCATTTTCATGATGGATTTGGGCTGACTGCAATTAATTACGTGTGCCAACACTGTGTGTAGTGCAGATCATCCTAAGGAAAGGCTAATAAAACCTTTCTATCACACATCATGTTCCCTGTTTTTTTTGCTGCATGTCGCAGCAAAACCATTTGAGAAAAAGGATTTTAACAGAATTTTATTGAAGCTATGGTTTGCAAGCCTGAGTCTGTAAAGCCAGGTACTTTGGCTGCCATCAGTTAGACCATACAGTGATTTGAGAAAGAAAAAGACTATAACCAATAAAATTTTAGAAGCCTCTATAAATGACTTAGAATAGATTTTCTATACAAGTGCCTTGACTTGAAACTCTAGCAGTAAGGTCTGCATCCATGAAGGTATATGGTCCAGTATAGTTAGTATTAATGTAAGCTTTTTACCAATAGAAGGGGGGAATTTATAAGCCTACCAGAGATTTCAAAGCATCTGTGTAAAGCCAAGGATGATCCACAGATATCTGACTTTAAAATCTCAACCACTTTCTATGTATACAGAAGTGATGTCTGGAGATGTTTTACCTTTATGAGCTACACCATTTTTTTTTCACCCAGCCTGGAGCAGTGTGCCTATTGAGGCAGACTGTCCTAAGGCACAGGACTGTCCTCAGGTCACATAGCGATTCTGATGTGACAGAGCTAGGAAAGTAACCGTGAGTCTTCCCCTCACCCCTGCCGCACCCTGGTCCCCAGCAGCGAAGGGAGACTCACCAGTCCCTGTCTCTGAGGGGCTGGACACTGAGCTCCATGCTGCCCCTCCACAACCAAGGCTGGCAGGGTGTTGCAGGACCTGTCAGGTTACCCCAACACCCTGAGGGATGACGTTGGGTTTTACACTATTTTTACAATACACCTTGCAGAAAATGCAGGGCAATCTAAATCCACATCAGAATCAGCCACTTATTGCAGGGCACATAGCAAAGTTACCTCTGCTTAAATGTACATCATTTCAGTTCATGGGCATGCTGCCCTATGACCCTCTCTCTCACCTCCCCAAATTGGTGCTGAACTCCCCTGCATCCTCACTGCAGTGCCCCTGCGATGCTCTGACCAATCTCCCTTTCTCTCAAACCTGCCCTTTGGTCTTTTTCCCTATTCTCCAGCGCAGGCAGGCATCTACCTCCATCATCATGTTTTTATATTAATTCCCCTCACATTTGAGTCCTCATCCCATGAAGTGCCTTCTCCCTCAACAAAAACCACAACCTGAGTTTTCCAAGCTACTCAGTACCCGGGCTTTGCCAAGTGAGAACAGAGTTTCCGAGAACACACGAAACCTGAAGAGTTTCAGCTCTCTGAATCATTTGTCGTTCCTAATGTCTTCCACATTGCTCTGCCTCGTGCCTTGGTAGCTCTGCAGATTGCACAAAGACTTTAATCTGAAAAGCTGCATAACATTAAAGGCTGTAAAAGACGACAAAATGAGGGCAGAGCATAATACGAGTGTTATAATAATACACAACTGGTGAAACAGTAACTTACTGCCTCCACATTTCATGGCTGCATTTGAAATCAAGGAATTAAGATTGCACGTTCTGATTCACCTTGTCCTTCTTCAGCCTTGTACTTAATGTAGTCACTGAGAAAATTGCTCTGCGTTGAGTATCGAGTCTCAGGAGATTATTTTGGCTGGTACTAATGACTGAACCAAAGCTGGGGAAAATCAGGTTTGATCAGGCTCAGATGCTGAATACCTGCATATTCAGTTCTAAAAATGCATTTCCTGGCAACTGCCCATTTACTGTGAACATGAACAGCTGGAAGAAAAGAGTGTTTTGTACGGACACAATACTGGACAAAATTTATTTTCAAATCCTAGCCCAAGTCCGCCGCATGAATCCAATGTACCACAACTGAGAAATCCACCAAAATTCTTTCATTTTTCTTTCTTTGTACAGAAATGCAACTAGTTCTATACACTGTGATAAACCATAAAAGAATCAAAAAGTGTTGTGGTTTAACCCGGCCGGCAGCTAAACACCACACAGCCGTTCGCTCACCCTCCCCCCTCCCTCTCTGGGATGGGGGAGAGAAACGGAAAGTAAAATGAGAGTTGAGATAGAGACAGTTTATTAAGATAGGAAACAATAATAATAATAATAATAACAATAATAATAATAATAGTGTATATGAAACAAGTGATGCACAATGCAATTGCTCACCACCCGTTGACCGATGCCCAGTCTATCCCGAGCAGCCGGCCCCCCCAACCCGGCTAGCCACCCCTATATATTGTTTAGCATGACGTCAGATGGTATGGAATACTCCTTTGGCCAGTTTGGGTCAGCTGTCCTGGGTCTGTCCCCTCCCAGTTGTTGCTGTACCCCAAGCCTGCCTGCTGGCAGGACAGAGTGAGGAGCTGAAAAGTCCTTGGCTTGGTACAAGCACTGCTCTGCAACAACCAAAACATCGGCATGTTATCAGCATTCTTCCCATCCTAATCCAAAACACAGCATTCCACCAGCTACTAGGAGGAAACTGTCCCAACTGAAACCAGGACAAAAAGAAAATATCAATCTCTGCCACAATACCGATGAGCACATGTAGCAAATTCTTATGTTGTAATTTCTGTAATTGATACTCTAAAAGTTGGTGGAAAATGCACATCCACCATAAGAGGCAGTGAAACCCTATAATGAAGGTTAATAGTAATTATAATATTTAATTCACCAATCATATGGTGCATAAGAGATCATATAATGTTAAAGAAATGATTCAAATAGTCTTTATGTCCTGGAAGAATAGAAAAACAATAAAGAAAGATATATTTTTATGCTATGAACTGAAACTCTTTTCTGAGTGGAGAAGAGGCAGGAAGACATCATTAGGTGATATTGCCAGGTAGCCTATGTGCGTAAGCGTACTTGAGAAACATGTAGCTGAGAGGAAACATACTTTAGATTAACAGATACAGCTAATGGTCAAAAACAGCCCTCACAAACCCATATGTCCCACCAGCACTTCAAAGAAACACACCAGCTGGCAGAGGAAGAAAACAGCAGTGCAGTGGATTTTTCCAGTCATTTCTGCCTCTTTCCCTATGCACATTACACTGGTATTTCATCAGCTCAGTCCAATGGCTCTGACTAACCATTGGCACTACTTGCATTTGGCTTTTTTGCCTCCCCAGAATCAACCAACTACCAACACCACCACACCCTTATATTCCCCCCCCCCTTTTTTTTTTCCTTATTCTTCTTTTCTTTCAAGGAAAAAAACAGAAAGTTTATAGGGATGTAACAGCTCTAACTGTGACCACTGGTTAATGCAAATCCACTTGCTGCTACTGCTGCATCCTTCCTGCTTTATTTTTCTCTGTTCATCAGTGCATTCAATTATTTTTATGTCTTTTTTTAAGATTGAGAGCTTTTTGAGGCAGAGATTGTATATATGTTATACGCTCATACATTGCTTCTTCAAGCCTTTGTAATAGCTTCTAGATATCATAGTGATGACTGAATAATGAAATTTCATCAGCTTAGAAATATGATCCATGTGATGTAGCACAGGTAGATAGATACATATGTATGTAGTTTGATTTTAAAAGCATCAATCCAAATGCTCCCGAAACAGTAGTGGTAACCTGTGCTAGACCTAAGCAAACTATATGCATCAAGGGGCAAAAGAAGTAGCTTTTCTTTCCAAGATGTTCAGATATTTTATCCGTAATTATTATAAAATGTTAGTTATCAGAGGGAATTTTAAAGCATCTCTGAAAAATCAGTCCACTTAATACAGGGCTTAATTTTAGAAAGTAAACATTCTGGTCATGCAAACTGCATAGCTGGAGAAAAATACCTAATACCTTGTGAAATCTAAAAATGTACTGTATTATTACTTTCCAAATCAGCCAGAACTCCTTCAGTTTTCTTATGCATATGAAAAACAATCTGCCACTGAGAAGCAATTACCAGTTCCTATGCAAGGAATTCCTTATGCTGGAAATTCATATATGTATGTTAGCTTTAAACAAACAAACAAACTTGAAATTGGTATTTCATGACAGATTCTGGTTTGTTATACAAAACCAAATACCAGGCAATCAAAGGAAAGCTATATCAATAAAATTGATTAATAATCATTAACGTAACACCAAAGTATTTTTTCATGTTAGTCCTCATGTACCTGGATTTTCATACATACAGAGCATATTTGTATGTATTTCACAAAAATAAACCCAGAAGCACTGTTAACAGCACCATTTAGTCACTTTCAACAGATATTGACAGTGAACACAAGAATTATTTGCCTCCTTTGTACTCATCCATTAAGATATCATTTTAATCACTTGCTCAGAAGCCATGTCTTCTCCTGCCTCCTTGATACTGAGGGGTTTTGAATCAGATCCTTGAATTAAGATTCTGTGAGCGGTTTTGCCTGTGGAATATCCTGAACCTAATTCTGTACCGTGTTTATCCCAGCAGCACTGAAAGGTTTCTATCCAGTGCACAGCTCAGGTTGCGGCGATGCTGAATTCAGCCCTGATGCCTGAGCAGCTTTGAAATCTCACAAGGTGAACAACAGCAGGAGCTTGCTTGATCTTGGTATTCAGGCTTTTGTTCACTCCTGACTGAACAGGCACTATGGGTGATGACTTTGATTGGGAAAGAGAAATTTCAGGCCAAAAACCTACAGTGGGATGCGGTCTCCAGAAAGGTTAATGCGTTCTTAAGAACAGCAAAGATAGATTGCTGCTCACAAGTAGCGCTGTGATCCACTTAGCAGAGGGATGCAAAAAAAAAAAAAAATAATAATAAAAAAATCACGCTCCTTCTGCTTTCTGATGCCTTTCATCATTCTTTATGCAGCAAAGTAAATAGTTGATGTTGGCCCAGCACCTGGCCAGTCATTGTCCTGTTCATAAATCAGAATAGAACAAACGTCACTTTCTCCACAGTGAAATCAGGACGCAAGTTCCCAGTTGATGGTGTTTTCAGCTGTCAGGCTTCCATATTTATCTTGTCTTTTGGAGATCAATCCTATACAATGAGAATGTGGAGAGGTGGAAAGGAAGAAGAGAAAAATTTGCACAGTATCACTCTTCAAGTTTACTTATCTTGTGAATCCATAAGGCACCTCTCACACTCAAGTAACGAGCTCTTTTTAAATAAATAAATAAAAAAGACAGCAACCCCACAAAGTAAAATCAACAAGATATCTAACTCTTTCACCCTACTAAATGCTAGAAAAATGCATGGAAAAGAGATCCTCCCTCTTAAATAATTCAAGGCAATTTATTTACGTTTATGCCAATATAACACAAGGGGTATGTTTCCAGTATATAAAGGGGAAAAAGTTCTTTAGGAAGCTATATTGGAACATAAGCAACAAAAAAGCCATTTATTGTGGCACAAATGTTTTCTCACATGGAAATCAAATACAGTAGATTTATAGACCTGTATAAATAAAGACATTATATGGGACCAGTACTAATTTGCCTGCATTTTCTGCTCTAATTCATAAATAATTGATAGAGCAATCTATTTTCAGAGGTGGCTTGCATTGGTAATGACAGGCTATTTACTTCTAGCTTTGAGACTCATAGTTCAGCTTCCTTTAAATAGCCTAAGAATTTGGAGATAAGCAAAGTAATGGTCTCAGGACTCCAACCAGCACCAACAAAGGTGAATAGGTTTAAAAAAAAAAAAAAAAAAAAAAAAACAACTTTGAAAAACTCTTTTACAGTGCTTTAACTCTGTTGTCACCACACAAACACAATGCAACACTTTCAAATCAGGGAACTCCCTCCAGTAGTCCCAGGAGTGGGTATTCAACATTTTTTTCTTTAGACATCTAATGTGGATACACAAAATAACACCAGATTGCCTGCAGAGGAAATGAATTGCCTGACCATGAGCATCTAAATCATAGCTAAATTAGAAGCACAGTGTGATTTAAAATAGGTGGTGGAGATAAAAGAGGTAT
The DNA here is from genome assembly GCA_011076525.1 of Nettapus auritus. Lineage (NCBI taxonomy): Eukaryota > Metazoa > Chordata > Aves > Anseriformes > Anatidae > Nettapus > Nettapus auritus. The sequence goes on along the minus strand of CM021766.1, from coordinate 56,994,538 downwards.
CTGGAAGACACATCTAAGCTGCTTCTGATTCACTGCTCAAAACCTTCTTGGAGACTGTGGATCATGAGCCTATGAAATGGAAGGTCCAACAGCAGTGATGCAGAAAGGTTGAAGTAAGTCTGCCTTGAAAGTGAAGTAATTGTCTCCAGGATAAAAAGAAAGTGAGCACTAGCAGGACTTTTAAACAGACCCGGAACCCACATTCTCCCCAAGTAGAGGCCTGGAGAGAAGGGGTGGATATTATTTTCTCTGTTGCAGCTCACATTTTTCAGGTTCAAGAGAATTTGAACAGTTTGGTGCCATCTACAGGAGCAAACCCAGCTTTGAACTTGTAGGGGAAGTAGACCACTAAATAGCTTTTGGTAAGAAATGGCAGCCCGTATCTATTCTTGCCACCTCACCTGCACATGCTGCAGAGTGGAAAAATCAAGAGACAGCCAAAACCCAAGTGAAGTTTAAATGAGACTGGTGTGAATCATGACTGTAATAACCAGCTCACCTGGGGCATGTCTCCTGTGTGTAGACAGGAGCTCAATCAAAGCAGTCTGATATAAATGGTGTGATTTTATAGGGAATGACTTAAGCTAACTCAACCTAGTATGTGAATGTCTTGTGTTGATCAAAACCAGAAAAAAAAATCAATATAAAATGCAAATACAACTGCTCTAGATTTTGAGTAGTGACAGACCCTGGCATTTAGGTCTGAACTTCACAGGCAGACATCTCCATTCAGGTACAGGCGTGTCTCTAAATCAGACTGCTTGGTACAGCAGGTCTTTACAGTGAATGTCCCTTAATTCCTTTGGACAGAAAGAACTAACCAGGCTTGCTCAGCCCAGCAATTGGGATTGATAAAGCTAACCTTACCTGGAGCAAATCAGGATGTATCCAGGTGTGCTGCTTTGACAGCAGCATAATAGAGTAGCAAGTCTGTCTGGGGAGGATGAAGTAGTGACTTCTCCCACTGCTGCATCAGGACCACAAAGAGGACATAGCCTCAGGGGAAGATGTAAGGATTTAAGTAAAGGGCCTGCCATGGTAATCCTTTAGGACGGGATAACCCTGTGATGACTCCTTCCCTATTTGCATTTAACACCTTTGTTAAACAGACCAGGCTTAATCCCCATGCAAATTCTCCACTTAATTTAAATGCTTAAATCATGTACATAACCTTTTCTTTTTCACCAGAGCACAGAAGTACAGAAGCAAGCAGTGCATAATAGAGCTAGGCCTTGAGTTACATATGTGAATCTCTGAGCTAATTCTAGTACCTGCAGTACTAATCAAATACAGATAATTTTAGGCAATATAGCTCAAAAGTTTTTAAAACGTTCTCATTGACAGAAGGACTAGAAAAGCACTTTTAGTATGATAAAGAGGCCTTTCAAAACCCTCTGGATTCACATCAGACTACCCTCACTGCTCTTAGTCTTTCTATCTGCTTTTCTCTCCCCCCTCACTTAGAGTTGACAGAGCATTCACCCTACTTGGGTTAAGAGGCTCCATTTTTAGTCATTTTCTTACTTTCTGTGCAGAACTGAGCTAAATCTTGGGGAGAACCGTATATATATAAATGAACTGAATAAACACTGAACAGCTTTTCTTTGCTTCTAAAAGCTTACACAGGATGGTACAACATATATTACACTAAAACCTAAAATAATGTAAGCTGTTCCTAACAAAAAAAAATTACTCTCCATGTATTCCGAGGGTCCAAGAGAAACAAAAAACCAAACAGAAGTGATAAAACAAAATGGGTACTATGCCTTGGTAAAAATTAAGTAACTTACAGTAAGAACCTAAAGCAATACTCATACCGTTTCTCCCGGGTGATTAGCAGGCAATAATTATTTGTTGATTAGCTGCTCAGATCACCATAAATTGGAGATAAGATCAGAAATGACCAGGAAGGAGACAAAGAAATTTTTCTCCCAAGAAATCAATTCAGCTGCTTCAGGAAAACATGATTAATGTTTTCTTGGGATGCTGCCTGCACCAGAAGGGCAGCTATGTCTTTAGCCATTATTAATATTGAGTGCAGTCCTGCTATAAAACTCTCCCAAGTAAAGCTACCTATGGTAGAATTACTGACCTGTCAAACCTCACCACTTTGCCTTGTAATACCAAGACCATCCAAATCATGCAAGCACTTGCTAAAGCTGCTATTTATTACTAGTCCTGCCTTGCAATACCATACACCCACTAGTAGGCATGGGGAGGTGGATACAGATTTTTTCCCTTCTGTACATGTACATAAACATGGAGAAACTTGGAGAACAAAGTAACGAACCAGAGCCAAGTGGATTGTCAACACACTCTTGCATTAAACTCTTAAACCACAGCAAGCTGGGGGAGAAGCTTCAGTTCTCCTCTTCATTTTCAACCCAAGAAATATAGATCTTTGCTTTTTTTGGTACAAATTTACCACTTTGGAAATGGTTGTTGAATTTTCTCCCTGTTGTCCATTTTTTTTTTTTTTTAAACATTACTACAGAACTAATCTTTTGAAAGCCTACCGAATGACATGATGACAGCATATGGCTAGACTTTCTTAGCTACCAAGACATATATGTGCAGTAGACTAGAGGTGCTGACATCTGAATGTGCACTTGCAGGTATGCAAATATCCACTTATATAATGCAGATTATCTTCGAACACTGCAACAGAAAACACTTGCACAATGCTAAAATACACAAAACAAACAAACTCCATCCCAACCACAGAAACCTTCTCATAGCTTTTAACCTTTTCCCTTGTGAGAAAAGACTTTGAAGAGGCATATAGAAAAGTTTTTAATACTGCAAAATAAGATAATTTATTCTCAAGATGTCAATTTAGCAATAAAGCACAGGTAACTAAGAAAGTATTTGGCAACTTTTTCTGCAGCTTGCTGTACTTCTTTATCCAAGATATTTTTATGTGTGTGCAAATGAACACATATATAATCTGACTTGTCATTAGCTTATCTAAAACTTGACATGGAGTATAAATCATTAATGATGTGCAAATAATACTGCATGTACTGAGAACTGTCAAAAGTATGCACCAGGGCCAAAAGTCAGCACAAAAAAAGGTAAACAGGAAAACTTTCAGTGGCATCTTCTTTCCTCCAATGAAAATGTAGTTCATTTTAATAACAGTCAAGCAATTTTTATATTTTGCTGCACAGGTGAAAGAGCAGCAAAATCCTTTCACATGCAACAGTACTGTCAGGGAAATTCAAGATTCCTTAAATAAATCCTGGAATAGCCAGTCCTTGCCTCTTCTCCAAGACAGAAATCTCCGGATCCCCATGCCTTTGAACGTGACTGAAGGCAACTGATCTCTGAGCAGGATATTGCACTCTAGTGCCACCCTTGATTTTATCCTGCATTTACAGTTGGGTACACTGCTTCATGTAAATGAATATTGTTTATTATTATCATTATTTATTTAACCGCATGAGGAAGGGTCTAACTCATAAACACTTAAATATTTACACGCCAAGATTTGAAGATCAGCTGTTATATAGTTTGACAGGGATTATATCTAATTAGAGAGTAAGAAAACTGCATTCTGTAGTGCAAAGGTATTCACTGGGGAAGAAACAGAGGGTGAGAGGCTTACTGCCTGGCTTCCCTTCTGAAACCCATTCAGATGCCAAAATGCCTGAGACAAACAGAAGATGGTGGCTTCTACTTTGTGTCACAATGTCTAAGAAGAGAAGGGGCGTCATGTATCTTCCCACATATGACGCCGGTGGGTACAGAAGCCAGCATGGCTACTCTTGAGATGGCTGCAGTTTAAACACTACCTCTTGCTCAAAAGTGAATAAAATCAACATTGAGCTCACTCAGGCTTCTAGCAGTTACAATGTAAATGAGAATGTACCCTACTGAGGCTAATTGAGTCATTTATGATTTATACTGGTTTAAAGCAAAGCAAAGCAAAATACAGTCACCTCTGTAGCCCTGGAGCTTATATACTTCTTGTAAATGTGTGCCACTGTGAAAGCTTATCCAACCTCCTTGTCTGAGGAAATATTTGCTTTGTAAACGACATGCTTCAAAGTCACATTTCACATCCAACACATGTTTATACTGAAGTACAACACATTAGCAACTCTTGGCACACCAGTCTCATTCTATATGCAGCACTGATTCTCTGGCTAGCAAAGCTGCCCTCCTTCCTTGATACTTTTAGGCTTTGCATCAATTTATATCTCAGTGCTCTCTGACTGGGGTTTAACATACTCTAGATGCTCATGCAGAACATCAGCTACTTTTCAAACAGGAAAAACATATCTATTTCACATGAGTGGTTTTTGTTCAGTTTGCAGGAACAGTGGTTTCTAAAGTGCACAGACAAATCAAGCATTATGTGTCATCGCCTAAACCAGAGGCCATTATTTTTACTGAAAAAAAGTTGTTCATTAACTCTTATTCTTTATTTTTATTTTTACTTCTAATGGTGAGGCCCTGGAACAGGTTGCCCAGAGAAACCGTGGATGTCCCATCCCTGGAAGTGTTTCAGGCCACCTGGATCTGGCTTTGAGCAACCTGGTCTGGGGGGAGGTGTCCTTGCTTATGGCAAGGGCATTAGAACAAGATGCTCTTTAAGGTCCCTTCCAACCCAAACCATTCTGTGATTGTACGGATTCCTGGACTGCTCTGGTGCTTAGAGAAACATGACAGAGAGAACACAGCAAACTGGCCTGAACAGCCAAACAAGGTGGCCTGCAGCCATAACGAAAAGATGCGTGAAATGAAAACAGTAACAAAAATCAATACTTTCAAATGCCAAAGTTCGATATCCTGCAGGTTAAATTAATTCAAAAGCAAATCTCTGTATTAAGGGAAAACATGAAGTATGTCCAGAATACTGTATTTGGAAAACCTGCTGGTTCAGCAGGTTAACATTTGTCAAACTATTGCTGCACATAAAATCAGCAATTAACCTCCGGATTCTGAACTTGCTTTTTGCATTTGCTGACATTCATAGGCAGAAATGCATGGCACATTGTTTCTATTGCCTCTACGTAGGTGGATAAGCTCATGCAATTAGATTTAGTAAAGAGACAGGTTTGAGGCAACTGTTCTATATTTTAGTTAAAACTAAAAGTGTGGATGCAGATTTGTCAAACAGGTGTTTAAGAAAGGGACCTTCCAAGTTATCATATAATGAACAGCAAAAAAAAAAAAAAAAAGTGTGTTGAAAAATGCATCTCTTTATCTGTCTACAAATCATAATTCTCCTATCACCATAGTGAAGTAAGGATTCTCTTCAGTCGAGCACAACTTCGTAAAGCCAATATCACAACTATTGCCTCTGCTGAAAACTCCATGGCAGAGCAAATGATGAACACTAAAATTTCCAAGACATTAAGAATGTGCCAAAGCACAGAATCCAAAAGGATTTATATGCTTTATTATCTGTCTCACCTTTACAAATCTCTCCAAAATTAATACTCCACCCAGCTAATAGAAACGCTCTCTTCAAAATGTGATTGAGACTAGGTTGCTCTCCGGAGGGCGAGGAACTGACACTATCAGGACTATTGTCACTTTTGAAATAGAGAGGCTTGTTTAAGATCCAGGATGTGATGTCTTACATCAGCTTTTATATTTTGAATAATATATAAAGTTGCCAGAGAGACTGATTTTCAGGAAAGAGAAAGGGAAACAAATCACTTCCTTTACTTTAAATTAACTTTGAGGACCTTTTCTCTTCTCCCTAAGGACGTGGAGCAGGGCACCAAACGATGCTCATTATTTTCCAGCGAAGCTCAAAATGAGGAAGGTGCAAACAGTCAGCTTACTGAGTTAAACCTTAATTCCCTGTTCTAGTGCTCATTCTCATTATGCTCTGGATTAAACCAAACCAAACAAAGAACTTAATAAACATAGATGAAAAATTACAACAACAAAGAGCAACACTAATAAAGAAGAAAAGGGAGTTAAAAGAAGCTGGGAAAAACAACTACACTACAACACGCTATTCATGTAAATTGTATAATTATTTTTCAGTGTTTATCACAGGTTTCAGGGCATACAAGTCTTCTGAATTCAGAAACGGATTTCTCAAAGATTGACAGCTTTACTAGCTATTCAACCAACATGGCACTGATTTTTGAGCAGAGGGGAATCCAGGCAGGGCTGCTATTAATCATGGGCAATTAATTGGCCTTCTGTTCTTAAAAAAAACAAATTGAAAAAAAAAATCAGAGGAATAAAGTCTACAATATCTTGTTGGGTATTTTTTTTTCTTTTGCTTTTGCAAACGTGACCTTTAAAATTTATTATAAAGACTCTTGATTAAATGTTCTGAATTAGAGCCAGTAAAAACATATAAAAGCAACTGCTGTACTTTCATAGCATGAAAATGCCAAGGGAGCACTCATTTTTCAGTTTCCAGGTTTCATCAATTGTTAATAAAACATTAAAAAAAAAAATTTACATTAGGAAAACATAAAGGAAATGTTTGTCAGCACAGCATCGGTCATCTTGTGAGATTATCAGAGGTCTGAGATGGCAACCATTCCCCACACAGCCGATTTCAAATTCTGCAGAGGACACGAGGATGAAACATTGTGACCTTGCAGGATGGATAAGAAAATCTCCAGATGAAGTATCCTAACTACACACATTTCCACCTTATGATGAAAAAACCCTGAAAATATACAGAAACAATAATGATAGCAATTCATGAAGTACTTCTTTACAAAAATATTTCACACAGGAGAGCAAATGGGAGGCAAGATTCATCTGAGTAAATGCAAACACTGACAATGTCCTGTGGCTGCAGCTGCATAGGGGATGTGACTCATCTTAAGGTAAACATCTGAAGTAAATCAAATAAATGATACTCTCCAACTGCCCACTCATCTACTGAGCATAAAAGGATCAAGTGTGAATAGCTAGCTGCAGACCTCTAATGTTGGGCAAGATGAATCACAGTATAGGTATCTACATTTTCCTAAGAGCACTACTGTGGACGGGCAATTTATCCCTTAATCCCTTGTCCCTTCTCCCCTTGTAGATGTTATATTTCCTACATACTTTCCTAGTTATAATTTCAGAGAAATGCAGTAACTGTTGTAACTCTGAAGTGCCTATATCAAAACTGTAATGGATTATGTATCTATGTATGGATTCCTTGCTGTTAAGGGAAGCATGCAATGGTATTCCATCTGATTACATGGACATCATGAAAATGTCTAAAATATTGTGAAAAGCAGCCTGCAATATGTTGAGTAACGTAAACTATAGCGACAGCTTTACATCCATACAAAGAGCTACTACTGGTTTATACTGAAGGAATCTTAATAAAAAAGAGTGACCTCATTTTCCAGAGAGCCCTTTGGTTTCATCTGCACCAGGAATTACAGGGTTCGTCTGGTAGAACTGCTGTTTCCATTTGTTCTCTCCATTGCCCACCGAGAACAAGTCTGTAAGACGTGATGGGGGATCAGAGCTAGGCTAAGGTGGATGGAAATCAATCATTCAAATCTGGTGTTTCTCTGGGAGCTCATTTGAAGTGCAACAGGAGGAGTTAAAAGTCAGATTAATACCATACAAATGAAAGGAGAGTTATTACACTAAATATGAAGTTTGAGAAATCATATACTAAACAAACAGAGAAGGAGACAGAAGGCAGCCCAAGCTGTTTCGCTGACTCTTGTGTGCACATATATTAAATTCTCAACAAAACACTTTTATCATAATTCTGCAGTAAAGCTGGCAAGCAATTCTCAGTCAGACTCCCTCCCCTCCTTTTCACAGCCTTCCACGGTTGCACAAGCAATCCTGCAGCTGGCCAGCTGTCCATCACTTTGTGTTGTCCTGGGGAAAGAAGTATAATAAAATGCACAGACCGATGAAAAACCGTTGACGTTGCTGAACGTGCAGGGAAAGGGCAAGTTCCCCTGCTTCTTCAGTATCAGAACTCTGCAGAGGTAACCAACTTTTGAGGAGGGCAAAAATAAATATTTTAGATAATTATAATAGTATTGGTAGAAATATGGGAGTGCAGTGGCCACTGTTGACTTGCCAAACAGCTGCCTGGAGTTCCTCACAGTGATTTGGAGTCCCAGCTCTCAGTGACCTGTGGCATTAGCTTTATCAAATACAGAACATTACAGTACTACACATAACGTGTACTTGTCTGTGGTTAAAACCTGGGTCAAGAGCCTCTAGCATATTTTTTTGGCATTTGCCAGAATGCACCCAGAGGTGCGGAGTCTTTTCCTTTTTCCTTCTCCTCTCTCTAGTCATCACAGTTAAGAGTAAAGCTTTGCAGAAGTACCCTGAGACAAAGTAAATGCTGCCAAATGGCTCTGAAGTGTGTCAGCCACCTCATCTGTCACGATGACTTGTTAAACTATTGAACCTAAAAGGTGACAATTAAATATCAGCACGATCATTTACCTGCTGATCATTTAGCAGAAATATCAACCCTGTCCCACAATCCAAACTGCCTCCCACACGGCGCCAGGCAGAGGATTTAACATTGCAATAACACAAAGGAAAGAATGGCTGTTTCTAGTCTGCACTCTTTTCTCCCCCGCCCCATTAAGTGACTAAATTAAAAACTTCCTTTCTTTTAGGACTTGCTAGTGTAAGAAAAAGAAAAAAGCTATTAAGATTTAAATACAATACGAATTTAAACTGGTACAGTTATTCTTGTGTAATTCCCTGTAATAGCACCTTTTCAGACCTCTCAAGTTTTCCTGGGCAGGAATATCAGGTGAGTTGAAAGAAGCATAGGTTTCAGGAATAAAAGTACCTGAAGTAGTGCTACAGGAGCAGTTTGACTGTAGTGATATAAGCAGGATACATGAAGGTTAGCAGGATCTGAAATGAGAATCTATGTTCTATAGAAAGTTGATAATGACACAAGCAAAAGAGAAAAATACGTGCTCTCCCAATGGTATACTGTTTAACATGGACAGTAGGAGATGCAAAAGGAAATGATGCTTCTCTTACAAATCTCAGGCCATGTTTCTCCCCAGGATTAAGCTGTAAAAGAACAGTTTCAGCATGAGGCAGGTGATCTCCCTGTGGCTCCCTTCTCCCACCCCCAACCATCCTCATCCCTGCAAGCTTGGCTCTTGCGTGTTCTGCAGAGACCTTCATCTTTCTTCCAGTCTTTTGTCAAGACTGCACAGACTACCCTGGGCATGCTGCCAACTTACCACCACGTGCTTTGCTGACCTGTGTTTCTTCCTTGTGGGAAGCTGGGACCCAGGACAGAACCTGCACTAGGACTACTTCACTTGGGGGCAGGAGCAACAGGGATGGGTGGGATGAAAGACTACAAAGAAAAGTTTACTAGGGCTTGCACAGGAGGAGGGTGAAAACACGAGATCTATTCTTTTTTATATCATTTCGCAGTTATCAGATATTTCAGGCTATTTAATATTAAAAACGAATTTCATGCCTGTGGAGCCAGTAATGGTCAGGCACAACAGATCCCCAAGACAGAAACCTAGGGCTGCATTCTCAGCAAACCTTTATATTATTAATGCTACACTTTCTACATCATGCTCACTAAGACTACAAGTGTCTTTGATGTTTTGGCAAGACTTCTGTAAATACTGGATACCTTGTTTAATAACAAATGCTGGAGCAGTCTTAAGAAGTGTTCAACAGAAGGAAAAACAGTACAGTATTTTGTGTATCATCAGCTGCAAATGGAGATCCACCTGTGATCCTAGGTAGCTGACAGAATAAACAATTTGAAAAGTCAGGTTCTTAACCTTGCAACCTTCATAGCTCTCTTCAAACCCTTTGTGTTTACTTTTAATGATAATTTTCATATGTATTTTGACTTTCAAATGAAACAAAACACGTGGCCCCCCCCCCCCCCCCCACGTTCAGAGTTGTCATTGAAAGATTGCATTACAGCTGTTGCATCTCACTGAATTCAAAACAGTCTGCATAGAAGCAGCAAGAAAGAATTTCTTTTTTTAATGCTCTGATACAACCCACTGATTGTGCCATCTGTCCAACACATGATGAAGAATCTCTAAACAGAGAATGGCTGTGGGGGACATAGTACAGTATTTGTAGATCTATGCTTGGTAAGAGATAAGAGCTTGTATTAAAAAAGCAAATTTGGCTTCTTTGAACATAATATGTTAGATATGCAGTATGTTTCCAGCATGAAGTGAGGGGAAAAAAAAGCACAGCAGATCTGTCCAGATGGAGGGGAGAGTACAGCCAAAGGCAGGACAAGAAAAAGGTGCTTGCTCCTGTGTGAAGACCATGGCAAAGCAATCTGCCTATCATGAGTGGAAAGGAAGATATCGGGCATTTTAAAGATGTCTTTCTGCAATGCTGCAAGTCACACAATGGATAAAGAAAATATACAGCTCAAATTACCATGGAAAGTGTGTGCAGAACTATGCTAATAAAAGTGTCAGAGCTAAGTGCTCCAGCTAAGTATTTAATAGGAGCGTAACAGCTATCCCAATAAATCTGTCCATACCAAATATCAATTATGCAAGGATCACTCTCACTGCAAAAATAATTTCCCTGAATTGGCTCCTTATTGGCACCTCACTAATTATTTTCAGTAGGAAGGATCGTATGTCTTTATACTTTTGATTGGCGTATGACAACATATTTTTAAAAAGCCTGATATATTTGCAGGTCATCTCACCTCAGAAAAACCTGGGGGTATTGCAGCCTCATCACAAGGAATTTTAAGGACTCCATGAAAAGCAGTAGAGATTGGACCTGCTGAGCAGCTCTGCTTGCATTCCTGTGCAAAACGCCTCAGTTCATCCTTCGCACTGACAACTGCTGCAGTGCAGGGACTGGGGAAATGCCCGAGAACCACGACTCTCTGGACACACAGGGTCAGACAAGGAAATCATAACCAGCCCTGCAGGTACAGAGCTAGCTGAAGGATAGAGAAACAGCTTTTGGGCTGCAGGAATTAAAGGATGGTCATAAATTTTTACTCTTGCAGTTCTCATGTGCTTCTTCTCTCCCCCAGAAAATGCATCACTAAAACCCCAGGCCTTAGAGTGGCAAGGGCCATTCAGCAGAGCTGCTGTTAAATCTGATGAGAACTGAGGCATGAGAACGACAACTTAAAGTATTCAAGAGCATTTTTTTTCCCATAGAATTTAAATTATACAGAATTGGAAATATTGCTCATGAAAACACTGTAGATTAAATAGCTGACTGTGGCTTAACTATAAGATCTTAAGAGTTTCACTTGAAGAAGCAATGGATCTTTAAATTTAGCAAGACAAGCGGAGAAATAAATAAGCAAGACAAGCTTTGTGAAACCAGTGGAACCAACACTTCAAAACCCAAACATCAGCTACTGTGTTTTTTTCTCAAAATACCCTGAGTTATCAAAAAATCAACAGTTTGTCTTCTGAACAGTGAGAAAACCTGCAAGATCAAGAAGCCAGAAATACATGAATGCAACAAATTAAGAATGATTCAGTTCTGTGCAGGAAGGGCTCACAAGCTATAAGCATAACCATCCTGTCAATTTACTAAGTACAGCTTTAATTAGCAGTCTGACAGCAGTCAGTGCCTTCAGACTTCATTGTGCTGGGCACTGTGCTAACTAAAGGCAGATGACAGTCCCAAGCCTGAAAGAATTACTAGGCAAAACACAGCAAGGAGATGGGAAGGGAAGCAAAGAAAAAGACTTCAGTCTTTGGCCACAGCTGCATGACATCTCCAGTGACCCAGCTGGGAATAACATCACTGTTAGCTTTGTACAGAGATTTTCATCATCTCACCGCACTTCAGGGATGCCAGTGGTATTATTCCTCTTTTTGACGCAGGTAACATGAACCACAAAAAAGTATGCTTGGAGTGTCCCTGGGTTACCCAGCACATCAGGGACAGACCTGAGAAAGTGCCCGAGTCTGCTGGTTCCTAGCAGAGTACCCCATCCACTGACTATGATGTTTCTAATCTAAAGTGTAATTTAAACCTCAAATTGAGTATAATAAAACATCTTTTCCTTATGATATCAAATCCAGACAGAATATTGGAACAGCTATCCAGAACATAGGCAGTGGATATTCATGGCAATAAATATTCACGTTGACATCAGATCATAAAAATCATTTAAGTGCTAAACAACTTGCAAACGATGAAAAGTGTGCCATCCTCCATCTCATAAGTCCATGAGAGAAATGGAAAAAACAGTGTTGAAGATATTGCTGTTTAAAAGTGAAGGGTCCTCCACACCTAATAATAAATATTAGCAATTATCACAGTTTTTGTGAAGTGAAAAAGCCATCCAGCAGTTCCTAAGCCTTCAATTTGCTAATTCTGGATGTAAGTCCTTCCTTTTGCCTGAGACTCTAGACCTACAACACAAATTACTCTTTGGCAGTAGTTGAAAGGGTTGAAGATATGTATATGAAATTGTAGTGGCAATGATAATCAAAACATACAAAGGGAGAGATGTCAGTTAAAAAAAAAAAAAAAAAAAGAGCAGCACTATCTTAGCCGAGGAAACAATAACTTTCAATATAACCCTTTCAATATTGCCTTTTTCAGGATATACATATTTTCCTTTTTCATACGGGAAAAAAGTTTCTAAAATATTCGCATACCTCAGTAAGCATTTCCTGGATTTAAAAATATTTCATCACAAGTGTGAATGCAAAGTAAAATGAGCATCTTCCCCAGATCAGCCCACCCAACACAAGTCAGAAATACTTGTCTACTTGTAGGCCAGTTTGTTTGATATCTCTGCCCCTGTTCCCTACATATTTAGGGAAGGATTTTAGACTCTTCAGTTAGCTAAAAATGTGGTCTAATTTCAGAGATGATTAATAGTTTCCTTTAAAACACCTAATGATCCATCTGTGATGCCATCCTTTTTGAGATCCCCCCAGATCTCTATTCCTACTGAAGACTGAGGCTCTGCAGCTGTTTATTTTTCCTGCAAAATGTCCTTTTAAAAACTAACATGCTGATGGGATCATATTCTGCAACGAAGAAATATATTTTACTGAGATCTACCATATGACTTTTAACAGTCTTCCAACTAGTCGAGAAACTGCCCTGAATACTACCATACCACATAGGTTGAGTTTGTTTTGAAATTTTAGGTTGGCTGTAAGTTATTTAAACACTTCTGATTTATAATTGATGATTCCAAATGAAATTAAAACAAAAGATCTGGGAAAGGAATTCTATTTACTGACATTCAAAGTTGCTTTAAATACATATTTTGGGTTTTAAGAAAACAACAGCCTTGTGTTGATTATAGAAAGAAAAAAAAGAGGCAAGAAATTAACTTTATATGAATGCAAAATTATGATGGAATGCTAAAAAGCACTCTGGATCTCTAAAAGTACCAGGTTTTTCTCCAATATCCTCATAAAACAACAGCAACAATACAACGCACTTGGAGTTTCTTCTCTTCTTTGCATTTCAACATGTTTTTATAAACACTAATTAATTAAACTTCAAAAGGCTCCTGTGAGATACTCTAGGTAAGTATTATTATACCTATTAAACACATATAAACCAGAGTTACAATGTTTAATTATATTCAGAGTTGTTTCTGTTCAAATTGATTTTCCTCTCTAAAAGAAGATGCTGATTGTCTATTACTTTTAGAACAGGTTTTTATGAGTTCAGTTTTTAATAGGCAACATTTCACTGCACCTATGCTTACAAATGCATTTACTCATTTAGGGCTTAAAAAACTCCCAACGTATTCAACCAAAAGCTGGTAACATACTGCATAAACTTAGACAAACAAGCCTCAAACCCAAAACAGTAGTAACCATAGAAAAAGGCAAACTGATCTCACCAATAGTCTCTTTTTTTCCTGGTTGCAGTTTTGGTAACTTCCCAACCAAATTCAAAGGTAACAAGCAGCTCCTCCTAATCTAGGCAGTTCTGAAATAGCTAGCCCCAGAAAAATATTCTTCTAACCCCCAAAGACTGACAATGTACAGCGAAATACACTAATACACCAAAGAAGTGTGTGTGTCTTTTCAGTTTTAACTAGGGACAGTTCTATTATTCAAACAAGTTAATTATCTGCTCTTTTGGATATTCTACACTCCTCACATTAAGAGCACCCATGATGGTTTACATCTGCAGTGAGCACTTCATGTTGTATGTTATTACATTACGTGCAGCCATAAGGACAAGGCAATCAGGCAGCATTTCATGCTGCTGCCCAGGAGCTCACAAGGTAGATAAATACAATCACCTAGACTGGAAAGATCTTCAAGCCTAACTGTCAACCTGACCTACAGATTCCCCTTAGTGCCATGACCATACATATCTTAAATACTTCCTTGGATGAGGACTCCACCATCCCCCTGGTTAGCCCATTCCAATGCTTGGCCATCCTCTCTGTGAAGAAAATGTTACAACCAATACCAAACAAAACCTGATACTATCTCAGTCCAACGTACTCCAAAGTGAAATTGTGCATTGCAGAAAGCAGCACTTTCTCATCACTTTTTGATTTAGCACTGTTCAGTTTTGCTGAGTATTCCCTGCTGGCTACTGAGTCTGCATTTCATCCAAGTTCCCGAAGAACAAGATGTATTTAGTAATTATCTAACTGTAATAACCAACTGCTAAGTCTTTCAAGAGCAGACAGAATAATGAATATGTATGCGTTCCAAAACTAAAACATGCAAAGCAATACAATTTTACTAATAATTAGCTTTGCTTTGATATAAAATGTCATGCGATTTTATCAGGCGACCTGCATCAGTTAGACATTGAAGGATTTGATTTACTGCTTTTGGTTGTTCAGGAAGCAAATTCTCTATGGAGAAAAATCTACTTTGCTTTGCCTCTGAGAATTTGGAGCTCTCATGTAATTATCACTGTGATTGTCATTCCCAGCCAGATTAGTGACAGTGGAGACTAAAGTGTCATCTCTAGGCTATGGCAGAAACTATATATTTGAATCAGCTCCTACTACCTCCAGCAAAGTTGATCTGACAAGGCAGAAGGTCTAAAATACTAAGTACCACAATTCAATGCATTTTTCTTTCCAAGACAAAACACTGCATTTTCAAGCAATAGGATGATTTTTATTCTGAAGAAGAACTATCAGCAGCAGCTTGGAAATTTCCTGCTACTGCCGTACATTAGCTGAACAACTGATTAGGGGGCGGGAGCTTCACCATGAGCTTCAACATCAGACAGGAGCATTCCCATCAGATTTTCAATTTATAACTGTGGTGGTTTTACTCTGCTGGGCAGCTGAGCTCCACCACAACCGCTCTCTCACTCCTTCTCCTCAAAGGGAAAGGGGGAGAAAATACAATGAAAAAGGGATCAGTGGTTGAGATAAGGACAGAGAGATCACAGTTATCATCACAAGCAAAACAGTCTCAGCATAGGGAGATTAATTTATTACCAACAAGCTAGAGAAGTGAGAAACTTGAAGCAAACTAAAAACATTTCCCCCCCATCCACCCTCTTCCACCTCTTCTGCCTGAGCAGCGCAGGGGAATGGGGGCTGCGGTCAGTCCCTGACACTTGTCTCCGCTGCTCCTTCACGGTCACTCTCTGCCCCTGCTCCATGTGGGGTCCCTCTCACAGGATGCCGTCCTTCCTGAACTTACCCTGTGGGTGCTGCAGCTCTTCAGGAACTGCTCCCACATGGCTCCGTACCATGGGGTCCCCCATGAGCAAACTGCTCCAGCACGGGTCCCCCATGGGTGGCAGCTCCCCCCGGACCCCTGCTCCTGCGTGGGCTCCTCTCCCCGGGCTGCAGCTCCGGCCCGGGGCCTGCTCCTGCGGGGGCTCTCCATGGGCCGCAGCCTCCTCCTGGCCACATCCACCTGCTCCCCCGAGGGCTCCTCCACGGGCTGCAGCGTGGAGATCTGCTCCATGTGGGATCCATGGGCTGCAGAGGGACAGCCTGCTCCACCAGAGGCCTCTCTACAGGGTCCCTTTGGAGCCAGATGGAACTGGCTCTGATCTGAAATGTGGCAGCTGCTGGACTCTTCTCACAGAGGCCACCCCTGTGGCTCCCCACTACCAAACCCTTGCAACATAAACCCAATACAGTAACATGGGAAGTTACTTCACTTCACTCATTACGTATCCATCTCTCAGCACGAGGAACTCTATTCCTGCTACTTAGGACTCTTCACACACCTTCTATAAACAGCAGGAGAAGGATCCTTCCTGCCTTGAAGGATCTGTCATTTCTCTACCTTTCTGCCCAGTACACAGGACTGACAATTGTCAGTGTCTGTAACTTTCAAGTCATGGGCTGTTTATCTTCCAATTGCTTATACCTAAACACTGAGGAAACAGCAATTTAGGCTACTGAAGCATAGAGAACAGGCAAGTCTGGGATGTAGATGGCACAACATTTGCAACACAAAATAACACTACAAAAAGGAAAAGTTACATCAAAAGCACCACTTTTTGACTAGAGACCATACCTCCTTGAGGTCAACCTGCATCTCCCTGTGGGTCATCTAGGATCACCTGGTATTTACCTTCAGGAGTTTAATTTTGGGAAACAAGTTTTCTGCCTGAGTTACGAGGTGCAAGCAAAAGAAAGGCATGAGTTACTGAAAGCAAAATTTAACGTTAATTTCCTGAAGGTAGATTCCTCTGATTGTTTTATAAATGAGTACTTCTGATAGCCTGAACCCCTCATCCCATATATATTTAAGACCTGTCTACACTTACAGACATGTCTTCCATCTACACCATGAGTTTCCTTTTTTTTTTTTTTTTTTTTTTTTTTTTTTCCCCTTCCTTCTGTCTCTTCTTGAAGAGTAAAGGCTGCATAGGTCCTGGACCCAAGGGGAGAAAAAAAAGGAAAAAAGAAAAACTGATGTCCAAACTACTTGTCTTCTGCATATGGGAAAAATTCACAATGCCTTACCCTTTGCTTTTTGTTTTCTACATTAGCTCTGCAATGCTTTAGTCAAAGCACTTATCTGAAAATCAGACGGAAGGGAGTAGGTTTTCTCTTGAATGGTGATGGCTAAATATGTGGATGCAAAGGATACCATCCACCTGACTTTCCTTGTAAGCAAGATGTTAAAATACCAACACCTTACAGAGATGTGAAAAATAATACACTTTGCTTCCTATGCATAAATTCAATTACCTTTCTAAATTCAAAGTTGAAATACTTGACAGAATTAGATGTGAACTCATGACAATGCAGTTCAAGACAAACAGGTTCCTGAAATTTTGGTTACTATACAACAGGCCAACGATCACAAGAATGATCACTCAAACTGAAAATTATGACATCGAGCAAAGCCCCAAAAGCGGCATTTATTCCAGAATAAAATATAACCCGTCAACGTTGGATTTTGTTACTAGAATGTGCAAATCTGCTTCGCTCACCTTCCTTTTCCATCACCGTGTATATAAATGTTATGTAGTAGCATAAAAGCTGGAGTTAAAATGGCTGCAGTAAGAATTCTGCAACCTTATGCTCCTGCCAGCTGCTAGTATATCTGCAGCAAAATAAAGAGACATTACAGCCTTTAGAAAGCACCATCAAGTGGCTATTATACAGCAATTCTACCTTTCAAGCCAGTGATACAACATGCCAAGAAGGTACCCACCGAACATCTAATCTGCACTTTCAGTCCTAAAACTGATTTACATAAATACTACAACTCTAAAAAGCAACATGGGCTAGACATAAGCCTTGTTCGTGACTATATCCAGTTCTAAAGCATTCCCTCTGAGCCAGCTAAGATCATGTACATCAGAGAAGATACAAACAGGCTCAATTTGAAGAGAACTCAGTTATTTGTCAAAGAGGGCTTAAGGAAAGTGGTAAAGAGTTTCCACCTGGCAGGTGAACTGTTAAGAATCCACTTGTGGTCAGTAAACACAGTTTAACAAGAGTAGTTAATGAAAGATTGACTTCCCAAGGCATAATGGATATTATTTTCAGTTACGTATACCTGGACTCCTATGGCTCAAGATTTAGGTCACCTTGTAGCTGCATATCCTTTTACACCAAGTGCATTTACTTCCCAGTCTGCGAAGGAGAATCTATAATTATATCAGTTCTGCTAAAAATTCTGAAAACTCAGGGGAGAAGAAGGGAAGCTGACTTGTTCTCTGCTTGACACTCCATGCTTTAGGCCCATAAACCCACTTCCTAACACCTACAGATCTGTAATGACACCTTTAGAAACCACACCTAGAAATCAAGTTTTCAAGTAAAGGAGCAAAAGTCCTCCCACAAAATCTTTGCAGCTGAAGTCCATTAGAATGCTGAGGCAGACTCTCAATTGCCAACCGAGTTTGACAGTTCAGCAAGCAATCCAAGGTTGTATTTTACAGCTGCCCAATACTGCACTAACAGAAAGAGGCTAGAGATGTTAAAAAAAAAAGATGTGGCAGGTTAGATCTTTTCAACAGAGATAAATGCGTATTATTGCCATTGTGCAGGCAGTTCATCGTGCTAGGGAATGCCTTCTGAAGAAGGGCATGTAGTTGTAGTCCTCTGTCCAAACAAAGGACAATTTTAACTGAAATGATGCGCCCCTAATCTAGGCAGAGGAAAAAACAGCTGTGAAGAGGAGGCCAAAAGGAAGAAAATACCCTTTCTCTGGAGGAAAAATAGCTACAGACTCTAGGGGTCAAAAGAGCACAAAAGCAGCCACTGCTGTCAATCCAAGGACTTATCCTAGTGGGATACTGACATAGGAGCATCAGGTAAGGGTTGATAATGGATACTTAGGAAAGAACTTTAAGACAGAGCAATGTGGAGCAGTATTTCCCACAGCACACCCTTCCTCAAAGGACAAACATCTGTACCTTAGGTATTTCTTGAGATAGAGACTGTGTCACCATGTGTACAGGATCGTTCTTCCATAATTTTGTCAATTATTTTTTTTTCTTAACTCAATTTATATTTCTGGCCCACACACCATCCTGTGGCAGTGAGTTCCACAGTTGAGCTCCATGTTACGTCGAGGACTCCAGTCAGGGATCGCGCAGTGTGCTTGCTTGGGGGAGCAGATTTCAGTCAAACAAGCCATAGCTCTAAAATTCCCACCTACGCAGCCTCTTTACGTTCAGAGATGAACACAGCAAACAACCAACAGATGAGCAAATGTTCTAAGAGAAAGGCAGTATCTGTAAATATAATTTTACTAGACACACTTTGAAAATAGCAACTATGTACAATAATATTAAATACATTTAAAAAACAAAACACAACCAACCAACAAAAAATCTTTTATCCTAATTAACTCCTATCATTATAAAAAACAAGCCAGAACCCAGAATACCAGTATTCCTACCTTCTGATTAGCTTCATTTATCTCAAGTAAGACAAATGCTTCAATGAAGAGAATAGGAACGTTGTATTTTCTCACTACAAAAATGTATTCCAGATTAGGTAATGCACTTAGTTTTTGTAAAGCATCTATATAGACTGCTAATGGCAGGTGCTATACAAGTGCAATGAATTATTTCCTTATGTTTCTCCACTTCTTTGTCTGTGAACCCTTTTATTAGCAGATGCAGCTGGGAGCTAAATACACTGGTGACTCTGACTGACTGATGTAGTAGTGTTTATGCAAGTAAGCAGCAAGAAACACTAAATCAGAGCATAAACAAATCTTAAGCTAAATGTACAGATGAAAACCTAGCACATACTAAAAATTGTATGTTCCTGAAATTAGTATTCAGTTGGTAAAGATCCCATTTTTATTTTCTGGTTTAATTTTCAAATAATTTCAGTACTAAAGCATAACTGCAGACTGCACAGGGAGAAAATACTGAAATGGTTATTTTCCCCAAATTTAGAAACCATCTGTTTTGAAGTTCTGTTTGGCTAAGCAAATTACAGGACTCACAGGCCAGCTAAGTGCTGAAACATATATAAAATACCTTTTCTCCATTGCAGGAGAGGAATGTCTTTAGCTGAGCTGTTTTGCATGGTACCTCCAATTTATCCCTTCTCAATTCACTCTGGCATCTGTGTTGCTGGTGCTAGGGTAACAATCTCATCAGGGTGCTCAACAAAGGTTAATGCTGACAATAGACTGGCAGCACTTGATGTGTAAGCAAACAGGACTACCATTTCACTTGCATCTAAAAGGTCAACAAAACAGAACCTAATTCACTTCTTTCATACAAGCCCAAGGGCAGGCACATGACAGAAAAGCCAGCAAGTTCATTGTCAGGTCTACAATGCCATAGGAAAACTAACGGATTTCAGCGCTGCAGGTGAAATGATGTAAAAGAAACAGAGCAGGGAGCAGGGGCTGCTAATGATCAGGGGCTTTTCTTTGGCAATATCCTGCTTATTTTTTCCTCAGTGAATAGAATAGAACAATTTATGCAGAATGAAGACTTACCCTATAATTTAATTACCACAGGTTACTTTTTGCATTGTATGATACACAAAGTGCTGATATTAAACTCAAGCTGCTGCAATAAAAATCCCTTTAATTTAATCTCACTACCAAATGTTGTTGCTGTGATTAATAATTAGTAAATGGCAGGTGACAAATCAAACAGAATTATAGCGTCATTCAGATTACATGAGCCTCTTACCCCACCCTGTTTTTCTAGCAACCTACTTGTTTGTCATCTTGTTCCCATCCACTTCCAATTATCCAAATGTACTTGCTCTGCCCAAAATGGTACTTACAATGTGGCTCTATAAACATTCGGTGCAATGGCACTCAAATACTGCACTGTTAGTGTCTTGCAGACATTACTGATCTATGGGGTGGGAGTTACAAAGGCTGACCTTATCCCCGAGGGGACAGGACTCTGGAAAGTGGAGAAATTAGGCAAGAACTGTGAAAGGGTGGTGCAAGAAAGAGAAACAGCATCTTCTCTTGGGAGTAGTGGATCGGTGGGTCTTCCTCACCCACAGACATCACTCGGCAGTGCTCAGCCTCTCCATGTGCACTTTCAAACTCTCTCCTATTAACCCTGCTTCCCTGCTGCACGTGTGTGCAGGCTCTGAAACTCAGCTGGAAGAAGCTTGGTGCCAAGCCCTTTGACATTAATGGCAAAGTTCATTCAGGTAACAGCTCTGTGGTTATTCCAGCCTGCAATATTGGCCCTGTATACTCTTTAAAATATTACAGTTTGAATTCATATTCAATACATCATCATCTTGCCAATAGACTCCATCCTTGCTGTGGAAGAAAGTGTTTACAGCAGTATATAATGATAAACATATAAAGCCATCATCAATCATTCATCAGTTACAATTACCATTTGCATCCATTTATCTAATCACAGTCTGCAGTAACTGCTGCACTTAAGCAGTTCAAAACCACTTTAAAGATGGAAATGTTGAGGATAACTACTGCATAATTACCTTCACATTTTGTAGCACTCTGCTAACTCATATTTCTGTCCCTTTTTGGGTTTAATGTATATTAAATAAAGAGGAATTATTATTTACATACACCCCCCACTCACCTACACACTCACATGTGCTGACTGTGACAGTGCAGGTGAGAAATAGCAGAGTAGTCTCATAAACCCAATTTAATGCGCAACTTCAGCTGTCTCAGACACTTAGCCTCTTAGTCTATCTCCGCTGCTACTTTAAATACACTGTGTCTCACAACTATAACAAAAAAACAAAACCCACCACCAGTACCAACAACAAAAACCACACAAAAAACAACCTCCTGTCTTTTTTCTCTCCCCTTCTGCTCTGCAAGATCACCTGCCAGAAAATTATTTCCTACCTGTCCTGGATGTCAGAATTCATTCTCAGCCCTCCCTTCCCATTTCTCTTTTTCATTCCCACTAATCTGAAGATGACAAACACTGGTCCTGAAGTACTGAGAGCTTAAAGGTCAGATAATTTCCAATGTTCAAAAGCTATACCAAAGAGGACAGAAAATGGTTTGTTCTGCAGTGCCTACAATAACTTAATTTGCTGTATGACAAAAATAATGGATTGTTGAAGGTGGAAGGAATGATACTTGTGTATTCTTTCACTTCTTCTGCCTTTTTTCTTAAAATACAGAAATATCCAACTTACTACACCAAAATTGATGTTTGTCTGTAGAACATTCTAAAGTTTTGGGGGGTTCAATCCAACTCTCCTCGCAACACCAAAACTGTGATTCCCACCAGCCAACCACACAAACATGCAACTGCTACTTCATAGAATCACAGAATGGTTTGGTTTGGAAAGGACCTTAAAGATCATCTAGTTCCAACCACCTGCCATGGGCAAGGACACCTCCCACCAGAACAGGTTGGCCAAGGCTCCATCTGGCATGGTCTTGAACACCTCCAGGGCTGGGGCATCCACAGCTTCTCTGGGCAACCCATGCCAGTGCCTCACCGCCCTCTAAATGAAGAATTTCCTCTTAACCTCTAATCTAAATCCTACCCTCTTTTACATTAAAACCATTGCCCCTTGTCCTGTCTTTATATGATTGAGCAAGAAAATCACTCTGCATCTTTTCATAAGTCCCCTTTAAGTACTGAAAAGCTGCAATGAGGTATCCCTGGAGCTTTCTCTTCTCTAGGCTGAACGGCCCTAGCTCTCCCAGTCTTTCTTCACAGGAGAGGTGCTCCAGCTCTCTGATCAACTTTGTGGCCCTCCCCTGGACTCGCTCTAACAGCTCCACATCCTTCTTGTGCTGGGGGTCCCAGACGTGGATGCAGCACTCCAAGTGGGGCCTCACAAGGGCAGAGCAGAGGGGGGCTATCACCTCCCTTGACCTGCTGGTCACTGTTCTGTTGACGCAGCCCAGGATGCAGTTGGCCCTCTAGGCTGCAAGTGTGCACCACTGGCTCGTCAAGCTTTTCATTCACCACAATTCCCAAGTCCCCCTCTGCATGGCTGCTCTCATTGTGTTCTTCTCCCAGTCTGTGCTCATGTCTGGGATTGCCCTGACCTAGGTGCAGCACCTTGCACTTGGACTTGTTAAACCTCATTAGGCCCACTACTCTACTTAATAGCTTTCTCTACAGCATGTGATTAAAGAAAAACATCAGACGACCTCTTTGCAGCATTCTTAGATAGTTGTCTAAACAAAACAAAACCCACAACAGTCTAAGCTTATAAGAGAAAGTCAGTAACGGGTGCTGCTGGTCAAGCCTGGCCTACAGACACTGGAGATTACAGCAGCAATGGGTGAGTGCACAAACCACCTCCCATCTGGGTATCACGGGGGACAGAATCGACTTCTGCAGGAGCAGCGGTTGAGAGAGCAGGAACCGCAGCCCTGCACTTCAGCAAGAGTGCTCCGTCAGCCCTCCAGGCTCTCAAACCTCTTGACGCACAAGCTCTACATCCTCATGCTCCAATTCTGCAGACATCCGCTAAACACTCTCCAGCTATGAATGTCAACTGTGCTGTGACAAAAAAAGACCCAACAAAAATAACAAACAAAAGAATCTACATTATGTATGGAGTGCAGGCTGCACAACCTGTTCTGTAGATGGCACTGTATGTTAAACAATGATTTTCTTCTCTTTCCACAGTACAGTTTCTGAGGATAATAACCCAAAGGCAGCCTCTAATACAATACAGAATATATATTTATTTCAAATCAGTAATCTTTTCATGGTATTACCTTTCAACTGCAACTCCACAAGTTATCTCCTAATTGCAATAAATTATCTTTATTCCTAAAGTACAGAACTACCGGGCATGACAAGGTGCACTGTACAGATGCAGAGTAATAGACAGACCCTGCCCCAAAGAGTTAACAAGACAAACAATAAGAGAAGAGACAGAACAGACTAATGAGAGCTAATGATGTGTTCCATCCCTGCTGCTGGTCCCCAGCCTGTTGTGCTACCCACTGAGTCAGCAAGTGGTGCTGTGTGCCATGGTAACTATTAACTTTTTTTTTTTTTTTAAAGGCTGTCTTCATTATTAGGAACTTCTGAAGAATTTGTTGAAAATGGCATCAGAGGAGGTATGCCACAAAACTGGCAGAGAAATTCTGGAAACACTGGTGCAAAACCAAGATTGACAAATAGCATGTGATGCATTATCCTGGCAAGTTAGAAAATGGCATAAACTGGAAAAAAAAGAATTTAACAATAGCTAGTAAAATTCTTCAGGAATTCAGCTGGGACACTAAAGTAATTCTGGTAGCATTAAAAGGAATACAAGTTAATCTCAAGATTCACTGACAACAATGTTTGCCTGAGGTATATGAGATGCAAAATTAATTGCCAGCAGGAGAGGTCCCAAAAATCTAAGTCTTAAACATTTCAGGTCTGTTGTAGAACTATACTAACATAAGCATGTAGGGTAACAAAAACCTGCATGATAAAGCAAGTGGCACATGCAGTTTCTGAAGAACCAGACTGCCTTCCTAGTGTATGCTGCAAATGAACAATACAAATCTCTACATATGCTCCCAACAAAAAGCTGTCTTTCAGAGTACTGCCAGTGTTGACCTGCAGTTATCAAAAAACTGTTTGCAGGCTGTTGGAATGTTACAAGGTAAACACATCAACCCTTTGTGTTTTAACATAAAAAGGAATGATACCAAATTATTCTTCTACAACTAAGATTGTGTTGATGTTAATATTTCATTCCAGTTCATGACATGATGCAAATTTTCGCCGCTCTCTAGTGAGTTTCTTGCATTGTTTGTATAAATAGTCAATCTGGACTGAATTTTAATCTGGATTGAAAATCTTGCTCTACGTATGGCAGACACAGCCACAAGAGTATGGTACGTTTTTAGCATTGTAAAAAAAGCAAACACACAAATTTGCATCCACTGTGGTTGATTCACGCAGTCCTGAGTGTCTTGTTCTCTTACAACTCTGCAGATGTACCATATTCTGGTGCTTTTAGCAATTCCAATGAAAAATTTACAACTGTTTAAAAAACCCTGGTTTGTATCCAGAACCCTTTTCTTCCAGAATTCTTTCATGAAAGATTTACTAGCTGCATGGATCTGACAGCTGTATTGGTAGGAAACCACATCTGTTGAACTACAGGTAAAGGAGCCACATGCAAGAAATATTTGAAAGTCATTTGTCTTTCCATGTCTTCATACTTTGCCCAGACAGCAAAATCAGGAGGAATTCATGTAAATTACCACAGCCAATCAGTAATACATAAAAAATATGCAGAGCTAGAAAAGAAAGTTTTATAGCGTTAAAGAGTGAGAAGAGATATTCAAACGGGAACCAGCACTGACAGCTAACCCTGGAGACTGAGATTAAAGTTTCTATCACCTTATTTTACATATAGAAAAGCCACTTCAGGCATTTTTTGAAGGTTATATCTCCCGCTGCAGAGTTTGACTTGTAGTAAGTACTTTTGCCCATGTATAGCTTTACACACTGAATCATCCCCTTATATTTCATGGAACCAGTCACATGTGTGAAAATACATGGAAGGCTAAGTCAGGGGGTTCAGTTATCCTAGTTTAGTGAAGGAAAAGGACAGAGGTACTTCCAGATTACCATACTGTTATTAAAGACAGTGTGTATTTCTTCCATTATTCCACAAGCTTGGTATTAAGCCCTAATGATTTCATAAAAAATGAATTCTTCAATATACATTGGATATAAAGACTACAGGAAGATAAAGTAAGCATGTAAGGGTTTTATAATAATTATTTGGGGGATAAAATTTGACGAGATACTTGTTTGTATCAAAGCTATTAATAAATTGCAGAGGTCAACTGAAGCTCATCTTATTCACAGAATGGCTTGGGTTGGAAGGGACCTTAAAGACCATTCAGTTCCAACGCCCTGCCATAGCAGGGACACCTCCCACCAGAACAGGTTGCCCAAGGCCCCATCCAGCCTGGCCTTGGGCACCTCCAGGGATGGGGCATCCACAGCTTCTCTGGGCAACCTGTGCCAGTGCCTCACCACCCTCTGAGTAAATAACTTATTCCAAATATCTAACCTAAACCTACCCTCTTTTGGCTTAAAACCATTCCCCCTTGTTCTGTCACTACATTCCTTGATAAGGAGTCCCTCCCCAGCATTCCTGTAGGCCCCCTTTAAGTACTGAAGGCCACTGTAAGGTTTCCCTAGAGCCTTCTCTTCTCCAGGCAAAAGAAACTCAACTCTCTCAGCCTTTCTTTATCAGAGAGGTGCTCCAGCCCTCTGAGCATCCTTGTGGCCCACCTCTGAACCCACTCCAACAGGCCTATGTTTTCCTTATGCTGCTGACCCCAGAGTGAAACACTTTACTCCAGGGGTTAAAGGTTTAAATGTCTTAAATAACATAATGGATTGCCTCCATGCCAGACATGCTTGATGCACCTTACATGTGTGTTAGAAAACATCTTTTAATTTAAAAGTTTTCTGTTTGTTACAGGACAAAATAATGAAATACATAGGAAGAAAGCATGTTTTTATTTTTTATTTATTTTTTCCTGTGTGTTTGTGTGTGTGTGGGGGGGAAGAGGGTTGGCTAAATTTCTTGGAATGAAATTTAAAATTTGACATGTAAAACAAATGCAAAACTGACCATGCTTCATCTTCAACTGATTAGATTGAAAAGACTACCTTCAATAGCAAACCCTGTAATTATTATTATTACTACTAAATGATGACTGGAAATATAAAATCTGATAAAAAAACAAAATTTTAAATTTTAAGCTACCATCGACAGATTTCAAAATACACTAAGGAAATAACCTGAAGAATACTGATTCATTGATGACACAATTTTTAATTCTACATTGTTTTCAGTACTTAATCCAGATTCATGACATCAAAGCTTTCTGTAATTATGTTCTTAAGCTCTATCTATGCTTTCTACAATGGAAAAAAACCCTCCAGTATTTCTCTTTATAAGTTTTTTTTTTCCCCCTCTGTTTCTATAAGCAAAACAAACCATATAGTTCTTTCCAACTCCTTTGCTTTAAATTAAGAAGCAAGCTCCTGATGAGTGTTCACGCAGCTGATTAGAAAATTGTCTTACAAACAGCATCATTAAGTGGCATGCCAATCAGCAGTGATACAGTGGTATTGCTGGTGCCTGTGTAAATTATAGAGTAATGCCTTATCCTTGGGAAACCTAAACGTACAATTCTGAGATATCTTATTGGCAATTAGATTATAAATGCTGTGTTCTAATGCTTAACAGCATGAGAATATATTCATCACATTCTGTATTTGTAGAATACAGAAAGGAAAAAAATCCTAATTGGAGAAGACTTTATGAAGAAGCTGTTATGAAGGAACCTCCGACACTGAAAGCTTATAAAAGACAAAGCTTTTTTTTTTTTTTTTGACGGGAACCTGTCACAGAAAAATCTATAAGGACTATAGGATCTCTTGAACTCTATTCTACCCCCAATTACTTGGATTTACTATTTGTTTTATGACATGTACCACCACCGACATAAAATATATTAGTGATATTTGGACTTGTTTGAAAGGTGTCAGTGGTTTTATCAATAATTTATTAAATACAACAAAAAGCTTCAAAATATAAAAAACACAGCAAACACAGCTACCTCATACTGACCTAGACTTGTGTTGATACTAGGTGACATGCTACACGCTTACCTGTTAATAGTTCATGGACTCACAAGCACACAGAAGATGATTCTTAAGAAATGTCAAGATCGTAAAGTCATAGACTCGGGACTTATCAGATGCCATAATTAAGGTTTGTCTGTGAAATTTTAATTCAGGTTCTTTAGCATTCATCCTTTAATTACGCACTTACATTAACCAAGTGGGCCAGACTCTTTCAGTAAACAGTGTTTGCTGAAGTGACACATTTCGAGCCCTGATTCATTATAGGGCTTTATGCCTTATTTACTGCATAGATTTAAACAGCGTTGAATGTGCACATATTAAAATTCTCACAGACTTCTCTGTGGTGCTCAGTACATCAGAACTGATAATGCCATTGCACCTGCTCAAATGCTCCAGAGCAAAGGCGCAAATTAATGACAACTGTGGGTGTCTTGAAGATGAAACCACGGGTTTAATTTCTGAGTATCCTGTGCTTTGCAGGACCAGGGCAGAGCCCTCAGGAATATCAGGGTGCTGAGCACTCCGCTCAGGTGCTGTGAAAAACAAATGTCTGACACGCATGTTGATAATGCACTTGCTTAGAGTAAAATTATAGACAACTCTTGAATTGGTAGCCCTAAGAACGCAAGTGAGAGGAAGTTTTCCTTCTTGTTTTTAAGTGAAATGACTAATGCCATCTCTTGTCATTGGATCAATACCCAGCAAATCTTGTGGACAGGCATGTGTCACCTGAACTGACCAGTCTACTGACAGCAGAAGTAGGTTGTTATCCCTGGACAGCTACGGAAAAAGAGGGATTGCTACAGCAGAAAAATAACAAGACAGAGAAATGCTGTCCTCAATTCAGGGTTTCAAAAGCGAGTATGTCAGCTGTCTACTTAAAACACCCCTGTTGTTATTTTCTCAATCTCTGTGTTCATATCTTCCCATATTTTGATGTTATCTGTCCTTCCTTCTCTCCAAAACATGTCTCTACTCCCAAATGCGATCTCCTAGCATCCTGGTTTTCCCTCTCTGTTTCTCTTTTCTTGTTCCCTTCCTGCTGTTGCCCTGATTCCCCCATGTATACGCATGGCCCACGAGATGCTGCAGCAAGACATGTATATATCTATTAGAAATTTGTATTTTCCAACTCACCTGGAAAAACAGATTTGCTTAGTGGTCTGTAATTGGTATGTACATCTAAAATTAATAGTTCCAGAACACACTGATTACAGTTAGTTGTTACTGGCTGATTAATTATACGTCAGGATGCCATGAACAACTCACAGCCAAAACATAACTTTTTTCAAGTATTCAACAGTCAGTGATGGCATCCACCAGACTTCAATCCTCTGCAGAACTTCATAACATAGCAAGGAAAAATCTACCCCTTCTTCTTTTCTACAAACATCTAGTGACAAAAACTGGTAGAGAAAAAGGCCCCTCAGAAACAGCATGTGATATATTTGTAAAAGGTGCAGTGAACGAAGAATTGAGGTATAGTAGAGGGAATAGAACTGCTTGTCATTAAGATACCGGAACAGATCACTGCAGAGGATTTTCCCCAGTGTCATGTTTTTGGGGAGAAGAGATAAATCACATACACTACTATCTACTAAATTGGAAAGCAGGAGTCAGTTCTGCTAACTACTTGAACAACCCCCCAAAAATCCAAGTATCACATTTGTTAACAGAGCCACCACAAACAAATACATCCCATTTTTTAAAATATACTTTTAAAACTCTAGGAGATGCCAGACATGATTGATTTCTCCTCCTACTGGTCCTTGCCCTTTTGCAGTTCTGCAGAGAACATTGGGAACTGGCAATAACTCACCACACGCCTCAGAGAGCTTTCTTGTGTTTGGAAATCTCTCGGCAGTGTGACATTTACATTCATTATGGCTGATTCTGGGCATTTAAATATGAAAACAATTAAAGCATATTTGCAAGGGATATGACAAATGAGCATTTGCACTCTGGCCAATTTTTCACTGACTTTCATTCAAATACACCATGATGTTTCAGCTTTGCCTCTGCAATTGTCCAAATGAGATGATTTCCCAATATCCATATGGGCAGGTTGACTGATGAGAATGCCTTTAGAGTTAAATGCCTTTAGTATAAACTCAAAGGTCTCTTTCTTGGACCAATTTTGCTTCTGCAGCCACTGATGAGATTTCAGAGCCACCACTGAAATCCACAGAATTACTGTGCATTCACATTAATCTAAATGGTAGCTCCCTGCAGAGCTCTCTCTTCTCCAGCAAGGTGCTCAGTGTTTACAGTTCCTACCCTTTAGCAGCAGCAGGTTGTTTCTGATTTTCATGTGACATTAGTATCCTTACTAATCAGCTGCAATTGAAGAGATGAGGACTATCTGTACCAAAATTGGGCTGAGCCAGTGCACCTATTGTTTCATACCTCCAGATCACATTTCCATTAGCAGAAGGGACTGAAGTAAAACAGGGGATGCAAGGGGGAAAAAAAAAAAAAAGTGTTTTGCTCCCTTGACAATCTTCTCACCTCTATTATTAATGATGAAATCAAATTATGCAGTTGCAGTGTGCCATGGCAACATAGCTAGAGATAAATAAGTGCCTTGAGTTTACTTCAGGATGGTTTTAGGCTGTGGAGAGCCATCTGCTTTGTACACAACTATGATGGAGAATTCTTTTTTTTTTTTTAAATATATATATATATATTCAATTCCCTTCCTGGAAATTACCGCCTGGCACTGTTCTATGGAAGGATCACATATACACTCCCATGGCCTTTTAAAGTAGGCCGGGCCAACCTTAATGCTGGTTTCTGTTCAGATCCAGAGTACTCATGAATCTTTCTGTAAGTGGACTCCTACATCAGTAATGTCTTCAAACAGTGTGATCTGGAAGAGCACACAGGTTTATCATGTTAAAACTGCCTTTGCAAACTGAATGCCAGGACCCTGCTACAGGAGAGCTGGAACCAAATCTCCCTCCAAACATTTGTTGAAATCTATGGAAATGGACTGAAAACATGACAGGAAGAACCTAAGAAGATCCTCACCTCAAGTCCCTTCACAAAGTTTGACCGAGGTTTTGAGCTGCTGTCCAGGAAAAAAAAAAATGCAACTACAGCTTTAGAGGCTGAGCCCAACTGAGCTCTGTGTTCATTGTTCCTTTAACGTATGCCAAATGATCTTTTCAGTTCAAAATCATTTCATGCAATGCTAAGCAATGCCATCACTGTTGCCTTTGCTGACTTGCAGTAACCCAGTGTGATGCCAGGCTGCCACCATAAGAACATCTGCTTTGTTGGAAAAGTATTTCAGCAGGTCTTGTCTTGTAATAAATGATGTGACCCTGGAAGGCAGACAGCAGCACTCCTGCAGGCAAATAGCTTGCAAAAGGTCAAAAACACCCAAAGCTTTGGGAGCAGCAGCATCACTTCTGTCACTCTGCACTACCCAGGGTCTTAGCGCTGCAATGAATAGGGAAAAGATATATTATCAAAGCTCTGCAGACAGATCCCAGTTGATGGACTGGGAAGTCTTCTACCAGTGAAGAATGAGAAGAGAGGGAAGGACAGGAAAGCAGAGGGGAACAGTGGATAATTCAGCTGTAAAGCTTTTTTACTTTGCTGCTGAAAATGGATCTCCTCCTGCAAGTGCTGCTTAGTTTGCCTCCCTCAGAATGAAGTGGGGCAGCAAAGTGTTCCATATATACTATTTCAGCTATGAAACAGGTTAGAGCACTTACAGAAACAGCTTTGCTAGATGCATAGATGTTCGTCTTAATGTATTGCGTTTTCCAGAATCATCCCTCACCCTCTGACTTTTTTTTTCCTTAGGGAGTTACTTCTTTTCTTTCATCTTTTAGTCTCTGCATTTCTCCTAAAACATAAAAACCAACTGCTTTTGCAACCTGTTTGTCCCATCTGCAATGCCCAATGTCAACACAACCCCGATGTAGTGAAAAAAACAGTGCAAATATTTCACTTCTACTAACAATGTAAACAGCATCAAAAGGATTTTGAATCCTGTTTTTCTACCTGTGAAGTTAGTTGTCAGTGTATGCTCTGCTGCTACAGTTAGAGGAAGAAGGTCTTGCTCCTGTTGTTATTGCTATTGCCATTTGAAGTGAAATGACTGGCATTCTTTTGAATGGCAGCATTTTACAGCAATTTAACTTCCTGCCTAAAGAAGCCAATTTGCATGAAAATTATCTGGAAAGCACAATCATATACACACACATTTATATATATCTATATGCTGATATTTTCAGTACAGACATGACATACAGCATATCAAAGGCCAGAGGGATGAAGAGTAAATTAGCTGGCGAGATTATTTTCTACAGTAATTTACTAGAAAAGGAACCATTTCTGAGAAAAGTCTACCATTACCCTCCAACCTCTTCTATGGTGAACATTGCAGCTGATTTCTACCTTCATTCTCATTCAAGTTCCATGAAAGCACCACTGAGGACCTAAATAAGAATGCTGGGTAATTCTGGCATTATTGGATTTTTCTTTATTTATTTATTAGGCATGGGAGTTGTTATCAGCAAGCAGCCAGGTGAGTCAAACCAGATAAATCATTATCTGATGCCTGTGCTGTAAATCAGATTTTAATAGAGAAGAGATCTGTATCCCTTTGGGAGTGGAAAGAATATGTTTATAATGTGTTCTGAATGTGTGCTGCACAATAGTAAGTATGGATAAAAATATTTTCTCTAATCAATTTTCCACTTTATTCTCCAAGTTCTTTCACCCATAAGATGAGAACTAAAACAAATGTTCTGTTTTTGCCAGCTAAGACAAGCATGCATAAAAGCATGCATAAAAGCATGCATACATGTTGCATTCTCACACAGAAACACAAAAATACTGAATTCTGCAATATTAAAAGTATAATCAAGACATCAAGTACACTTGTTTCTGAGCTGGCAGAATAATTTACAGATTTCAGGTTTATCTATTTCAGTATCCTACTTGCAACCCCAATACAGCTTCTGTCTTAGGCATTTATCCTTGTCTTTATCTATTCAGACGCTATGAAGTCTCATGACAGAACCTGTAGATTAGACACAGATAACGTTTGACTACCCCTTGAAGGTTTTACACATTTTAATCAGCAGAGTAATCCAGATATGCTCAGAGAGAAATCTTTGTTAAACATTAAAAACCTTGATGCAAACCCAGCTCTTTCTTTCACTGCGGTGTTATTTGAATTTTGAGTTGCTGGAAATTATTGCTTGCAAAAATGAGGGCTTCCCTCACACCTAACCTATCAATTTTCGACTGTTCAGACAGAACCAAAATTCCAAAAATAGTTTACAACCAAGGAACTTAAAAATATTTTGAGGACTCAAAAATTAGTTTTTTAAAAAACTAAAATAATTTGTTAGATCCTGTTCTATTAATTCCATGAAAAAATGGGGAAAGAGGCTTGTCATATCATGTTTGGATTGAAAATTTCTTCCATGATTCACACACCAAAATATGAATTTATAACCAAATCACTTTTTTCACTGAGGTTTATGAAAGTGTGTCATAAAAATGCCATTAATAAGCAAACAGGGAAAGCACTGCTGCTCCCAGATGTCAGCATCAGTGCAGATATCCAGGTCAGACTTCAGTGTCTTCTCATTCCCTTTTCTTGCCAGATGAGCCTTCACTTCTCTCCATTGCAAATTATAGGAGGACTAAGAATTTTATAAGTAATAGCAGAAGGCAGCACAAAAGCCAGGAACACAATGAAAGCTAATATCAAACTTACATTATCAGAATATAAGGCTTATTTACTAGGAAAAAGAATCCGAGTCACAATTAATGACATGCTCTATTTAAGATATTGGTTTCCCTTTTGAGGATGCAACTACACTTCTATTTGTTTAATCAATATCTGAACAGTAACCTGATTCAAAATATGTATTTGAATGAGTAAAGTTTAGCTCCAGTCACCTGGGAACAAGATCAATTTCAGGTTGTAATGGCTTTGGTATCTCAGATAGATTAAATATCTTCAAGCAATACCAGATTATTTTTGGTTTTATTTATCTGTGATGATAATGCAGAGAAATAATTCCTTCATTTACAACCTGTGAGAATGACAAATACTGAGTCTGAAAGTGTAGCCTGTAACAGGATGCAGTGTACACATCACTAGGGAAAACATAGTAAATGTCTCAGGTTTCCTCTAAGTGATGGAGAACAACAACGACTGGGAGAAGAAGGGATGGTGGTGCTAGCACAAAACAACAGTCACTTAAATACTTTTTTTTGTCTTCCAGAAGAAAAGAAAGACCGAATTAATTGTAATAAAAATCCCAGTAGGTCTGTATTTAGCTAGCCTCTTAGGAAACCAAGGAAGTCTAATGCAGCATAATTAGAATGTTAAACATTGAAGAAACTGACTTCTCAAGCCAATCCTAGATATGAGTGATTACTGCTTTTTACCACTGTACCTCGTGTTCCCCTCAAACTGGTACAGGTAGACTAGTAAACCTTTTATTCTTAAGGATGTGTGAAAAACTTTGATAGAACAAAAATCTGATTTATTTTGGTATAGGGTGACATTTAGTTTCAACAAATGAAGGCAAATCATGATGTCAGGATTAACAAAATCATGTAACTTGTGATAGCAGAGAGACTATCTTTAAAATTACCGTCTTTCTAATCAGCATCTTGTAAAACTGATTAGATTTATGACATTAAACTCCAAAAAAATCTGATGTATCTAAAAAATAACCTGTTTTTTAAACTAATCAATTAAAACCCCAAGAAAGGACTGTAGCCTCACAGAGTCCACCACATTTTGATCCACAGCCTTTTACAGAGTGATAAAAGCTTCAAAGATGTTCTCTTCATTAATCTAAGGCTGGTTTGAGCTTCTTTCACCTCACTCTGCAGGGCAGAAAATTCACTGAGAAATGGGTAGTCCCTCAGTGCAACAGGGCATAAAATTCATTGCACAACATGAGAGGAGCAGATGAAGATTCAGTAACTTACTTGTCAACTGTACTTATCAGTAAAAATGAAAATATTTGACTTTATCAACTTAAGAGAACTGTCCCTTTAACTATACATTTAGCTCTCACAATCCAGTTTAAGAGAATAAAAACATCACTAGCCAGACAGCTCTCCATCCCTCCATCTGGCAAGTCTCTCATATCCTGAAATTAATGCCATATTTGTATCTTTCATCATACTACTTAATTTCACATACTCAGATCCTCCGTGGAACAAGACACTCCCCATACTAGCACACAGGCTGCTGGCCAGCACAGTGGGTAAACCTCAGATTAATCATCTGTCAACAGGGGCAATGCTCAGCAAACTGTGACAACCATGTGCCCTTTCTAGACTTTCAACATGGAATAATAGCTCTAAAGTCTGGCCATGTACAGCAGACTGCAAGATCTGAGCATGAAAATTACTGCTTTGCTTCCCTTAAGTTCTAAGGAACCTCTGTCTTAAAAATAAATAAATAAATAAAATCCCATTATTTTCTTCAGTATATATAGCCTGAATGACTCTGTGGGAAGAGAAAGCAGGTGTATGATTATATCTTTTTGTTGTTGTTGTTGTTTGTCAAGAAACTTCCTTTCTCTACAGATAGATGTCCCAGTTCCAGACCAAACATGCTTTTCCCACTTTAGAATGAGAAAAAGTACCATAGAATCACAGAATGGTTTGGGCTGGAAGGGACCTTGAAGAGCACCTTGTTTGAAGTCCCCTGCCATGGGCCGGGAATCTCCCACCAGACCAGGTTGCCCAAAGCCCCATCCAGCCTGGCCTTGAACAACTCCAGGGATGGGGCATCCAATGCTTCTCTGGGCAACCCATGCCAGTGCCTCAATGCCCTCATAGTGAAGAATTTATTCCAAGTATCTAATCTGAACCCTCTTTTAGTTTAAAACCATTCCCCCTTGTTCTGTCACTATAGTTCCTGACAAAGAGTCCCTCTCCAGCTTTCCTGTAGCCCCCTTTAGGTACTGGCAGGCCACCCTAAGGCCTCCCTGGAGCCTTCTCTTTTCCAGGCTGAACAACCCCAACTCCCTCAGCCTCTCTTCACTGGAGAGGTCCTCCAGCCCTCTGATCAGCCTCACAGCCCTCCTCTGGACTCATTTCAAAAAAGAAAAAGATCTAATTATTCAGAGCTGACAAAAAGACAATATACATAAAACAACTCAGGGGAAGTGACGTGGCTTTAATAATCTGTATCATGTTATTATTTGTCTGTTTTAACTTCAGGGCTTTTAACTAGGAGTTAGGCACTTGCAGCTTCCCCTCCCTGGAGGGCAATGTATCAAGATGGTAATGTATCATGACCCCAACAAATGCTCTATTAAAACAACACAATGATTCTCAAATGGAAAACACATTTCTGCCTGCAATATCTCAGTTTTAAATATAACTCACTTTTTTTTTTTTTTTTTTTTTTAAATTCATTTCTAGAAACAAATGGCCTGGCAGGCATCCAGTGCCACACTCTGCCTTGCAAACACCCAAAGCCCTTTGGCACCAGCAAGGCTGGCGTAAAGGTCGGGTTGGCCAGCAGTGCAGAGGTTTGTAGCTGTGATGACAAACCTACCACCCAGGAGGCACCCGACTTACTGAGGTTCCACCTGAGGCCAGTGGTGGTGACACTGTCGCAGGGGTTCCCAATGGGGATGAGGCCGCACCAGGCGCCTTCCAGTCCCGTGTCCACTCGCAGCTTGTGCTTTCCCTGCAATGCAGAAAGGCCAGAGATCAGTGCAGAGTAACACACTTACATGGAGTAATAACAGCCACATGAAGTTAAGACATTTTTTTTTTTTTTTTTTGTACACCTAAGGGAAATTCAACTCGTACCCATCATTATGGCACATATGAGAAGTGGCAGCTATTAACGACAACAGGTTTGTGGCCAAGCTTTTGCAAAGTACTCAAAGACCCCAGGTGAACATCCTCCAGAT
Source organism: Nettapus auritus (assembly GCA_011076525.1). Classification (NCBI taxonomy): domain Eukaryota; kingdom Metazoa; phylum Chordata; class Aves; order Anseriformes; family Anatidae; genus Nettapus; species Nettapus auritus. Next base: position 56,958,191 of record CM021766.1, on the reverse strand, counting down.
ATCAGCATATAAACAGTCGCAGTGAAGAGCAGATAGTGGAAAGCTTCCTCAGAATGGAGAGAAAAAGCTAGATTTCAGAGTCCTGGCAAAGTTTTTATTTTAAGAAACTAATTTGTTTATTATGACCAGCTATAACAACAAATGAAAAAAAATGACAAGACCAGTGGAAAAATCATCCTCTGGTCTTCTCTGCATAGATAATTTATTCTCTCAAACAAACGTGAGCTTCATCTGGAGGAAGGTTAGGATTCTTTAGAAATATGGGTTTCTTTGGCATTTTATTCTCTTGTGGATCCACAGGCAAGTTAAATCCTTGAGCATGTCTTTTGTACACAAATTCTTCATCGCTACAAATAAAATCAGATCTGCCTATTTTTTAATCTACCAAAATAATAAAAAAAACACTTCTGAACCCCGATGCATTATTCAGTGAGTTTGTTACTAAGCAAGAAACCAAGGTCTTATAACAAAAGAAAAAATAAACAGTTGAAGTCATAAACGTCCAAAACAGCAAAAATACTTCCTCACAGATTTTAATTTGGGGAATGTACTTAAACTTTTTTCTTTGTGTCCTATCTGTCCTCTCATAGTCTCCTTCCAAATGCCTCTGCAAATATAAAGTCACTAGTTAGAAAGTCAAGACTGGAGGCAAAGTATCTTATTACTGAGATGCTGATATCTGAGGTGTTTGACAGATTTTCCTGTTAATGCCAAATGCATTATGAAGAAACAACTTCAATACATGTCATGCTCTCAGTTAACAAATGAACCTTGGAAAAGCTGTCAATTAGGGAGTATTGGATTGCATAGCTTACGCCTGTTTGATTGTTTGCAGGGGCAACATGAAAACCAATCCAATATCATCTATCTTCTCAGGGTGTCCAGCTTCATGTGGTGATGAGCCATGTATTCCTATAGTGGTTGTGAATGTTTGCCTGCCAAATTCAGAGGTGTAGCAAATTCAGGCTTGATAACCTTTTAGCTGTGCAATATGCCATGCTACTTCTTTCTTGCTGTATGGAGAGAGGAGGAAAAGGAGAGGAGAAGTACGAGTGCAAGCTCTCTCATGAGGTTGTCACAGATACTGTGTATAACGATGCTGCTGATGAAGGAGAGAACAAAGGAGTGGGACTGTCTGTTCTTGATGAATGTACATATTGCTGCTGCTCAGGGTTATCTGAGGAGAAAACTCACTGCATTCATCTATTAAAAAGAGATGTAAAAGTAACTGGCCCAACAGAGAACCTAATCAAGCTTGGTATTACTCAAAACTGTGCCTACCAATTATTAACTTTGCATTTCTCATTTTCTGACATTTTGGCCCAGCTTACTGAATTGAATCCGTATCTATAAGAAATTTATGTAGAAATCTGTCTTTCTGTTCTCAAGAAATAAATCTTTAAAACAGAAGATGCCATAATCAGAGGCTTGCCAATATCCAGGATTGTATTAAGAGTCTTTCAATATTTGATACTTCCCTAAAATGCCATTTCACACTTCCTCATGATTATGTGAGAATCTTGACTTTCCTCCCTAATAAGGCCAGTTTCAAGCCCTCAACAGTAATAGTAATTTCAAACTAGGAGCTCAAAGGGCTAAATCCAAGCCAGCAGGAATTAAAATATTAAAATGCAGGTTGTTTTTGTAAAAAAAAAACAACTCTCAGCTGTTAAGCCAAACTCATGGCTGGGGGATTGGTTTACTGTTATTACGCAAGACAGATTTTAAGACTTTTATTTATTTAAAATAAATCAGCAAAGGACCTTATTATTATTGGGGACAGTGGGGACAGAAAACGGAAATGATCATTGGGAAAAAACAGACAAACAAAACAAATGAACTTCTAATTTTTGCCAAAAAAGATTAACAGCTAATGTACTTGTCCAGTAAGGCTCTAATGACAAAGCACTGCAAGTCTGCCACATGGGAAATTAGGTGCCCAAGCTTATCTTGGAGTTTGCAAGTACAGATCTTACCACCAGAGAAGATGGAACTGTTATTTGCAGAAGAAAAGGAGGTTCAGAACTTGTAATTTGCAAATACAAGTATTTATTTGTTCTATTTAAATCTCTGTGATTAAAGGAACAATAATATACTGGCACTTAAAATATAAAACTTTGTTCAGTTTCTGCAGAAGTCAAAGTTCCAAAATTAGGTTTAAAAAAAAAACAACAAAGTTTGACTAAATAAATCCCTTGCCCTGCTCAAGCGTTTTGTCTCTGCAGGAGGTAACTGAAATATTTTCACATTTTAACTTAAGAATCAAATATTACCATGTTTGAATGTTACTGGTGATAAAATAATGGCAAATAATACAGCTGCATTGATTTTTATCTTATTAAGTCAGTTTTGAAAAACATTGATCAATCGTCATTATTGATTTTTTTTCTTCATTTTGTCTGTCATGCCAGGAAATAAAATCAATTTCTAAGTTCAGCAATAAGAAGAAAATGTCAGAAGATATTTTTAAGAATACTTCATCCATATAGCTTAAACCTTCTGTTTTGATCCTGATGTCTTCTGTTATAAGAAAGCATTTAAATAGGAGTGGTTAAACACCCCCTCACTCTAACACTTGTTGTTGAGGAAAGACTTAACACCATAGTAGTTGTTCTTTGTCACATCTCATAAATCAAATGAATAGAAGCCTGATTGCAAGCAACTCATATACCTAACGCTACCATATCTGAGACTGTAACACACTAAAATCCTTAGTAAAAAGCTTGCAAGCTCAAAAGCATGTGAACAATATCAAGAAAAATGCTGATAGATGCTATGTATGCTCAGGTAGCCCGCTGGCACTTCATGAAAGCATAAAGAAAATGACTTATTCAAGTTCTTTCCAGTCCAAACATATTGCAATAAATGTATACAATAAAATAGATACTAAGCAAGAAAACACAATGAAAGAGATAATGGGAGCTGATCTCCAGTAGTGCATTCTGGAGGGATATTAAAGGGGAAAAACCTGGAACCTAGCAGGTTAGAGCTGGACACAGAAGACAGGCATCAGGCCAGCTAACAAGATGCTGAGGATGAATAAGGAGTCAACATTAAATTAAAAAAAAAAAAAGGAAGGAAGGAAGGAAGGAAGGAAGAAAAGAAAGAGAAAAAGAAAGAAAGAAAGAAAGAAAGAAAGAAAGAAAGAAAGAAAGAAAGAAAGA
>CM021766.1:56870906-56955017 GCA_011076525.1 Nettapus auritus | reverse complement strand
AAGGAAGGAAGGAAGGAAGGAAGGAAGGAAGGAAGGAAGGAAGGAAGAAAGAGAAAAAAAAAGAAAGAAAGAAAAGGAAGACATTAATAAACAGATCTTGGAAACTGCTGAAGGACTAGGAGAGGTGAAGTGTAATGGGGAAGGAAAAGGAACCAGCCACATGATTAGAGGACAAAACAACCTTACTCCAATTTTCAGGCTGCCCTGGTAGTTTGTCCAGTAGAAATAAATCTACTGAATAACTTAACTCATAAAAGTCATAAGTGGTGTATTTTCACCTGTGCCTACTGTGACATCTGCAGCAATGGAGAAACAGGATTTGTTGAGATCTGACCAACTGGTATAAGATACCTTTTCCACTAGCTAGATCTTGTTTTCCATATTCTTTCAATAAAATGTCTTTTTATACTGTCTTTCGTTCAATGATTACTCTATAGATGGCAGCACACACTTGAAAACAACAATAGCAAAAACCTAAATACAGATGTCATAGTGTTACCTAGGGAAAAGGCAAAAACCACTATCTGTTTTAGTATATAAACATCTGGTGCAGAAAAAATAAAAATATATAAAATAATCAAATGGGTGGAAATTAACACCATCACCAAAGACTGCAGCAGATCGGAGGAGGAAAGAATCAAGGATGAAACCAAGCTGAGAACATTTATGCTTAAAGTCAAACATCGTGACTGGCAATAAAAGAAAAATAAAGTTTCAGAAATATTTATACTAATCATTAGTTGAGCAGGTGCTTGCCTTAACAATAATAAAAGTTTTTAGGCCGAGATTCTGGGCATGATAAATACAACTAAGTTTCCCAAAAGGATGTATTTAAAAAGAGCTATTACGGTGTAACCCTAACACAATGCCAAGTTACTATTACATGCATGCTATTCCCAGCACTTTATCGGAGCCAACAAAACTTTTTGTTACTGTTGAAACAGAAGTATCCTCAGCTCCAGTGAAAACTCAGAAGTCTAAAAGCTCTTGTGTATCCTATCAATCGAAAACCCAGCAAATGTATTGTACTTTGAAATGATATTTAAAAATTCTGGACCTGATCCTGCTGACACTTACTATCTTATGCAGGTAGTGCTCCTGTACTGAAAAGGATGAGCTTGAGAGTATCAGTTATTTACAGTACAGAGCCCCATTAATCCTACCCTTCAAGAGGAGCACTTCATAAAATGACAATTCTACAGTGAATAAAATCCCAAGCAGTACAGAGAGAATAAATTATAATCATTAATAGACCCAATTAATGAACACATCTGCTACAAACCAATTTATGACAAGGGTGTAGAAAGAAATCCCTGTGGAGGTAAGCACCACTAAAATGAATAGATTTACTATACCCCGAGGTTATACATTTAAGAGGTTGCAACTGTATATCTAATGTACAAATTATCCACAAAGAGCAAATGATCCCACACTTTTACACATCCACACACTTCTTCTAAAGGTCTAGTAAAAGCCTCCTGAGAGCAAACTTCTCATGTAATCCCAATGATGACATGTTTTAATCATGCACATGAGGTGCATCCTCTGTTTGCCCATTACCTGTTGCAGCAGGAGTAAGTAAAACAACTCTCTACCTTTGATCTTCCGCAGTCTAGTTTACATGACTGACAAGAAAACAGCAATCACAGGTGCAAAAATGCAGAAATATATTTCTCTGGAGACGGCAAGCTGTTAAGACTGTCAGCGCCATAGACACTGCTAACACACACAAATGAAGGGATGAAAACACTTTATCAAGCAAATAAGGTATCCGGAAATACAAAAGTTACATTAAAAGGGAGTTTTGGTGGTTTCTTTTCTCTTCACAGATATAACTTAAAGACTGAGAAATGTCATAAATGCTTATTCCTGACCTCCTCTGAATGCAATTGCAAATAAATGCTCATTCCATTGAAACTTGTGTTGAAAAACAGGTGGAATTCTATATTTTTTTCAGTCTGCCATAGACCAATGCAAAGCACACCACAAATGCAGAGTGAAACTCTGATAATGAAGAATGGTCTGGACGTTCTTTACATTCAAACAAGGCTTACGCTGGCCAAGTCTGACATTTTATCCTTGAGCTTGTGAATTTGATGCCTTATCCTCAGTAGGCCCATCATTACAGATTTAATTAGCATTTTTAGTGATGCCTTGAAAAAAAATCAGAACCATTTTCCTTATATCCATTTATGAGCGTACAGAGTATAATAGATTGCAGATAAGAGGGAAAAGTAGACAAGCTGCTGAAGATTTCATATTGTCTGTATAATTATTATGCAATGTTGCAGTTAAATTGTCAATCTAGAGGGGCCTTTACTAAGGAAGGGCACTAATATTCTGTAATTCCTAAGTGATGAAAATTACAGCATGATCTTTCTCACTATCCACTAGTTTATCGTTTAGTGTCACTGCTCATTCTATTCAGATAATCTCTTCTACCTAGGCTACATTCTCTAATGCCAAGGAAAATAAGAGAAGTGTGGGAGTTAATTTAAAAGACAGGATACTGTTTACCTAATTTGTGGCAAGAAACTATTTCTTCTCCATAGCACTGAATTACCAAGTATTGCTGGAACGCACTTTTATGTTATGTAAAATACACGAGATTTTTCTGTGAGTACATAGTTCTACTTCAGGATCAAGAAAAATTATCAATAGGCTACCAGCCACTATCACTAGTTTCTTCCACTCCTCAATCTACATCCATGTGATGCTAATTTTTTTATTTTTATTTTTTAACATGTTGTAAGATCCTGCAAATCACGAATCCATAAATCCTCTTTTACACCACCATTTTTTCAGTAGAACTTGTTTCATATTGGGGGTCTTCACATTAAGATTAATGGATTCATAAAGGCCTGTCCTTTGTAATTTCTTCCTTGGTGCAAACAAACTACTGGGCAGAGTTCTTTTCGTTGAGCAGGAAAATTTGACAAATTCTCTCTTTTCTCTGATTTCTCACTGTTACTGTCACACTTATCTACAAAAGAAAGAGGCTTGAAGTAGCAAAGCAGGAACTTTTGAGACACAATTCTCAGCACTCCCAGAGATCAAGAGATCTATGTGCTACAAGAGGGAATTTTTGTTATTACAAAGATATGCATTAACCCAGGATAAGAAACCATACCTATTCTTAGTAGATGGGGGAATAGTTTCTGCCTTATACCAGCAGGCTTTGAAGAAGAGCTATACCCCAGACCTTGTGCTTGGAATTACTGCTTCTCTCTACACCTGTGAAATTCAAGAACCTGGTTTTCAGGTCAGGAAGAACAAATATAATTAAAGACTCTTCAAGCTGGCCATTCGCACTTTCCCACCCCCTTTCTTTTTTACACCTTTGCTCTATTTTCAGTAGTAGTCAGATGGATATTATTGTCCACACACAAATCCATTTTTTTTTTTTTCTTGGAATAGGTGGTGGGGAGACAGAATACTGTACTATCCTGAACTCTGCTTTCCTCCTTTCTGAATCACACTTGTGTGTGAAAGTCTATTTGTGCAGCCTTTTAATAATGGATAGAGCTTCAGTTTCCTTGCATTTCAGTGGGGACTGCACCCACATCATCAGTGACAAATTTGATCCTCAGAACACAGAGGAATATTCACAAGTACACTGAAATCATTCAAAGTAGGCCATCCTGAGTCCTAAATCTTTGACAGTGATATCTTACCATAAACCTGGCATCTTTTCTCACACGACTTTGAAACTCTGAAAGCTGAATGCATCCTTCCAGCACCCCATTTGTCATCAGAGCTATAATTCTGAGAGAGCATCCCAGAAGAGTTATACTGCTATATTTAAAATATTACCAAAGGAAGAAAAAAAAAATGTGCTGTGTAGCAGATAACAAAAGAACAAAATCCCTATATGACATTTATCTTCTGCTTTCCTTGGACCTATGTGGATGACCTCTTGCATCCCCCAAATGAGAGTTCAAAATTATCAACATGCTGACAGCACACTCTGCTTCAGCACGACATCCCTTCTTATTTACTGTTTGGGAATGAAATAGAATTTGCACCCATGAAACACGGGACCGCTATAAAACAAGTAATGCTATAGCAAATACAAAGTAATATAATGCAAGAAGGAAAATCTTGACATAAAAACAGAAAATAAGGGTCAAAAGAATGGCACATCACTATAAAAACAATACACAGCTCACCTTGCCAAATACACAGAGGCTGGAACAAGTAATACTGCTTATTTAGGCCATTTGTCTCACATACATTGCATTTTCCAGACATAAAAATTTTCAGTCCATTTCACACAACAGCAAGTCAAAAACCATCTTCTAGAAAAGGGGCTGAACCCTCACATAAAACAGAAGCTTTGTTAGGTCAAATCTACTTGCAGCCTGCATTATCATGATAGAAGAATCTAATTAGGATCTTTTGTGACAAATATATTAAAAAAAACAAAACAAAACAAAACAAAACAAAAAAAACACAACATAAAAGCGAGCTAAAGAGAAAACATCTGGCAAAATCCTTGAAAAAAAATCAAAAAGCTAAGCAATTAATTTCAAGCTACTTAAAGTACCAATAAACCTCAGGAGAAGTACAAATTAATGCCACTTGTTAAATAATACATAATAAAGGATTGTTTGTGGAATTGGGTGTTTTACTCTTGAATACTAGTTTTCCTTTCATTTGAATCTTCCCTGGTTATGTCTTCCTCTTGAAAAGCATGGATGTGATTTCATTGCTGCTTCTGTTCCAAGAAGTGAAACACCTTTGATCTAGTAGTAGGAGAAAATTACATTCATGCCATCTAAGATTTCAGAATGAAAACTCTATTGCTTGCCCTAAACTGTTACCAGAAGCAACACAATGAAAGTTTGCAGAACCAAAAAAACTTTTCTGCTAATAGAAAATGCATTGTCTTCCAGCAAATCTCTAAGGCCTACCCTACCCATGGTACGAAAAATAATTTGAAGGTGTATTTTTGCCCAGTTTTAAAAGAAATAGCTAGTGACCTGGGAACTTGGGGCTGGGAGAGGGCAGTGAAATTTCCAGCAGCAGATACTTAGTATTCTCTGAGGACTAGGTCTCTATTTCCACATGTTGATTTTGGATCCTGTAACACTGTAAGCTCACCTCCTCAATTTAAATTATCAACTGTGTAAATGAATGAAATACATTATATGCTGGTGTATTCATTTTCACAGTTTCACTGTATGCTTATCAACATTTTAGCCAAATTTCATCGGGGGTATATATGGATTGAGAATTACTGTATTTAGCTGAATAAACAGTCATCTTCATTATATGAAAAGAACAATGTATGGGTGTGTATGAATGTATTGGTCTATCCATTTGTCTACGTCTATGTCAACTTCAGGGAAAAAAAGTCTGACCTTGAATAGCAAGCCAAACTGCTTTTATCCAACAATATTTTTCCCCCTTTCTAAAATACATGCATGTGCACACTCTACTATTCCCCACAGAATAAGCCACAGAGTTCATTTATTTTCATCACTTCTTATCGAGATGAAGTGGTTCAGCTTTCCAATACCACAGACTTGTATTTGTATCTGCAGATGTTTCAGCAGAGTCCTTCTGTGGCTGCTGCCTTGGGGTGTGCCCCTGTCTGGTGCCTGCACCTCCGAGTGCCTGGTCCAGCCCTACAGCCAGCAGCAGACTTTTCCCCAGTGCTTCCTTCCCCTTGTCCCCCAGCTTCACTGTGGAGGTGGCAGTGAAAGCATAGGCCATAGAGCTCTTTACCTAGAGCATAGATGAGATTATTGCAAATCTTTTTATTATTATTATTTATTTATTTTTTAATTTTAAGCAGATAGCAATATTCCTTTGTATCTCCCCACTCCCCCAAATCTGGAAACTCTGAAACATGAAGTACAGACAGGAAAGGTAAGAAAAAAATATACAAGACTTTTTATTCAGCACTGAAACAGGCTTCTAAATGTTTCAACAGGAAACTTTTACCTATCCATGAAGAAGATATATGTGCAGATCACCACTTAGTTCAAAGTGATCTGAAAGCGTCTGATGAGAAAGGAAGTTTTGAAATACAGCTTTTCTCCTCAAAACACAAGATCCCAATGTTTCTGTTCTGTTTTGATGAATAGGCATCTAAAGAAGAACTAATCTTTGTGAGGACTTCACAAAATAACAGCACCAGGAAAAGGTTTGTTACTTTAAAGTTTCTTCTGAATAATCATTTCAGACAAGTGCAAGTTTAAAACTATCTGGAATTTATTGCAATCTTAACCTGAGCCACTAAGTTCCAACACAGGCATCTTTAAAAAAAAATATTATAATTTAAATGTGCAACTTGACACATTGAAACGAGCAGCAATTATTATTTCTGGCTTAAAAAAAGAAGCCCATGCATGGACACTCAAGCACGCACAGGGGATTTGCAGAGGGACCCCTTCCAGAATGAGGGCAAACAGATCACTACTACTCTACAGTGCTTCTGGCAAATGAGAAGCTCAGGGCAGGATGCTCTTCAGAAAGGCTGATAGTGCACTTCATTTCTTCCCTCGTCTCCAACAGCTCTGCTCTGCTCCACTTAGTGAAGTATTATGGATTTACTTCTTAACAACCAGGACTTGAGACAAAGTGCAGAGCAAAGCCTATGATGGGCCCCTGGAAAGACAGAATCACTTCAACCTCCAGATGAAAAACAACTGTGTTCATGGCTGTTTTTAGGCAGGTTTTAGGAAAAGGCCCAGACTCTTTCTGGTAGACTGTCAGAGCTGGAGGAGCCCCTAAAGAGGTTTGTGGGCTGCTGCTGGCTGCATCAACAGTAATGTGAGGAGAGTTGGGGCCATGAAACCACGAGCAGTGTTTGCACTGCAGTGCCCAACCCCTCCTGACACAGGCTCAACTGATTCTGCACAAGCACAGGGCACTTTCTCACATGAAACAGAAATTGAACCCCTACAATACAGATACATGGCAGGATCCGACATCTGACAGGCAGCTGACAATCACTACGGGAGTTTACAGCCTTTCAGTGGATGTCTCTCTTGTTAACAGGCCGCCATTAATAGCCAACAATCCCCGCGTGGCCCGTTAAGAGGACTGTACGTATAATTAGCCCCATTTGTTCTAGCTACAGAGCCGAATGTGGTGGCAGGATGAAACCAGATAAACAGCTCAATGTATTAACAGCATCTCTGGAGACAAAGCATCCATTTGTTTTTTTAATTTATTTATTTCAGGTTTTAGACAGAAACTAAATTGAAGGTGAATAAGGACTTGCAGACTATGCTCAAAAGTACGTTGACCAGTCATTATGGCCAAGAAATACTATGCATATCAGATTAAAAAGAAATCCCCTCAAGATATATAGAGAAATATGCCCTGTTTTATCAGAGAACAAAATAGGCATTGCAGATTTCTTTCAGAAGAGAATGGTAGAAGACCTCTCCCTAATCTGGTACACTCTAATGAAACTCTAGTCCACAATAAAATTAATTCAATTTATAGGCTTTATTTTACTTTAAATAGTTACAAAATTAGCTACTTGAGAAGCACTTGCATGGATAATTGCTGCACACCTGGACTGGCTGAAATGCACCAGGAGGCTTTATATGGTCACTTAGTATTTAGAGTAATATTTAGAGTAATAAATAAGGTAGGTTAATTTGGTTAGCTTTAGTTTAGGTAATGACAAATAAGTTGGCTACTATGTTCTTTCATTCAGCTAGTGCTGAAATGTTCTATTCTACAGTATGGATATTAATCCAAATTACTTTCAATACTTGAGCTTAATCTAAATCTAACTACAAAAGGGTTGATTTACATTAGATATTACAAAGAAATCCTTCACTCAGAGGGTGGTGAGACACTGGCACCAATTACCCAGAGAAGCTGTGGATTTCTGGTCCCTGGAAGTGTTGAAGAGCAGGCTGAATGGGGCTTTGGGCAACCTGGTCTGGTGGGAGGTGTCCCTGCCCATGGCAGGGGGTTAGAATTACATGATCTTTAAGGTCTCCTCCAACCCAGACCATTTTGTGATTAATTTTGAAAAGTGTATCTTGTTTAAAACTCCCAAAATGTGTTATTTCAACTGATTTACATGACAGAGTAATGTATTTCTTTTCACATAAAGTTCATCAGAAATTTAATCTTGTCATCTCAGATTTTACATTATTATTTTTGCCTGTCTCTGTACAATACAATTAGTATGTGCTTGTCTTAGCTCCCTCAGATAGAATGAGGTTTGAAAAATAATTTGTTGTGACTACATACAAATGTGAACAACTTGTACATAACATAATGAGCCTCAATCTCCACTTTAGATAAAAATTTTGTAAGTTGTCTTTTTGGGATGCAAGGTAGTAAAGTTTCATGTCTGTCTTCTAAATTTGTACAGTTTGTTTTACTCCATTTCTCTTTTTGTCTTCTGCTCTTCTTTTGATAGTTTTAGAACAGCATCTTATCAGCCTCAAGGACTAATAGATTCTTGAGATGAGTGTTTTCTGTTAGCTTCCAGAAAACATTACTTCTAACAAAAGTGGGTCATCACTGTCTTATCACCAGCAGTTGGTGAGGAAACCATTTAACCTGTTCATTCATTCTTAGCCACCTGCCTAGGATTCCCTACAGGTTCTGAGAATGCCAAAGAACAGCAGATCTTCATTTTCTATTGTTCAAACCCTTCTTTTGTCTGTTGACAAAGACACTGTAAAAGCCTATCAAAGTACAAGTTTAACTGCATCATGATTTCCTCTTGCCACATCTTGGCCTTAAGTGCCACACTAGAGTTTAAGTCAAATCCATATATCTTGAATTTTAGACAACTAATCTCTCAGTAATAGAACTGGATATGCAGTTGGTCCTCCACCCTTTTCATGTTCTTCTACCTTGAAGCTTACACTTCGATTTTAAAGAATGAAGAATTCAGATCCTCAAAGTGCGTACCATTGCAAATACAAACATAGCTAGACAACAGAAATGTAACCATTTTACTCTGTTAAGTAAGACTAGAGAATTAAAAGCAACGTTCTATTGGGGCATCAAACATATCAAACAAGAGCAAAACTGCTGGCAAACAAAAAATCATAAAGCTTTTGAGAATTTAAATAAGAGTGAGAAGGAAAGCTGACAGGTGCTAAGGAGCATTCAGGTCAGACAAAGACATCTGCCAGGGACATCAGCCACACAAAGGTAACTTTGAATCTGGTAGTGGAGGACAGGACAAAAAATTGGAGTTGAAATGAAGGAGGTACAAGCTGAAATTGCAGAAGTAATTTCCATAGAGGAAAAAAAGCGTGATCACCAAAAGATGATAAAGGAATTACAAAAAAAAAAAAAAAAAAAAGTCTACATATAAAATAGTATATTAGTAGGCTTTTACTATTGGCAATTCATATTGTGTTTACATTAACAGTTTAGATCACTAACCTCCTTTAAAAAAAAAAAAAAAAGTAAAAAAAATCAAACCTCTCAACTGTCTCCACTTACTGCACTTTGATTCACACCGAGCTGGAGCATGCACAGCAAATTTCTTCTGTACAAAACTAAATCGGAAGACGCTCTTCAGAAGAGCACCTGAAGCACTCCAGCCACTAATAGGCACATGTAAAATCAGTCCCAGACTAGGACTAGTCTGAAACAAAGCAGCTTGAAAGGTGTGCAGCGTGGACATCAGCCACCACCAAGTGTTTCAGCCCCACACACCTCCTTCACTGCTTGCTACCACAGACGTAGACTCAGAGCTAGAGATCAAGGAGGTCTGAAAGAAATGTGTTAATAGTTTAAGGGTAGTGTCATCTACCTGCACATAGAGAGGCAAATGATTACAGTCAGCAAGATTTAGGAAAGCAAATTCTTGATATCTTGAAACAATTTATGTGATGTCTTTTGCAACAATTTGTGAATACTGTACACTCAGTCTATGAATACTGTGGTTTATCTTAATATGCTTTAAAGAAAACAGGCAGGCAACAAACATCAGCTCAGGACAAATTCCTCTTGAATAGCTAGCTGGGGACTGTTGCAATGTAACGGTGAGATTAACAACTATGAAGATTTTACTTTTTAACATCAGACAAGAAAAACATTGTCTCAGAGGAAGCCAGAAAAAAATCTGGATCTGAACAGTTTAGTTCTGGTTGCATGGAAAGACATGTCACATCCTGGCAAGCAGATAGGGTCTTTGGAGGAGCTATTTGTTAAGGAATCTGCTGAGGATGTTTGAAAAGATAATTCTGCCAACACAACACCAGAGAAGACGAAAGCATACTATGTGACAGAACAAGAAGCAGCAAACAGTCTGTATGCCAATTTCCTTACAGATTTTTGGTTTTAATGTTAAAATGCAGAGCATTTAAGGAGAATCTTTGACAATTATGTTGCCAGCTGGTCACAAACTCCTGAAAGGAGGAATCACAGGTACACAAAGTTCAGGGATCTGTACAGAATCTGCTAGCCCTGGAACCAGTCCAGATTCTGTTTGGATCTGCTTGCTCTGCAGTACACCAGACAAGAAGCTAAATCTTGACTAATGCTCAGGAAGCCTGCAACTGTTTTAAGGACCAAATGAGCTGGCAAAAATAAATCAATCAAACAAAAAACCTGTACCCAAAACACTGAAATGTAACTTTCCTAACAGCAAATTTATAAAACCTAGTATTTTAGGACCTGCTTACAAGTTAAAGAACAGAATTCATACATTATATTTCTGCTCCATTTTATATTTTATATTTATATTTGATAGCAGTTTTAGAGTAAATTAATATAACAGACATATTTAAAGGGGTAAAATTTCAGTGTTCAGATTATGCACAAAACCAGAATTCTTATCTTTGTGTTATTTGCTTCTAAACAGTCTCTTTGCCTACCTGCTGAATGTATGTATGAATATTCCTATCATTTTTAAACACCTACAGCTGCTGATGCTGAGACAAGATCTCTATTACAGACTACTCTGCAGTTTCCTGAAATGCTGAATTGTCTTCAGTGTAGATGTCACTTGTAAAAAAATCCTGTCTCTGAGGGCCCATTGGCATTTGGAAATCCCAGCTACAAACATAGTTGGTTCTGTTTTGCAAAGGGGCTAATTTTCCTTATGTCTTTTTTTTTAATGTCAAAATTACTAGCTGCTTCACTGCTCATCTGTTTCCTACCTGCTGTCTTTGCTGCTATCAACCGCGTAATCCTTAGATTTTTGGTTTGCAAGGTATAATCAGCAGGCAGTTTTCATCAAAGCAGCCAGTGATTTTCTCAAAGGATTTTTAAAAGTCCAGAGTTTTTTGACTTCCCCCATGCCCCTAGAAAACTAAGAAAGAACATGCCCTAAACATGAGTTAGTACTCCTAACCTAGAGTTACCACAGGTATATCCCAAGAGAAGTGTGTCAGTACCTAACGTTTCATGTTCAGAACAGCAAGCTTTCTTTTAGGATATTGCATTTTAAACTACTAATGGGTAAAGTTTAAAATTCCATTTTGTTTCCTGGCTTTCTGTGGCTGAGATAGTGTTAAGTCCATTCTAAGTCTGGTAGTTTTGTTTTAAATACTTGGCACTTTGGGGCACAGTTTTGAAGCCTGCTCTCCTTTTTGTATTTAGAAGTACATAGACATGCATACCTACAGATGCAATTTAAACATTTTAGACTTGGTGTATCTTATTTCCAGGTTTGATTAAATGTTTAAGGAGACAAATACATGCTTGTTTTTAAAATCTGAAGAATCGGAAAGAGCTCTGATTAAACATATGCCTATTACACATTCTTGTGAGCTATTCCAACTATCACTGTAATAATGCAAGACTAGACAGCTGTTTGCATATAAAACCTCTGGACAACTAGCAGTGTATTTTCTACTGGAAAGGTTGTGTATATGCAACCATGCACAACACATTCATCTTTTTCCTCTGCCCAAAAGCACAAGGGTTTTGTAAATAATTGCCCTCTTTCCTCATTTTCCATGATCAGAGGTAGATTCCATTCTCAAAGAATCTAAAGTCCTGAAGGCTCTGGCTGTATGGCATAGATCCATCCATATATATGTGTATGTGTACAAACTGTGCTGAAAAAAGATATATATTAATACAATTCTGTTCATACCAAGCACATTTTTAAATACTATTCCCATGATGAAAAGGACAAAAATCTGGCTTAGAAATAAATTATAATGTGGCCTAAGTTAAATATAAGATGCTATGCTACATAAGAAATAGAAATTTGTGCCACATCTTGAACCGATTCACTGTACATTAAAGCTTAAACTGAACACAATGTAGGTCATACAGTAAACACAGGATATATGCTAGGTATATATAATTTGAAGTATAGGAGGATATACTGTTCCCAAATCAAGCCACTGATTGATCACATGTACACAGATGAAAGACGAAAAAAGCCGTTTGCTGTAGGCAGCTGTTTTTTCAACAAGAGAGGAAGGAGGGTCATTTTCTTTTGCTTCAATAACAAAGGCTTCTGACTTTCATTAAAATATTGGGTGATGGTAAGAAGCTGGACGGCAGCCAAAGATGGAGTTCACCACAGGGATTTATTAAAGATAAGCAAGCCCCAAATTTGAAAGTACTTTCTGCTTCATATGTAAACAGAATCTTCATGTTCTTTCTCAAGAATTTCTCCTTCACTGCCTGCCTTCACATCATCATGTAAAAATATTTCAAAAACCATTTCCAAAAATGCATAATCACTTAACATTGCCATCTGCCGAGCCAGAAAAAGAAGAAAAAGTCTGTTTTGACTTTGTGAATGGAAGATTCTATGTTTCAGTGACTACCACTGTACACCGTAAATGCCCATTAATCAGTCAGCTGATAATGTTTAATTTTCACCATCTCCCCCAAAACCATGTTAATGAATTCTGCAAATTACTGGCATGCAATCTCTCTCAGTTTGCGTGAACAGTATTGCATGCAATTATGCGGCACAACTAAAACCCAGCAGGATACAGGCCAAATCTTAGTTTCACTGCAAGGCAACCTTTTACCATAAATTTCAATGACGAGAAGATGGGATGATTTTTTTTTTTGACTTCCACATACTGATCCAACTATTATAGATTTGAATCACTACCAAAATATGCTGCAGAGGTTTCAGCAAACTTGAAAGAAGGATGAGGAAATCAATGCATCCTACATCCTTGAAAGTCATTTAGATTTCTACTTCTGGCAGTCCCCAGCTAACCCAAATGAGCACTGCTCATTGTTTTTAATTTAAAACACAAATTTCCCACCTTCCAGAAATTCTCACAGGGAACCCTGTATAAATAAGAAAGTCAGCTGGCAAGTGCGGCAGGTATGTGGCAACCCATTCAATCCCTTTCTGCTTTCAGATTAGCTATTATTAACAAAAGGCAGAGAAAGGCACCACAGGATGCTTTCTTCTGTGGCTGTCTAAAGATCAGCTCCACAATACCTGCCTGATGGGGAGAGCTCTCTCACCCCCTCTAAAAAGAGAAAGAAAAAACCCAAACCTGCCCCGAGAAACATGAATGACTCTATTCATTCTCATATTCAAACAAGATTATTGGTAATTGCCTCTGCATGCCATGAACGCACTGCCGCCGATGAACCTTACGCTTCCATGCAGTGTACGGGCCTGCTCCCTTGTTTTCCTCCCTCATGTAAATAACTCTCTTGACCCTGTGCTCACATTCCTGAGGAAATCTCTTTCCATTGTCTGAAAAACAGCAGGTTTCATAAAACTATAAGCAAGGGAGGTAAGTAAAGTGTCAATCAGCAGATTTAAATTGTACTTGTTGTCAAGGCGATGCAACATCTCTCACTGGCAGTCACGTAGCTTTTGCATATTACATTCACCTCTCACACAGCACTCCTGTACCTACCCTCCAGAGCCCACAAAGGCTGAAGGAAGGAGGTAGCCATAATTTTGCCAGCACACAGCAGTAGCAATGGCAAGGAGGAACAAGCTCTTTACGGAAAAGTTGTGTGTGAGGAGGGGAGGCCTAACTCATGCAGTAACTACTAGAACCTGAAGCTTGCTCTCAGATGATCTCCCTGATAAACACATCACTGATTTTAAACACCAAATCCCACTCCCATCACCCTGGGACACACCCCAAATGTCCAGGCTTTCATGTTCCTCCTAATGAAAAAATAAAATAGAGGGCTTATGAGCTTGGGATGTGACTGGGGTTGTGTGGGGGTGTGTTTCCAATTAGGCCTCTTCTGTCTTCCAAAGTGAGATCTAATATTCCTAAAGCAGAAGAAAGACATAATGAAAAAAAATCAGATTCTCTTTATACGTCAAGCAGAAATAAAAGGACACAAAAAATGCTTTGCTTTTCCCACCTAAGAATTCAACCGACTACCAGTGACTAATGGATAATCAAACGGCATATTGCTATGTTATGGAAACAGGCCACTTCTTGAACCATCTTTTATTCATTCTTTTGCAGAAGTTGTTTCATTTTGCCTAATTTTGCAATATTAAACTGAAGGTCAAAAAGGACTGTCTCTTGTCTGTTATGAAGTTATTCAACCGAGTCCACTGCATTAATTACAGCCTGTATACTGCCATGCAAATTATGGTTAAAATAAGAATGAGTGAGAAAAGCCAAATTAGTATTAGAAATACTAATCTGGAAATATGATTTCTGCACGCTTTTCTAAGAAAATCATTTTCCAAAATGAATTAGTTTTTTCTTATAGTGACAAGCAACCAATCAGCAGTATATTGGTATGTTATTGATGGATACAACAAAACAACACATAAAAGTATTTTCTGTAGACTCATTTACAGGTTTTTCTCTATGTTTCTTCAGGTGTCATTTCTTCAGTTGATGCTCGTTTCACTTTCAAAGAACTAATATTGGTCTTCAAAAATTTACTTTGATTAACACATTCTTCCTTTACACTGCAAAAGTTAAGAAATCAATTCACCACTCCAAAATTTTTTTGATCCCTAATACTAGAACCAACTAAATTAAAAAGACAAGCCTCCCCCCAGCTCATGCCCTTGGAAGTACAGATGTAGGTGTCCCAGTTTTACCAACCATTGCAGATGCACTGAAATGTAGAAATTAGCTTTCAATTCAACATACGCATACCTTCTCCCTCATGCCCCACACATTTTAAACACCTGACAACAGTTTTATTTCAGGACGGTTAATCATCCATGAGTATTTACTTATAAAAACCTATTTGCAGGAGAACATAACTAGACCATAAAAATTTGCTTTAGGCAGAGACAAGCACAAAACAAAAGCTAATGCTTTTAGTTTATATCCAGAATAATAAAAATTTAAGCCATTTGAGCACTCCTAAGTCATTGACACCAGTGGGTCGAGTAAAAATAGCTTTTTACTTTTAAATTAAGTTTTACTTAACAGAGTGTAAAGATACCCAACTGCTTTCATATTTATTTTAGGTCTAAGATGCTTCGGAGAACAGGCAAAGTCTGACAGAAAAGGCCTTTTCTTAGGAGGAAGGGCTCCTATTGCAAAAGGCTCCCTTTTCTGCATCTCACAGACAGAGGTGTCACTGGAAGGAAGTCTGTTGTAGGTCATGTTCCTGCAGCATTTCAGCTGCATACCACTGAAGTTTTGGAGGGGCATTTTCAAGCACACTGCATTCATCTGCCTCTCTTCTTACTAACACAAGCGTTAAATTCCCCGGGGCCCAGTGGGAGCTAGGTAAGTTATGCTGGACATTTTCTGAGAAAACATTAACAATGACTTACACATACAACACTGCATATAAATAGAAGCATTCATTTTTTCGAATGCCAACCTCCTTACCCTTCCCCCAAGTTTTTCTCTTTCTTTCTTCAGACATATTGACTGACTGCCTAAACTACTGGTTTCCCATTTGGCCTGACAGAAATATTTGTATATGGCTATAAGAACAGTTATCTTTAGATTCAAATGAATAGAATTTTTCTATTGCATTACAAAACTAATGCTATATGGATTGCTATACAGGATATTTATGTAAATGTGTGATACACCATCCTGTCTTTAAAGCTCTTTCCCCATCCATTTCTACCCCAGACTCAAGCCTATCAAAATTTCTTACAGAGTTCTTTATATTTTTAAGAAACAAAGCAACCACCACAATAGAAAACAGGTAGAAAGATGTATTTACAAAGTAACATATGTATAAAACATTGAACAATCAAAGACTCCTAAGCACTGTTGTCAAAGTCTACTGAGCACATAATTTATATATTAGTACACAAAACATTGTTTCCACACCCCTCTATCCCTCTATTCTCTTTTCTGCCTTCACCTCTTTCTTAATAAAACAAAAAAACAACCGACCACAACCAAACCAAACCAAACCAAACCCCTCTGTTCACTCTTCATTCCATTTTTACTTTCTTTATCCCCTGAATATTTTTCTATTTGTCCTCTACCTCAAGTGGAACCTCTTGAAAGCAATATAAGTCAAACCATATTTAAATTTAGCTATTCATAGTGCAGTAATCATGTGTATTTAAGCCTACACCAACTCCTCTTATTCATAAATAAATAAATGAAGAGTAAGAATGGACTTGGACTAAACCTCCAATATGACATTCCCAGAACCTGAAGAAAGTTCAGATCTAACTTTAGAGTTGACCTTCCCTAATCAGCTCCACATATACCTACAAGTAAATACCATCACACTTTTAGACAAGAGTGACATGAGAAAGGTACAAAATTTTGAAAAATATATCAAGAATGAAGAAAAACAAAAAGTGCAGACTGGGGACAAACATACAAGTGAATTGAAAAATGTAATTTTTTTTTCTTGACTACTCAGACTCAGTGCCAGCAATGTCAGTAAGACTTGCTAAGCTAAGACATGTCAAGGCAATGTTTCTCAGCTTGGCATAACATTTTGACGAGTCTTTTAAGTCCTTAAACTTTAATGAATATGGAAGCAACAATAAGAATGCACTATATATACAGTGTGTGTTTGCTGCCTAATAGAATATTTTTTTTTCCTGCCAGGATGTGTTCTGCCTGTAACCTCCCCAGTGTGACTGGTTAATCTAACGAACTCACAAATGCTCTTAAACTCAATTCTTTATTATTGAGTCCGTGTGGTTTTATTTACCTGTGTACACAAATACATCCCTATTTCCTGCCCATCATACATATCAATTGAGAAAGAAAGAAGAAGAAGTCAAACTTTGCCCTCATCTGTTCTCAAAAACTGCACTAATCTCATTTTCATCCTTATACTCACACACAGAGAAATGAAGGGGCTTATTTCTAACATTCCTAATACAGAAAATTAAACTAAGGGGGGTTCAGGAGCCATGTTTGATAGCAGGGCTCAGGTAGCTTTTCAAAAAATGAACTCCTGTGAATGAAGTCTTGTCTCTACAAAGATTCTTCTGTGCAGCACAATTACAGAAGTGTTTTAGAAAAGTGTAAAATTTCTAATCTACATGGACATACAATTTTGAATAATGCCAAACATTATCCTTCTTTCCAGTTAACTTTTTCATAAACACATGCACTTTCCTGCTGATGAATGAAATATGTCCTTTAGTCCAAGTCATGCCTTAGGTACAAAAAGTGTTAAATGCTGCACAACTACAACTTTAAAAAGTTCTACTGAAGTAAATGGCAGCACACACAATACTTTGCTGCTATGCATGCATTTCTAGGACAAGTATCTTTGGGATACTCATGTCATAAGCAAATATATTATTTTTCCCTTTTAAAAAATGCATACAAGTAGATATTTGGAGAAGACTGAGAGTGTTCTACCTCTGTTGTTTTACAGGTTATAGGAACAGACCCATCTTTTCAATTCTGTCTAGATGAAAACTATTTTATAAAACACTTACTCAGTTTCTATCTAATTTGTCTTAATATCGTAAAATGGGAAAACCCTTTATAACCAACAGAAACATTAATCAGTTCAAATGAAGTAGCCTTCAAATAATTCCAATACATATCTCTATATTGCTTTTTTTCCCCCCCAGTAATAATAAAAATGTGGCAGAAAACACTGTCCCCAAATGACTTATAAGCATATTCTTTCCATACATCCATCTTATTCCTGAGAGCGTAACAGCTTTAACACTATGGTTAATAACTTCCTCTTCAAAAATCGTGTTCCATTTCTGAGAACACATTATGGGTCTATAATGAAACTCAGCAAAATGTTCTTTATTGGATAACATTAAATTTTTAGAACTATGTAATTTTCTCCAGGTATGTAAGAACACACCCACACAGCAGAAAAAAATTGGAGTTTTGGAAATGGAAAGGTCCTACAGCCAGGAAATCTTACTTTTTCACGACTTCTTCTATCCTTGTGATAAATTTATAATTGCACATGCCAACTACAATCTTCAAAACAAATTTAATTATGTATTACATAGTATAACATGTTTAAGTGATTCTTATTCACAGAAACTTCCTCAGCTATTCTGAGATGATGCTACTTCCATGTAACGTAATAAGCTTTATCTGGCTTCAAACTCTGGCTCCATTTGGCCCTCACTTATTTTGTTCAGGTCATTCAATTGTAAGGAACAGATTGGGAGCAATTCTGTTTATTTCCTTTTAAAATTTCTTAGGGTACAGAAAAGTAATCAGACTTTTTGAGTGCCACTCAGTTGCAGACTCAGGCTAGTGCCAATTAGAGCCCATTCTGAAGAGACTGACATGCCTTGCAAGACCTCACCCCCTGCAGATGGAAGATGCTGTGTCTGATTTGGGAAACTCATTGTTTTGTGATGCAGAGACAGGGGGCAGGTAGGAAAAAAGCTCATCCTACTACCACATCTCCCTCTGCTTCTGACTCCCTTTGAAATCTTTCTGTGGTGGCCTCCTCAGCTGACTATGTCTCCAGCTACCACATCATTATGTACTTGCCATAGTGCTTGCCCTCCAGAGCACCTTTTGTGACAGCTTATGTATGAAGGTCTAATGAGAAAGTCCTGCTCCTTCCAACCACAGTCTGCAATCAGAGACCCAGATTATTAAAGTGTTTCCTGCAATTTTACTGGGAGATCAGTACATATACAAATATTCACTCAGTGGAAGTCTATAATACTAATGAGAAAAGGAGACATAAATATAACAGCTATCACCTTTTCCTGAACATAGGTTACCTCTGCAACTCATCGTAGATGCTAAGGAATAATCTCCTATATACTAGTAAGCACTACCTGTGATTTTTCAAATACTGAATTATAAATACTTGGTGACAGCCCAGTTCTTATACAGTGTGGTGCACGATTCATGCACTGAGATCTTACCAGAATGTAGAACATTAAAAGAAGGCTCAGGGGAGACCTCATTGTACTTTACAATTAACTTAAAGGAGGTTGTAGTGACATGGGGATCAGGCTCTTCTCCCAAGCACCAAGTGATAAGATGAGGGGAAACAACCTCAAGCTGCACCAGGGGAGGTTATGTTGCATATCAGTAGAAATTCCTTTACTGAAAAGGTTGTGTAGTATTGAAATATTCTGCCTTGGGAAATGGTTGAGTCACCATCCCTGGAGGTCTTCTGGAAGCAGGCAGATGTAGAACTTAGTAGTGTGGTTTAGTCACTGTGGTTTAGCTGGCTTTGTCAGTACAAGGTTAAAGGTTGGACTAGATGATCTTAGTGTAGTGTTAAGCTTGAGTGTGTGTGTGTAGGTAGGAAACCTTGTGAAAACCTTATGCAATGTGAATTGTGTATCTGACCAACATACATTTACAACTGCTATGACCATCATAGATCTCCACAGGCAACCCACTACATTTAGACAAGGATTGGGCCATGGTTCTCTGAAGTTAACAGCATCACTGGGATGTCCGAGACCCCACTGGTCACCTTAGGAGTTATTGAAGCTTCTGTTAAGGGCCACAGCAGTAGCATGCATGGTTGAAATAACTTAAATGCCATGAAGATTAAGCATGGATGAGACATGTAACAGATAGTTGAAGTTCAATTCAATTTCCTTTTTAATCTATCATAAATCCAGGTGTTGAGAATCTCTTAACATTTTCCTAAACAACACAATCAGACAACAAAACCTTCAATTTTTATCCTGGTAGCTTTGTTACCATATCTATCCTCTGCTAGTTCTTCCTGTAATTTACTGCATCCTCTCGTCATCTTGCCTGCCCAAAGTCATGGCACACTCCTTTCCAGACCATACACAATTTGTAAGATCTGCACTGTCTCTCTGTTCTCTTTCTATCTTTTCACCAGTTTCAGTCCTGCACAGCATTAAGGGCATATGTTTTCCCTCCATGTCCAAAGTTGTTGCCTAACTTGGCATAGAATACAGATCTAATCTAACACTTATAAACCTCCTTTGCCTTTGTGTTACAAAACTGAGGTGTGATACTGATTTTCTCACAGCATTTTCAGTCTCTTCCTCCATGCTGAACATTACACTTTAAATACTTTATTTGACATATATTTGAGAGTTATCATATTTCCAAGAAAAAGAAAGAAAGAAATGTACTATAGTTGTATACAACTGTGGTGAACAAGCACTCAATTTTTGTATTTTTAAACTAATTTCAAGAAACTTCTCCTTTCTTTAAAAACATAGGTCACTGGGCTTCTTAGAAGGCAAAGGATCTGTTACTTGCTTAGGGATTTGTACAACATTTACAGTTAGAGATTAGTTACGTTAAGAAAGCGGGAAGAAGTGCCTGTATGTCCAGCCTCAAAGCTCTATCTGACTACATGCTAAAGCAAAAGCAACATACTGCTATGCTTGAGTGGTCTGTGTTCATAACAGCTCATTGCACTGGGACATGATATATGAATTTCCTAGAAACCTCACAGACTGAGAACAAATCTAGCTGTAAGCTCTGTTATGTGATATGCGAGGATTTTCTTTTGCTCAGTCATCTATGAAAGACTGTCATAGGTATAGTCATTTTTCCTTCTGTACTTCTACCCTACACATATCTAACTCATTAAAAAAGGCAGGAGGGAACAAACATCCATCTTCTAATGTCTCCTGTGAACTGTTCTTTGCTATGACAATCAAAGCAGAACTTTTGTAGAGAGAAAACTCATTTTATTGCATAGCACAACACTCACTGCTCATGCATGGGGCAAAAAGCTAAATGATGTAGATTTCTAATAGTTGTCTGCCACACCCTGACTAGCTTTTATTTTCTTTTTCTCCATGGATATATTCTTTATTACAAATAATCAACTATCATTACAATTGGTGTTTATTTATTTGGCCAAGCTAAATGGTGTCATTCTCAGATTCAGATCTGAGATTTTTTTTCATGCTTCTTAAGAACTGGTATTAATTAACTTACAAATGTCCAGCTTCTCCACAAGATCTTCTAAGGAATTTAGGATGAATATTTGACTACTGTAAAAAAGTGGGCTTTTGTGATTTTCTGAGAAGAATAAGCATTTTCAGTAAAAACCTCCATCATCTCTAAAGGTCACTCCTAATCAAGTCACAATCACCAAGAAGTGGGACAAAAAGTCCCAGATGACAGGTCACTGGAGATGGAAACCTGAAAAACTGAATACAATTCTCAACATGCTATTTACTCCCTGGGTAGCTAGGCAAATCATTTTACTTCCTTCTGCCTTTGTCTTTCTCTGTCTGCAATGTAAGAATAATATACCTTGAGATCTAGCTAAAGAGTGTGATATGAGATATGGTCTGAGATTCACTAATGCATGATCAAAGACTATATGAAAAACTAGGTATGTTATTATTCCTCCTCTTACAGATTCTTCCAAGAAATAACTATTTCCACCAAGGACTTTGTGTGTCAGCTGCCCCTCATGATCAAAAATGTTGAGAATATACAACCCAATTAAACTCATTTTAGATATATAGTCTGTTTGCTGAATGAAAGAAATCATGCCACTGCACTATCACACTCCAGTAGAAAACTGTACAGACTGGTGTAAAGGAGGTCTAAACACTAGTCTTCATTTCAGATTTACTTCACCTCTGTCTCCCGCTCTCCAAGATGACCGTTAAGCTGGAATTATCAAAACTATCAGTTAAGAGAAAGCATCTTGAGGCAGGCCCTAGTTGACTCATCACTGGATTTTTATCCCTCAGAAGGGAAAATATGTCCAGCTATAAGACAGTGCCCTCAAAATATACCTGCATTTCCAGAATCCCGTGGAGAAACACTGATGAACTGTAAAAAGAGAAGATCTTGTTCTCACTCCCCAGACTGAAAGCAAAGTTTGCATGGGAACAGCCAGATTCAGGCTCTGGGCAGGAGATGCCTCTGGGCTTCCAGGAGGAAATGCCAGCACAGTGTCAGTTTCACTTAACTGCATCATTTGTCTCTGTCTCAAAAACTCAGCCTCCTACTATCTTTCAAGATGAGAGATGTTAACATTATTATGCAGAGGTTTCCAAGTGCTACAGAAATGAGCAATTACATTTGCTTCATTATCTGAAGACTCTGGCTTTGGTTGATGCCTGTGAACGTTGCTGTCCTTGCCACAAAACAGCATAAATTAGGGGAAGGAACATCCAAACTGCACATTTGGATTGCATTACCAGTCCTAGTCAGCTCACCATAGTGTTGACAGTCATTTCTGACCATATAGTGCCTTTTAACATACTACATTAAATAGCTAAAATGGATTCACTTTTCCAGGTGACTTGAAATTAAAAAAAAAAAAAAAAAAAAAAGTGTTTTAGTACTTTATCTCCTTCGAGTTTTCTAAGGGTATATTTGTCAGTTCAGTCTACTTCCATACTAGAAGAACTTTAAAACTCGTTACACTGTTGTTAGAAAACCTGTTGTCTAAATCTGCAGCTTCAAAACACCTCCCCAAAGAGACAAAGAACATTTAATACAATAATCTGGAACAAGATTTAAGTACAAAAGAAAAAAAGAAAGAACACTTTAATGAAGGATGTTACTATTAATAAAACACAATGGAGATTACATATTTCCCTGACACTTCTGCAACATCACTGATCGCTTGTATGCAAGAAAGAAAGGAGATCCATGAGTCAGACACATGAAAGACCAAGAAATGACACAGCCTGAATGGCATTATTAATTTAGCTGATAACATTGAGCTTACAGAAAATTGGTAAAATATGTGTACAAGAGATGATGAGATAGCTCCTTTAACTGCACAGGCCCTGAAATACGCTTTCATTTCTTAGATATATCATGTGGCACAATGCAGTAGCTGGATTTGTTTATGATAACTCAGGCTGCTCCTCAAGAGCTCTGAATGTGGCCACCCATCTTGCAAAATGGGACTACACCAGGCTCCCCACACTTCCTGTGGGATTTTAGGAACCAGTGAGCATGGGTGGGTGAAGGTTGCGTGCAATAGTTTGCACACTCACAAGACACGGAAATAACTCCTGAAAGGGCAGGAGGGTCCGAGACTTCATGTGGAGAAATATGGCCCCTAGGAGACCTACCAAGTAACATTACTAGCCAAAAGGTATACACTTGTATAACAGTAAAACTTCCCTGATGGCTAAATCACCTTTTGATATCTGTGATTTCTTATGGTATGCACAAAAGTGACACCTATATTTCAGGACAGTGTTAATTGCTTTAAAGTTTTGCGGTAGTCTTAACCTGCTGGGAAGCTGAACTCCGCCATAGCTGCTCTCTCACTCCTCGTCCTCAAAGAGAAAGGGGGTGGAGGGGGGAAATATGATGCAAAGGGCTCAAGGGTTGAGATAAGGACAGGGAAATCAATCAACAACTATTATCATGGGCAGAACAGACTCAGAATAGGGAGATTAATATAATTTATTGCCTATTACTAACAGACTAGAGCAGTGAGAACTAAAAAACAAACTAAAAACACCTTTCCCCCATCCACATGCTTCTACCTCCTCCCCCCAAGCAGTGCAGGGGAATGGAGAATGGGGGCTGTGGTCAGTCCCTGATGCTTCATCTCCACTGCTCCTTCACGGTCACTCTCTGCCCCTGCTCCACGTGGGGTCCCTCCAACAGGATGCCATCCTTCCCGAACTGAGCCTGCAGGAGCTGCCCACAGGCAGCAGCTCTTCAAGAACTACTCCCACATGGCTCTGAACCATGGGATCCATCTGTCAGGAGCAAACTGCTCCAGCACAGGTCCCCCACGGGTGGCAGCTCCAGCCTGGAGTCTGCTCCTGCGTGGGCTCTCATGAAGACATCTGTCCTCACAAACTACTGCTATGATATTGAGGCCCTGCTTCCCAGGATGCGGCCGAACATGGTTCATTCATGGGAAGTAGAGTAATTTTTTTCCCCCCTCTTTGCTTCTGTGTGGCCTTTGCTTGTTTTTCCCTCTTTCTTTTCCTTTTAATTAAATTATCCTTATCTCAACCCATGAGGCTTTTTTTTCTTTCTATCACACTTTCGTCTCACCCTCTTTTGTGGAGCAGGAAGGAGAGAGTGGTTATGGTGGCGTTCAGCTGCCCAGCAGGACAAAACTACAGTAAGTTTCCACTGGTATCTTGGGTACATTGAATACCCTATCAGTTTTATTGCCAGTTCCCAGGCTCCTCTAACATAAAGGAGACAGGCAGCTCCTCCTTAAGGATATTCACCAAGCTATCAGCTAATGAGACTCAGCCTATGGCACCACTGCCACGGAAAACTAATTCCAGATCTTCAACTGCTCTCACCTCACTCTGAAGTACCTCTGCCAGTTGAGGAAAAAACTTCTGGCAATTACAAAAAGGAGTCTCTTTTACCAGAGAGGCTTCTTCTTTTCCCTGCCCCAAAAGCAATGTGATAGCTGAGAAAGGAATGAACAAGGTGACCTCATTATTAAGAGCCTAAGGAGAGATACCTGCTGTAATACAGCTTTTAGATGCATGTATCTAAAAATCTTTAAGTTGCTATGAGGTAGGAAGACCTCAGCCTCCTAAAGCAAGGGCATGTTTCATTGTCAACACCGTGGTTACTAGTAGAGAATTCTGCATGCTAATTATTATCCGACCTGATAATTTTTTCTTTGATCGGAATAAAAGCATTCCCCTCTGGGTGTAGCTTCTTCTCCCTCAGGTACCTGACACTGCTGAAACTGAAGGACATAATTCAATTAACAATGAATGGGAACTTTTAATGAAAATTAACCATTCAGAAACAGATGTTGATGGTACAGAAATCCAGATACTCCCTATGAAGAGTCACTGGCTGTCATATGGATAGGAAAACACAGACAACTTAGAATTATACAGCAGATGAGATACTATACTTACATCTGTGGACCACAATTCAACAAACTGCTTAAGCACATGCTTGTATTTCATTAATCTGCTTTGCCATATGCTTTAAATTTATTCTGTACATTTAGCATTACTAAATGTAAAGTGTATACTAGAGGTATACACTTTAATACTAGCATATCTTCCCAGATTGTTAAATCGCCTTTGGATATCTGTGACTTCTTACGGTACAGACAAAAGTGAAACCTAGATTTCAGGGTACAATTAATCAAAAGTGAAAGAGGACTATATTTGTGAAGCAGACCCCATCGCCAGGGCTGGAACTAATACTAACCATTTGCAAACCAGCACTGCTGAAAGGCTGGGTACAGACCACCACCACGGCTTGTGTGACTGATAATTCAAAATGACTAACATGAATGCCAAGCTTCAAGTTTAAAAAGCAGGAAATAGAAAAACTGTTTGAAAAGCAATGCCTACATAAAGTTTTATGTTGCAACTTTTTAAAGTTTTAGGTTCACATTTTTGTTGGCAATACAATTGAAAATATAAAATTAACATAGTGAGCT
The DNA here is from genome assembly GCA_011076525.1 of Nettapus auritus. NCBI lineage: Eukaryota > Metazoa > Chordata > Aves > Anseriformes > Anatidae > Nettapus > Nettapus auritus. Next base: position 56,929,379 of record CM021766.1, on the reverse strand, counting down.
CCATTTCTAATTGTCCCCCTCTTCCCATTATTCTCTTTTGGAAAGCTGTTGCAGAATCTCATTAAACCAATGATTAGCGACTTTTCTTCTAATTTCCCATGGAAATTTATCCATTACTGGTTTAAACCAATTTGCTCTTGTTCTAGTATTGGCCTTGCACTTAAACAGACTGTTTATCTCCCTGGCATTTACTCCTTCAGTATATTTACAGACAGCAATCATTTCTCCTTTTGGTGCTTGTTCTGAGAGGTTACACAAGAGACTAAAACAAATCTCCCCTTGTAAGGTAATGAAAACATGAACTGAGATTGGAGTGGACACAACTACTATTTCTGAACGTGTTCTGTATCAGGAGATTCCAGATTCTTCACAACAAATTCTTGTACAATGGCACTAATGCCCCTTTTCAATACATCCGCATCTCTGCAACTGTTTCAAAATCACTTACATTGTAAGGGGTCTTGGGAGATCATTCGGGGCAGCCTTCCACACATCAAGATACCAGTGGAAATTGGACACTCAATTCCTTAACTATCTTCATACCTAATTATCTTCACAGGAGAAAATCTTCCTTATAGCAACATAAAATCAACCCTGTTTCAGTTAAGGACTACTGTGTCTCTGCTGGGTACCTCTGGAAGGCTGCTATTAGCACTGCCCAAAGCCTTCTGTTCTCCGGGCTGAACTAGCTCAATGTCCTCAGCCTCACATGGCACTCAGCACTCCCAGCCCCCAGCCATCTCGGTGGCCCTCCACTGAACTCGCTGCTTTGACATTCACATTTGTCTTTCCCAGGATCCCTTCTATTGTGAACTGCTCACTCCCCTGAAAGGCCACCACTCGTTTCTTCTTCCTTGCCTGTGCTTCTTAAAGATCTGTTATCACAGATCTCCAGGCATATGAGCTGTTCCACCACTTCTCAGTTTTTGCAATGATTTCACAGTTCTGTGTCCATAGATGGAGCTCTAGCTCCTCCTGTTTGTTTCCATTTGTGCACATGCACTTAAGCAGGGTTTCCTTTTTGTCTTTTTTCATCTTTCCTGAGGACTCTCTCACTTCATTCCTCTGTCCCTTGTAGTTATCAGCCATAACCTCTACTCCTCACTTAACTGTAAGCTGTCATCATCATGCCCTGATACAGCCCAGTTTAAAACCCTTCTTACCAGGTTGGTCAGCCTCTTGGCAAAGATGTTTTTCCTTCAGTTTGTCAAATGGATGCTGTCTCTCTCTAGCTTTCCTCATGCCTCAGAGAAACCCATGATCATAAAAGCCAAAGCACTTCTTGGGACACTAGCCCCATAGCAAGCTGTTAACTCACAAGTTGTGTCTGTACCTATCTGAGCATTTTCCCGTCATACAAAGGAAATTAAGGAACGTCTCTGCCTTTGTCCCCAGATCTGTAGTCTAAGCTGATTTGTTTCAGATTTCCTTTGGCGGTAGCACTGGTGTCCATACAGATGAATAGTAAGGAGCAACAGTTCAAGGCCAGATGAACTTCAGCAGTCTCTCTGCAACATCCTGGATCCAGGCCCTTGCCAAGCAACACAGCTCCCATGATCAGCACAGATGTGTGCCTCTGTCTCCTGAGGAAAGGCATCTCCAGTCACTGTTACCTGCTGTTTCCTCCTGCTGCTTATCATAGAATCATTTAGCTTGGAAGGGACCTTCAAGATCATCAGGCCTAACCATTAACCTACCCTACCAAGTCCCATCACAGAACCATGTCCCTTAGTGCCACATCCTCACATCTTTTAAATACCTCCAGGGATGAGGACTCCACCACTTCCCTGGGCAGCCTGTTCCAAAGTTTGACCCTCTCCATGAATAAATTCTTCCTATTGTCCAAAACAACCTCCCCTGGCACAACTTGAGACCATTTCCTCACATCTTATCTAATGCTGAGATGGCTTTCCCTAAAGGACTTTGCTCCCTTTCATTAGTAAAGACCTAGAAAAGGGCAACAGTACAAAGCTGGCCCAGTCAACCACCTGCATCAGAGCCCGTGCCACAAAAAAGGCATGAAGGGTGTTAGTAATGGGAGACTTCTTGCTGAGAGGCCCTGAAGCACCTGTTTGTCATCCAGATAATCTCTCCAGAGAGGTTTGCTTCTTGCCCAGGGCCCGTATTCATGATATTACAAAGAGGCTACCAGACTTGGTGGGGACTGAAACCTACCACTCATTCCTACTCTTTCATGTAGGGTCAAAGGAGGCTGCCACAAAGAGATTCTGAAATATCAAAAGGGACTATATGTCCCTCAGAAAGATGTCGAAGGGACTGGGAGAGCAAGTTTTGTTTTCCTCTATCCTCTCAATTGGTGACTGGGACCCACGACGAAGGAGACAAATAGACCAAGTGGACAACTGTCTGCATGGCTAGTGCCATGCTCAAGGTTTGGGTTCTATGATTTTGGGTGCACTTTTGAGAGACTGGGTATGCTGACACCAGCTGGGGCACACCTAATCAGGTGGGGCAAGAGTGTTCGGGGCAGTAAGTGGGCTGGGCAGGGCTTTAAACTACATTTAGCATGGGAAGCGGATGTACTTCTGAGTGAAAGAATGGAGCCCAGGAATATTGTCACTTTAGGAAACAACAGGGAAATACTTGTGAACTGTTCCAAAGCAATTAGGAAGGGTTCCTCTGAAAAGGTGATGTGACTGGTAGCTCAGCTGAAGTGCTGCTACACCAGTGCATGCAGCATGGGAAACAAGCAGGAGGAGCTGGAAACCACAGTGCAATTAGAAAACTATGACCTGAGTGCTACCATGGAAATGTGGGGGGACAGATCCCATAACTGGAACACCAGAATATTGGGCTCCTTTACAGGAGAGGCAGACAGGGAAGGAGGGGCAGGGGTGTTGCCCTCTGTTAAGGAATGGATTGATTGAGAAGAGCTACCTCTGAGAAAGAGCCATGGACAGGTTGAGAGCTTGTGGGTAAAAGTTAAGGATCAGACCGATAAAGGACAGCTTGTGGCTGGGGTCTGCTATGGTCTGCCTGATCAAGGGGAGCCTGTTGGTGAGGCCTTCTTGCTTCACCTACAGAAAGCTTCATCCTTGGACGTTCTCATCCTGATGGGGGACTTCAACCATCTGGATGTCTGCTGGGAAAACTACACAGTAGGATGTGGGCAATCCAGGATACTCCTGGAGTGCACTGAGGATAATTTCCTGGACCAAGTATTAGATAAACCAACCAGAGGAGAAATGTTACTGGAACTGGTGCTCACCAGTGCAGATGAACTCAGTAAAGAGGTTAAGATCAGAGGCAGTGTGGGCTGCAGTGACCTTGCTCTAGTTGAGTTTGTGATCTCAAGGCATATATGCCTGGCAAAGAGCAAAGTCAGGAATTCCTGAAATTCCAAAGAGTGAACTTCCAGCTATTTAAAGACCTAGTGGGCAAGATCCCCTGGAACACCATCCTTAAGGGCAAAGGAGCTGAACAGAGCTGGCACCTCTTTAAGGGTATTTTTCTTAGAGTGACAGAACTCTCCATTCCTCTGTGTCAGAAAGCATGCAGGGAGGGCAGACAACCAGGAAGGTGAAGCTGAGGCGCAAGAAGGAAATGCACAGGCAGTGGAAGCAGGGACACGTGGCCTGGGAAGAGTACAGGGATACAGTCAGGATGTGCAGGGATGGGATCAGGAAAGCCAAGGAATGAATGGAACTGAGCTTGGCAAGGAATGCAAAGAATAACAGGAAGGGATTCTATAGGTACATTGCTCAGAAAAGAAAGGCCAAGGAGAGTGTACCCCCTCTGAAGGATGAGAAGTGAGAACTGGTAACGACAGACACGGAGAAGGCTGAAGTACTCAGCAACTACTTTGTCTCAGCCTTCACTGCCAGTCAGGCTTCCCATGTCTCTCATTTCCCTGAACCTGTAGAGGGCTGGGGGAGCAAAGTCCCTCCCATGGAAAGCAATGAGCAGGTTCGAGACCACCTGATGAAACTGAACAGGTACAGGGCTAAGAGGCCTGATGACATGCATCCCAGGGTCCTGAGGGAACTGGCTGATGGAGTTACCAAGCCTCTCTCCATCAGACTTTGAAAAGTCCTGGCAGTCAGGTGAAGTCCCTGGTGACTGGAAAAATGGAAACATCGCTCTCATTTTAAAAAAGGGTTGAAAGGAGGACCTGGGGAACTACAGACTGGTGAGCCTCACCTCTGTGCCTAGGAAGATCACAGAACAGATCTTCCTGGAAGCAATGTCAAGGCAGATGCAGGACAAGGAGGTGATCTGGGACAGCCAGCATGGCTTCAGCAAGGGCAAATCGTGCCTGACCAATCTGGTGGCCTTTTGTGATGGAGTGACTGCATCAGTTGACAAGAGAAGACTGACTGATGTCTACCTGGACTTCTGTAAGGCCTTTTGCATGGTCCTATGTGACATCCTGATCTCCAAATTGGAGAGAGATCGATTTGAAAGGTGGACCATTCAGTGGATAAGGAATTGGCTTGAAGGCCGCACCCAGAGAGGTGTGGTCAATGGCTCTAAGCCCAGGTGCAGGCTGGTGACAAGTAGTGTCCCTCAGGGGTCTTTTTTGGCACCAACATGGCTTAATATCTTCATCAGTGATGTAGTAAATGGGAACAAGATCACCCTCAGCAAGTCTAAGCTGAGTGGTGCAATCAATACAGCAGAAGGAAGGGATGTCATCCAAAGGGACCTGAACTAGCTAGAGAAGTGGGCCAATGTGAACCTGATGAAGTTCAACAAGGCCAAGTGCAAAGTGCTGTGCCTGGGTCAGGGAAATCCCACACATGAGGACAGACTGGGAGAAGAACTCATTGAAAGCAGCCCTGCAGAGGGGGACTTGGGAATTGAGGTGGATGAAAAAAGGGAGATTTAGATTAGAGGTTAAGATAAAATTCTGCACTCGGAAGGTGGTGAGGCATTGGAACAGGTTGCCCAAAGAAGTTGTGGAAGCCCCGTCCCTGGAGGTGTTCAAGGCCAGGGCAACCTGTTCTAGTGGGTGGCATCCCTGCCCATGGCAGGGAACAAGAGGTCTAGTTGAGACTGCATGATCTTTAAGGTCCCTTTCATCCCAAGCCATTCTGTGATTCCGTGATTGGCTCTTAGGACACATTACCAATTCTATAAATTTAGATTTGAGGGTAGAGAAGTAGCCTTCATCCTACTGCTGGAAGTCACAAACTTCCAGCCTCCTTTTCTCGCCTTCACTATGAACACATTCACCCCAAGTATCTCAATCTTAGGATTAGATGTAGGAAGCTAACACAGCCCTGGGGGTTAATGGGGCCCAGCAGCACTGTTGGCAAGTATTTTCAATTGCACTTAACTTTAGGGTGGCAGAAACATTGCATTCTTAAAAGACATTGAAGAATGCAGTCCCTCATAACTGTCTTTTTGGGATGTCATGCTAACAGCAAAAAATGTGTTCTGAAGTAATGTAAGCAGTTGTTACCAACATGAAGAAAATTCAGATTGCAAAGTAAATAACCTCCTATGGCAAGGAAATGACTTCCTACGAATAGCTGTAGCTAAATCTTGTTTAGTAGTACAGCATTTTTCCCAGGACGTCAGATTTTACTTTTATAATCCTTCTTTTGCACTGATCTTTTTAACTTTTTTAACATTTTAGAAACTGATTTTAAACACTAAGTATAAACAATAAGTTTAAATATTTTTAAACAAAAACTGTTAATTGACACAGTTGACACCACTGCCACAGCAAACACAGAATTAGCAGTCGTTCTGAAAGGGATTGGAAAAGCCCAAGCAATTTTATGGACAACATATTTTCAAACGTAACTATGAGGCCAGACTATGGATGCTCACCTTTTGCAATTTCAACTGAAGCCAGTATTCAGATTTGAGCAGAGTTTTCTTCTAGAAGAATCCATCAATCCTTCAGCCATTAAGTATCATTCTGATTGTTTTTGTAGTAGATAGTGATTTGTTACCTATTATCACTCCAATTTTTACTGTCATTTACATTCAGTCTAGGAACAGTAATATTGATTTTGCCTGCTACATTTTTTTAATAGCATGCAATAAAATGTTTTCCAGACATTCACTCTCTTTCCAGAAGAGGCTTTGCCTTCAGATTACAGACTTTTGATACCTGCTAGTTTCCATACAACCTTCTGTAATGATAAGGAGTGAAAAAATCACATACTCCCAAATTGGCACTGAAGTATCTTTAATACCTGAAGAGGAAAGCACTCACTACAAAACCTTGGTGGAATTCATCTCAAGCAAGGCAGTAACATGCTGTGAGAGAGGCAGTGTCACTTAGTCAGTACCACAGGATCCAGGGACTTGAGACATTTTGTTTGTATTCCACTATAATTAAGCTGAACAGAGTTATAACTTAGTATAATTTGTGGTACACAGGCATGTTGCAGTAGACATCGCCTCAATAGTTTCCAACACTACACAGATGAGTCCACATTGATTATAATGCAACTGAAGAATCAAGAGAAAATACTACGAGACCCAAGAGGAAGAGATGAAGCCAGTACGACAACAGGGCATTGATGAAGTAATACTTTATAGCAGTAGTAGTACAGCAGCAGATTACATAAATTGTGACTGTTGGAAGGAGATGAACCCTAGGAGAAAATCTTCAGGAAACCAGTGGCTGCTGAAGTTAAAACAAGAATGTTTTCTGCAGAATTAAACTAAATTATGATGCACTGAGAAAAGACATTTGATGGGATCCAAGAGTCAAGAAAAATGAAAGATAAAGTAAGATCAGAAGGAGAAAATAAGACTTGCTCTAGGTTGGTTAATTAGTAAAGTAGCTGACCAGGCTGATCAGGCAAGTCACAGAACGTGTTAATAATTATCCCTTTAAATTTCTTTAATCCTTTATGTCTGATTGTTTACCGTAAACATCCAAAATATTGTGCTATCCCCTGTGGGTGTCAGGTGGGAGACATATTTTAAACTACAACAAAATAATCATAAAAATAAAACAAAATCAATCAAAAATAGCAATCTATGAGACCTTCATACAGACAAGCATTTGATTTTTTTTACTTTTTAAAGTTATTCAAAACAAAACAAAAAATGTTAGAAAACTTATCTGAATTATGTACAAAGTATTTAAATCTGTTCATAAGATTTGGAATCAGTATTAATTATCTTTCAGATACTAGTTTCCTTTTGTTGTTGTCAAAAATCTATTAATGAAAAGCTTGGAAATTCTTTAGCTCGCCACAAAATCCCAGTATAGAAGTCCTGGCTGGGAAAAAAACAACAACAACAACAACAACAAAAACCCACACAAACAAAAGTACAATTAACAAAATGTGTGTACACTCCACATTTGTCTGTTTACTTACAGGACAATGATTAAATGCGCACACAGCATGTGAAAAAAAATGCTGTGGTCTTCCTCAGTACTGCTATCACCAAAACAGAAGAAACTTTTAGCAACTTCTCATTGTTCTCAGTTAAGCGTGAACTACATACAGATAAACAAACATCCAAGACAATGTTAGCTACTTTGCTTCCAATCACTTAACATCATGCACCTGATGCAGCAGAAGATCTGTTTAAAAGAATAATGGTAATAATGGTATCAAAGAATGGTAAAAAGAATAACTACTACTTGTGGTGGTTTTAGCGTGCTAGGCAGCTGAACACCACAACCGCTCTCTCACTCCCCCTCCTCAGATGAGGAGGGGAAGAAGTAAAGGAAAGAACAACTCACGGGCTGAGATAAGGATAATTTAATTAAAGAGAAAAAAAATATATATATATTAAGGAAATATTATTAATTAACAATTCAACTAAAGGGAAAAAGGGAAAAAGGGAAAGGGGAAAGGGAGGGGGAAAGGGAACAGCAAAAAAACAAAAAGGCTATATGGAAGTGCAGAGGAAATAAAGGATTGTCTACTTCCCACAAATGAGCGATGCCTGACCACGTCCTTGAAGCAGGGCCTCAACGCACGTAGCCGGTGTTCGCGAGGAGGACAGACGTTTTCGCAACGAAAGCCCACCCCTCCTCTCTTCCTCCTTCTTCCACCTTTTATTGCTGAGTGTGACATCCTATGGTATGGAATATCTCTTTGGTTGGTTTAGGTCAGCTGCCCTGGTGATGTTTCTTTCCCACTTTTTGCCCAACCCCCAGGAGGGTTAGAGAAAGTCCTAATACTGTGCCAGTACTTCTCAGCAGCAGACACAACACTGGTGTGATAACGCTGCTGTTCTAGCTACAAGTGCAGAGCGTGGCACTGTATGGGCTGCTGCAGGGAAAGTTAACATCCCAGCCAGACCCAGTACACTACTTCATCACACATGCACAAATAAAAGCATCAGAACACTGCAGAAAGAAATCTAAGGATGTAGATGAAGAGAAGGATTAAGACTTCAAAGGAAATGCAAGAAATTGACAAGTTTGGGAAAAACCCCAGCTCTGAATAAAATAGCTTTGTAACAGAAAGATTTCCTTGTTTCCATCAAACAAGAAAACAGGTATTATCATATTAACAAGATTATATTACAACAGCTAGAGGACACAACAGAGAGCAGAAACCTCCCCAAAAGAGCTTTATTTAGGTTCAAGATTCTCCTAGATGACCATGCATCAACTGCTGTAGGAATGAAAAATCTGGACAATGACTGAAAAACGTTGAGAGTGGAACCGTTGAAACTTATAAAATACCAGATTCAGAATTCAGAAACAAATTGCGTGGTTCCAGAATCTAGAAACACCTAAGTAGACTAGTTCGATAACTGTTCCTTATATCATCTTCTTTGATATGCGGAACCATTAAGATGTGAATTTAAAAACAGCTGTGTGATTAACATATCCTGTCATAGAGTATTACTTATTTCTTAAGAGTTATAAATAGGTGAAAATCTCGTTTAGTAAAAACAATTATTTTTTACTTGGCAATGATAGCTTGTTATTTTCCTTTACTCACTGAAAGACAAGTTTTTTTTTTTAAGTGGTTACCTGAAAGCTAACAAACTGACTTAAACATTTGTTGCAATATCTGTCTGTCTAAGGAACATCTGTAGACAAAAATTTTAAATATTTTGCATGTGTCTTCATTATACAGAAGTAGTCCATAGGTGTTAGATGTCATCCTCTGCAAACAAGTCTAAAAAAAAAATCTACATTTTTCCAAATGCTTCACAAACTTGATGCAAACTGCACTTTTAACTGATACTTAAAAAACTTGAAAGGATATGATTGTTGCAGAAGCTAGTTACGATTTCTAATAATATATATATATTTTTCTACATTTTATACTGCACTTTTACTGATGCTGGACTACAGCTAAGCTATAAAGAATTTAGCTGCTAAGAGAAGATCCTACTAAAATTTTCCTTTGGTAACAGTGAGAAACAAGATAGGAAGTACAATCTTTGCTAGTTCAGGAAGTGACTGACAAAAAATGAATTAAATTTGGATCACTGATATCTGGCAAAACACAGAAATCCTGTGTTAAACTTGAAGCAACAGCACTTGATAGCCATACAATACCATGAAATAAACTGAAGTAATTCTGAAGGTCCCATTTAGACAGGACCACTGCAAAAATACAAGGCAAGAATGAATAAGCTATTACCAACCCAGTGGAGTTTCTCCAAGAAAGAAGAAAAAGACAGTTTGTAACTCTAACAGTCTTGATATGTTTAAAGACAGAAGTTGAGCTGTAGCAAAATCCTCGTTTCTTACAAAAGAAGGATACCAAGGCAGCTAAATGACCAACATAGCAACTTCATTTTATTTATTTATTATTATTTTTTTAATTTTCCCCCTGGAAAATGTGCTCTGGAAGCACAAAAAACCCTTTCCACAAGGGCTTCTGGGACTCCTGTGAACAAGTTGGGCTCTCAGACAAGGGCTCAAGAGAGCTAATTTTTTAGATATTGGAAGTGTTTCTGTCCAGCTGAACAGCTGGCTTTCTCATTAGAAGAAGCAGTAAAAAGATGTATTTAACCAGGAAAAAAATATATGTTTGAGAAGTCCATAAATGCTCATTCAAGTAACCTACAGGGAGACTGAGGAAGAGACTCACTGCTTTGTGAACTACTTTAAGTTCCAGGAAGTCTCTTGGAGAGAAGAAACCAAATAGGAAAGGTAGCCTTTCAGAATGAGGAAGAACAATAAATATTTTGTTTAAATATTAAATACATGTTTAATCCTCCCCCTCCTCCCCCTTCCTTATTGCAACTGAACCTACCCACAAGATGTACAAATCATGTCAGGTTTCCCAGAATCCAAAGTTATCCTCCAAGAGTCACACACAATAAGGATTTTCTCCACTGAATGTCAGTGCAAACCAGATGTTTCTTACACAGATGAGGCAGCACAAAACCAAACTGGTAACTCACTTTTGAAGTTCCCACAGTACTCAAGGAACTAGTTACGATATTCAAGGAACTGCCAAAGAAAACTCAGAAGCTGAATGTATATACCTTGAATTTCCCATTACATTTGACTCTCCAAGCATAGATACAAAGAAAAACAAAGAACACTGATGTAGAAAACTGCAGCAGCACACTACAGCAGAGTAAGTTGTCAGTCTTGTACCTTCCTCAGCTTGTATCTATCACAGTGCCTGCAGCTGGGAGCAGAACTCTACACCTGGTCACTCTGCACGTGTAAGGTGGTCAAAGTACTATTCTCTGGACCTCAAGCCAATGGGCACAGCATGGCTCACATGCATATTATAGTTGTTCTCTCTTGCCCCCAAAATGAGGTGGTACCATCCAAAATGCTTAGTAGGCAGTTACTAAGCTATTGTAGCCCTGGACTCTGCCTAGGCACTGTCTGTGCGAATGACAGCTGGCACCCACTAAAACTGTGCTTGGGACTGTGCTAACTAATTAGCTGCACAGCCTACTGTATGCCAATGCTTATGTTAATTAAAGGTCTTATTAATACTGTTGTTACTATTACAGTAACACTGTGTTCCACTTCAGTGCAGAGCTGAGAATATAAGGGTGCTTTGTTAAAAACTACACAAGCCTCACAGTGCTCATTCAGAGAAAGACATGGGTCTTATCCAATTTACAAACTAGGTGACTGTGAAATCAAAAGACCATACAATTGCTTTCTCTTCAATGAAAGGACGGTAAAGAATAGCCAAGACAGCAAGGAAGCCAAGAAGTAAAAGACAGCCAAGAATGAGGAATGAGACTTCTGATTCTTATTGCTCATATTTAGTTGCTGGTCTGCTATGTATGATGTTAAATTACTCATCACTCTCCCAGGTAAGGAAGACATGCACTCACAAGAAAGACATGCACTCACAAGAAAAGCTGTGTCTGAGAAAAAAGGGTTATCAAAGCATTCATACACTCATTCAGAAGAGCCAGCTAATTGACAAAAGTATGCGTCTGTAACGCATTTTCATGTGTAGCTAGCAGATCTTCTCCCTTACATGCCACTTCAAGAATTCTGCATGGGGAACACTGAGCTGCTCAGTATAATGTAAAAGACAGGCCTCATTAACTCTTGGACATCTTCTCATTTCTTGGTCATAAATCCTATTACCTTGTATTACAAACTGCCATAAAACTCACAGAAAAAAGATAATTTATGCTCAGTGTACAGAAGCTAATGTTTCTGTACTCCTGAGAAGCACACTACCAGAAAATGAGAAAGTATGTATGTGAAACCTTAAGCCATTTGTACTGAGCATGGCTAGCATGATAAACATGACTCTAAGGGCCTAATGCTCTTCAGCCAGGATATATTCTAATGGTAATTGATATTACTAAAATTTCAAGCATAAAATGTATGGACTGTTACATAAAATACCCTGCTCAGAGAAGTGGTTACTCCTTATTAAGAATTCATGTTCCCTTCCCCTATAGGACCCTTCCCCTCCACTACAGAAAGAAATGAGGTAACTATTCAGTGCAGAGAAACTCCCCCCTGGTCCCCACCTCCCCATTTTTTTTTCCTTTTTAAAATTTCAGACATCACATTAGACGGTATTTTAGAGAAAGCATCACCTCCTGGAATTCTTACATAGTCTCCATATTTCTGACTCCAGTGTACTTCCTTACAGCTTTCTTCGCTTTCTATGCCACAACGTTTTTCCCAATATGTTTCAAAAACTTGCACTGCCTGCCTATAACCCAAGAAACTCCTGCATAAAAATGTGATTACCCTTACACTCAGTACATGGATAATATTATTGGTTAACAAAAAAAGGCTTTGTTGACCTGGTCCTCCTTTCTTGGTAGTCTGCAGTGGATTCAAAATTAAGACATTGTCCTTGCTGTCTTTCTCTTTCAACCTGAAAACTTCTAGCAAGACTCCAACCATGTTTCCTACACCACTGTGTACCTTTACAGGTGTATTATTATTTTTTTTTTTTCCTGTGCCCTTCTATCTCAACATTCTAATAATGTGGAATAACACTATTTCAAACAAATTACTTAGTAACTTTTTGTGTACTTAGATATAGAGGGCAGACCTTTTAAGCAATCTTAATGCTGACTTTAACACAACATTGCTTTTCATTGTTGGTTTAAACTTGTCACTGTCATTATCTTCAGTCAACTGTCATGGTACCTCCAGATAATAGTATTAATCCTGTATAGTTCAGATAAAAATCAAGTGAGTAGTTTACTCATAGGGACAAACAGGAATCCCTAGTGTGGAAGTACTCTTTTTTTCCTATGGAGTCACTCACCGAGTCATCCCTTTAGTTTCTGTATTAGTAGCTAAATATTCAGCAGCTTGATTTGCTATTCCTCTTTGTATCCTTCCTAGGGATGTTATGGGATTACAAATTTCACTGCTCTATCTAAGTATTTTAGCTTCTGCCTAGGTACATATGATATAGAACCAATACTAATCTCCTGCTATAGTGAGCAGAGGGCTAATGTTATTCTGAAGCAAAAATATGCTTGTATTTTGCTCATATCTTATCCAAAGAATCCAATAAAGATCAGATTCTTCTTACCCAAGAGAGAAGGATTTCAGATCTACATTTTATAGGAAAAGCAAGATGCTCTTAACTTTATCATTTGCATTAGCATTTGGATCTCAAAACTTTGCTTCATTTGTTGCACAGTTTCCATACTTGCATTCAAAAAGTCAGTTGGTCTCCCACTGTGTTCAACTCCCACCTACTTTGATTTTAAAATTACACACAAGAGAAGACAAAGAGAGGGAATGCCATGAATGTGGATGTTTACAAGAGAAAAATACCATGTTGAACTCCATAGGAAAAAAAGAGTACTTCCACACTAAGGATTCCTGTTTGTCTTTATGTGTAAACTACTCACTTGATTTTTATCTGAACTATACTAGTATCTGGAGGTTCCCAGGACAGTTGACTGAAGATACTGACAGCGACAAGTTTAAACCAACAGTGAAAAGCAATGTTGTGTTAAAGTCAGCATTAAGATTGCTTAAAAGGCCTGCCCTCTATATCTGCCTTTTATTCCTGAACGCTAGAAACAGCCTGAAGTTCCAGATGTCAGTTACCAGCAATGCAGATTGACAGCCAGGGATGGTAGAAAATAATATCCTGTGGAACTATCCCCACCAACAAAAAAGTTAAATGCTTCTCATACAGCATGATAAAAACAGAACATAAAAAAGTTTCCAGCAAACCCAAACAGTTAGAAACATCAAATTTATATTTAAATACACAGATCATTGTTTTTTGTTTTGTTTTGTTTTTTTTTCAAGTTGCAAAGGGGTTAATTATTCATTGAAGACTCTTCTGAAAGCAACCTTATGCATGACTAGGAAAACTTTCTCTAGGGAACCTGCTTTGGCAGGGGGGTTGGACCCGATGATCTCTCGAGGTACCTTCCAACCCCTACAATTCTGTGATTCAGTGACATTTCAAAGTTCACTAATAGAAAAGATGAATTAAAAGAATGAGTAGCCTTTCCAGTCCAAGTAAGTATTTTGTAAGCTAAATTTGGAATTCTTCACCTTATTTCAGCTCTTCAGCATGTTCTTAAAAGTATCCTAATATTAATTGACTGTGGCCAGTAAAGTGTTGCACCCATAGACCAACCACATGTGAGTTACTCCTCACTTCCAGAGTTTAACCACAGTTATCCTTCAGCCCTACTTCCCCCTCACTCTGCTGCCTCTAATCATGTAGCATTGCAACTAATGATCACAGTTATTCCTGTCCATACTGGCAAATGAGCTCCTGCGCCTACAGTCTTTCCTGCAGACACAGTGCTTAAAAGTTGTTAATACAGCATTTGCCCCTGTGGATTTAAATCTATAATCTCATAGAACCTTATTAATTCTTTTCTCAAATTACACTAAAGCATGTGTGGTGCAGGGTTTTGTCAAATTTATCTGTGAATGTTATTTATTTTAATGAAATACGCTGTCTAAGGTAAAATGGAAAAGTTAGTTAAGTGTCTAGAAACCCTGACATCAGGAAAAAGATATTTCCAAGCAAATGAACTGCTGTTAGAGAAGACTCTTTGATGCTTAGATTTGCCTTTAATTTAAAACTTAGAAGCAGAAGCCCTGCAAGATCTTTTGTGTGTGTTGTTTTATGAATCAATAAATGGAATAAGACCTGAAACCACACACAAAAAAAATTCATCTTAAATAAATTCCCTTGCTGATCCTCACTGGATCCACATCATAATGAACTGCACTACTCAGACCACATAAGAACTCTGCCTGACATGTTTGTCAGGAACTCCCTTGTATCTTCATCTTGTAGCTTTGTTTCTCATACTGCAGATGTCTGTATTGCTACTCAACATGCAAAGGGCTGCATACTAAATTTAAACTTACTGGAATCTAATTAAAAAGTTTAAAGATGTTTTCTTCATTTATAATCAGAATCCCAGACTTACTCAGATTTAGCTTTCCTCCCCTTTTAAACAAACCTATCCTGAACAAACTAAAAATGATCTTTTCCAAGGCAGGAGTGCAGAGCATATAATTTGCTGTCCACTGCTCTGCAATATATTTTCAATTTAGGTTGTGTCCCTATAGATTACAATTAAGAAAATGAGCAGTTAATAGTGCCAGACCTACAGGATGAGGGGAGATGGAAGGTCAGGTGTATTATGAAGTAACTTTTCACAGCACTTACAGGTTGAAGTAGGTAAATCAGCGAGCACTCATGGATAACTATCACTGGAAAAGGAGTAATATTTGTTGCATGAAAAAGTGTTTCCACTGATGCCATTATTTGGTCAAAGCGTCCTCCAAGTCCACCCAAAGCTACAATCATATCGACCTGAAAGACAAAACAAAAACAGTCAGAGAGAACAGCCACCAGGATACTTTCACATGTGATCTCTGGACCCTGAAAATGAAAAACAGAATCACTTTATGAAAATAAAAAAGAAGAAAAAGAAAAAAGACAAACTACCGACTAGACAAAAGTAAATTTCAAATACAGACATTTCAGCCAAGGAGTAATGGCTTTAAATTAAAAAAAGTTTTAGATTAGAGGTTAGGATGAAATTTTTCACTCAGAGGATGGTGAGGCACTGACACTGGTTGCCCTGAGAAGCTGTGTATGGCCCATCCTTGGAGATGTTCAAGGCCAGGCTGACCTCCTGAACACCTCCTTTGGGCAACCTGGTCTGGTGGGAGGTGTCCCTGCCCATGGCAGGGGGGTTGTAACTGCATGGTCTTTAAGGTCCCTTCCAACCTAAAACATTCTATGATTCCTTCCATTACTGATAAACTTAGAAGTGTAAGACTGTAGCCCAGGCCCGCGCCAGAGACTGGAGTACCCTCTTGCTTGAGCCCCAGGCCCACAGAGAGTGTGGCCTGGCTGCTGGCCACAGGCCCGGAGCCCGCCTGCCACTGCTGCTGCTGCCCTTAGCTCTTGATCCTCTCATGCTCCAACGAGCCCCTGCATGCTCTTTATTTTCAATAAGCAGAAAGGGAGTCTTGAAAAACCTTGGTTAAGATTTTTCAGATCCTTACACAGGTTACTGAGTGCAAAGTATTATTATTATTATTATTATTACTTCCATAATGCAGATCAGTTATGGAAGTAATTGTAATTTAAAAAGCTACCACTGAGTAAGTCATATCTGGAGCCCTAACACAACGCAGCTCTAAAGCTTTTAGAAGCTGCATTGACAATGGCCATCTGTTGAAGTTTCCAGCTTTATAGGGCTTAAGTCTATGGCCACGCTGATTACATGAAGTTTTACTCAACCCAGGAGTCACATAATGGTGTTCAGTGTATCTGGAATGATGCATTAATAACATCGGCTTCTATTTTTATTACCAGGGCTAGGGCTTTATGATTCTGTTGAATACTGGTTTGCATGAAAATTAAGCTCTTTTCCATTTGGTTAAGAATTACACCATCTTTCGCATCACTACCAGGAAAACACTAGAAAACCCAGGCTGAATCAATATAGCATGTTATATTAGCAGCAAACATTAAAAAATATATATATATTATTGTATTGCAGAGGGCACATATTTTCTGTGTGGATTACAGATCACACAAAGCAAACACATGACTAACAGAATATGAATGGTAGGAAAACCTACTCTTAAACAGAGACAAAGCAGCAAAAGGTAGAAAGAATGTGTCCCCAGCTAAGCCATAATATATTTCCCATTTTATTGATTCCACTGTAGAAATAAACTGCTTTTGTTTGGCTGCTGCTGACTGTGATTAAAAAAGGTGGATCAATTATCTGAAAACAATATTACTGAAAAGACCCACCACCACCAGTTCCCTACCAGTCAAGTACCAGTAAAAATGCCCTCTACCCTGATGGAGGCCATAAGAAAAAAATGCTACATTAACCTAAAACCATGGTGAAGTTAAGGGGGCTTTGCAAAGGATGAGTAATTCATATATATGGTGTTTTTCTTGTGAGTAATGGGACTAGAGCTTAAAAATATTAGCCCAGTTGATCCAGCCTTCAAAAAGCTGAGCAATTATTGTATATTTTATTGTATTGTATTATTGTTTCCTGGTATATATATATCTCACCATATATCGTTTTAACTTGTTTGTTTCAGCTTCGATATTTTCTACAGTTTAATGTTAAGAATGAAGGAAACAGAGAGTTCACACTGACTGTTAATTAAAATGATGCAATAACATTCTGAATGTGTCTTCTTTGCCTTGTAAAACTGTCAGCACGTCAGACAAGTTCTGCTCTATTATTCGCACACGTGTACTTACCACAAAGTACAGGACATATCTGAGACAATGAAGTGCTCACTGACTGCATCCTTCTGTGATATAGCGTGACTACTGCAAGTTGAAGAAAAACATAACCAAAAAATACTTCTGCATCTTGAAGTCTGACAGAAGTGATCCCAAAATCCTACTCCTTCTTCAGCAGCAATAGCAAAACAAACTTTGGGATTGTTGCCCTCAAAATCAGAAAACAAATTCAATCTAGCATGGAGCAGATCTGTTGATAAGGTGTTCATTAAAACAGAGGTTTGGGGTTGTGGTATGCTGGGAAAAGGCTAATAAAGATACCCTGAAATGAAATGTAATTATTATACAGGGTTTGCATGGGTTTGTGAAAATGAAAAATACAAGTATATGACAGGTATGGAAACAAAAACAGACGAAGCATCCAAGGGACAGGCAGGGAGAAAAGCTAAGTTCTGCACTTGTGTGACAGCAGACAGTCCTGCCTTTCACCAGAGAGTTCTGGCAGCAGTGACAGGCACTCAGACATTGTGGGACTTTTAAAGCCTCTGTTTGATGGTTTAGATATACAATACACTTTGTTTATTTAACAAATACACAAAGGGTTTAGTACAGCAAAACCTTAAAAACCTTTTCATCCTAAAACTATCACCTCCATTCAAAAAAAAACCAAGCAAACAAAAACCCCAGGCTAACAAAACAATCACCTCCTTCCCTGCAATCTCTGCTCCTCTCACTCCACCATGCACTTAAGAAAATGGATGCGCCATGAAAGCATATACATGACTCTTGGCCATTCCAGAATGTAAGACAAAGAGAAAGTAAATACCAAAGCACAGAGCATTTATAGATTCACATACTTCAGAGAAAAGGCCATTCATTTTTCTAGTATGATTTGCCATATAACACAGACTACAGAATTATATCCAGCTACTGCTAATCAGCTCAGCAGGTAGCATTTGACTAACACACTGTACTTCAATTGAAATGTCCATGCTTCACTTAAACGTCCTGTCAGCAGTCCCTTTACACGATTTGTTTTCACACCGCGCTATTCATTTCCTGAAAAAAGGATATAAAATTTGAAATAACTACAAAGAACAGCTTAGATCATTTTGACCACAGTGTAAAGGGGGCCATATTCTCTTAGACTATCTAAAACCTGACTTAAATGAGTTGCACAGCATTTTTAAGAGCTATCAAGCTTTAATTTAGAAAGAGTTAGAAAGAGTTTAGTTTAGAAAGAGTTTAATTTAGAAAGATCTAAGGGGGGGATTAAGTCATATTTAAATGATACTTACACATAAGCATCTCTTGAAAAGGTGTTAGAAGTTGCTACCAAACATCAGGGAAACATCAGTTTAGCATCAGTTAAACGGAGAGGGGAAGCATACAGAAATATTACAGCATACTGTACATGGCAATTCAGACACTTGGATGTTTCTTCCCGCCCTAATTTAGAGCAGGCTGTGACCTCGGGGAGCGGAGTCTGCCACCATGTCAAGCTGCTCAGCCTCCTGCTCCCACTCTCATGGAGACTGCTGAAATGCGCCATTTGCTGTAAACTGGTTGCAGGCTTGCTAACCACTCTTCTGTGACAACTGGTCCCGCTTCTTTCTGGCATGGATGGATTAAATACAAAGAGGATTTTCCTTATAAAATTGATGAACACATATTTGAGGAGAAGGGTGAAAGGACAGAGGAAGCTGGGCACTGCCCAAGGTAGGTAAAACGAGTACAGTATCTAGCTTGTAATGTGAGCATCACCATGACATCTAAGAGCAATGTCAAAGGCTCAAGCTGACAGCAAAGGATGCCCATTCTTTTCAAAACTGTGCTCATTACCTTCAAATTCTCTCCCCAGGGCAAGGTTAGGGCTCTGGACAGACAACTCAAAGGACTTTCTTCCACACGAGTTCAGTTTCAGCCAGACGATTTCCAAACAAACATGCCTAAGTCTCAGAGGAGTGACTACATGAAAGGGAAACATTTACTGACAGCAAATAGTGGCACTGGAACAAACAGTGAAAAAGACCACCCCTAAAGGAAAGAGCAAAGGCAAGAATAACCGAGACGTTGTAAAAGCTCTGGAGCCATAAATAAAGCTTCCTCCCTCTGAGACCATGGAAATCATCCACTGCTAATACCCAAGATATTTCTGTGTCAATTACAGATCTGATACCATATTCGATTTGAACACTACTTCTTTTTTTCACCTTCTCACTTCACTGGTATCTTGTCAACCTTCATGATCTTTCTTAATTTCCTACCATTCATAAGCCTATTGCTTTAATTGAAAATACTGGAGGAAGATGATACAGAGGATAAAATTACTGTAGCAGCATGCATATATTGAAGTATATTACATGCTGAAAAGTAAACAATTAAGTTGTGGTGTGAATTCTATGTTTATTATTCCTTTATCATTACGGCATGTTATCGATTTCAATCAGTTTACAAGAAAAGCCTTTTCGGTTCATAATTTTGATGACTCAGGATGTGGTTTGAAAATCCAGATGTATCCTTTCTGGTCTGTGCACTGGTTTTAGTACTGACAACTTTAAAACGCAGCAAGCATTTTCCTTGATAACAAATGAGCCAGAGTAGATTTCATCTCATTCTCCCATAGGTTTATTAGTTCTTTTGTGCTGGCCAGAGCACAGTCATTTTATTTTATTTTTTATCATCCACAAAATTGCAATGTAAATACAATGAATGATTAAAATCCCCCAACCAATGTCAAATATATAGTAAGATACTGTCAGTTTTAGTTGATTATACTGGCTTTCTTTTTCAGTGTTTTACATAAAAGGTATGCCATTTATTTCCTATGGGAATGACATGCACAGTCACACAGCAGCATGTGAACTTTGCTCAGGTGGGATACTCTTTACTCTAGCAGAAATGTGCTTGTTGCTTTAGCTATCTGACTCCTCATGGGAGCAAGAGCTCTCAGCCAAAGGCTGTCATCTTGTCTGTTTGCCTCAGATGATAGCCTTCAATCAGCTTCATTGTCACCCCACCGATTCCCTAATCTTCATATTATATTATTCTAGGTCAATTGTCAGCTCCTGCACAAAGCATTTCTTGCTTTTGTTCATTTTCTTACATTTTTATCTGAGCACCTTCTCTGTTTGTAAACCTTTGTATTTCAAGTGGGAGGTTAATTCTTTCTTCTAATACCAACAAATATGCAGATTGCACTTGTCTGCTTAAAACATATAACACCTGATAGCGAGATGGAACAGGAAAAGGTAATCTTGAAATCCAGCCACAGGCCGGAGTAGAAGGAAATGCTTTAGTCTTAGTTCTACTGTTGTCTTGTGTTTATATCTGTGTCCTGAATGACTCAGTTTCAGTGCTTTGGCTTTGCCATCTCCTACAGGTATATGGAAAGTCTGTGGGTATATACCACATCATCCGGCATACATTTTGTGGAACATAAACTTCATAATCTTTGACTTTAGGTTTCTGCAAGTACGGAAGAATAACTTGTGAAATTCACATGAACTAGATCCCAGGCAATTTGAATTTGACTGCTTGCTCTTGTGCTGAATATTCGTGGATGACCTTGATCAAGCAGTACTCCCTGTGCCTTGGGGAGAGTAAGGACAGCAATTATGCCTGCTCTACTACTGCTGCTCAGCTGGAGTGCAGCTCTACAATGTGTGCTGCGTACAAGATCAGGGTCATTGGAATTCCTTATTGCCTTAAACTTTCTGGGTGAAGTATCCCCGCCTGACACCCTTACATGCCGTTCTAAGTAGGCAAAAGTGCACTAAAACTCTCAGAGTAACCTGCTCACTGAGGCTTGGAGGAGAACATGTTCTGGTTTTGACCCTGATGTGTTTATTGTGTGCATGAACAACTAGGACTATCAATCATGTGTCTTCTGCAAACTTTATACACACTTATTTCAAAACAGCATGTAAAGACACTCACATGTAGTAAGCTATCCCAATTTAGCACCTTACTGCTCCCATGGCTGAACCACTGACAGTGGTGTGTAACTGACAGTGTGTGTGTTGTGGTGTCACCCCCATGGAAAAGTAAAACCCATTGTTGTAAGCTATCATGTCTCTAAGAAAGCAAGCCCTGGATTTCTATTAGCAGCAATGCAAGAGACCCTCAAATGATTATGCTAAAATGGTCTAGAAAATCTCTTTAATGATCCCATATTCACTCGTCTCTAGTGCCAAAAGCTGTGTTTGGCACATGCTGTGCTTTTAATTTCTTTGTATACTGCCTCCAGGAGTAAAAAAGAAATAACAAACTAACTAAAACCTCCCATCAATGAACAACTCAAGGGAGAAAAAGATATCCTATCTTCTCCAAGAGAATCTGTTCTTTGTGAGCTTTATATTTCACATTTCACCTAACTCTGATTGTCAGCCTTTATTTAAAAGAAATCCGGAGCATAATCCAAAGGTAGCATTTGCAAAGTCTCCAGCTGACTGTGTATAAAACCAAAAGCATATATATTTTTAATACCGTAGTCTGTTTTCTTTCAGATTACTATCCAAAAGCATCACTACACCTGAGCGCACTAAATCTGTATTTAAAAACACAACCGACCAGCAGGTACAAAACAGTATCCTCCAGAATGGCCTTCCTTCTCCTCTCCTCTGACATGCTTCCGTCCTGTGCCAAGGCCAGCAGGACAGAACAAGCACAACCCACAATGTCCCCTCAACCCTGCACCACTTGCAGCTCGAGCCAGCCTGAAGCCCACACTGAAGGCTGGACATAGGGGTAGGCAGAGCACTGCGCAGTGAAGGGCTTCTTTGCTGGTAAGGCTCTCCCTAAAAGCTTCTGTTATTTCCCCAGGGGGACCACGGCTCCTGCTGGGGCATGCTGGCAGAGATATCCTCATGCAGGAAGGTCCCCACCCACTCGGGACCTCACCGCTTAGAGATCCTTTATTTTCTCTCACCGTCACAAAACTTCCTTTCCCTTCACATTTTTTTTTTTGTTTCAGTTCCTGATCAGACACTGGCCCAAGATCCTTGGAAAGGTTACAAAGGAGGTAAACAAATGCGTCGTATTTCCAGGCAGTGAGGTAGATTTTCTATAAAAAAAAGGTTATTCTGTGAAATGCTCTGCCAGCAGCCCACAGGTATTTACAACCATATGAACAGAGAAAGCCAACTTTAACACTATGACAGATGAAATATTTTCCTGTGGCTTTTTAAACCAAATGAGTTTTTTTTTCTTTTAAATTCATGTTCTGCTTATTTTTATTTTCATTCTGTCACGCTAAATTTAGATAACAAACATTTTTAAAGGAAAGCATTCTGCACAGAACACAGAAAAAAAAAAAAAGAAAGAAATAAAAATCTCCATTTCCAAAGCTATGCCTTTTTTTTTTTTTTTTTTTTTTTTTTTTTTTTTTTTACTTCATCTGAATAAGAGTTAATGGCTCAGGCTAGCTAGGCTGAGGCGCTCTTCCTGCATATTTTAACATTTAGCAATGAAGTTTGTATAAAAGACACCATAAATAATGCGGAGCTATACTGAATCCTTATTCTCTTACAGCAACAACACCGAGGAGATAATGGTAAGAGAGACATTTGCATCTAACTAGGAGGAGATGTTAGCTCTACTGTTTAAAAAGTTTAAATTTGGGTTCATACAGGTCTGAGGATGTCCTGACAGGTCCCAGCAGAGCAGTAGTATTTTCAACTGGTCTCAACATTAATCTTCATGATGAACAAGGGGATAATAGCCTGTCTTATTATACTCAAGGGTCAGATATAAGACCTGAAACTAAAGACAGAAAAATTTCCTCATGTCTCTCAGGCCCTATGCTACAAATGGTTTCCCTTTTGAGTGATTTCACTGAATACTTGGGCAGTACATTTTTTTTTTTTCTTCATGGGAGTACTGATTTGCAGGAAGAAGTCCTAAATTTATACATTTGTTTCTAGGAGGCCAGTGATATTCTTATACTGAAGAAAGTAGGTTAGGATCTTGGATGCCAATTTTCCTTTTCAGATTAGGTTCAGTATTTATAGGAGGTAGGCTAAACATAGCCTGAATAACGTCAGCTTACATTCATTACGAAATCTATTTTTTTTTCCACACTGTCCTCTAGACCATATAAATATATCCATGCACTTAAAAAGAAATGTAGTGTGATTTCTTTAAACTGGAGGCACTTGTGAAGCTGTAAACATTTTACGCTCACATTTAATTTGCACAAATATTGAGCTTTAATTGTTCAGTGTTTAGCTGTTCAGTTGTTTAAAAGGGAAGCTCTACAGGTATACTAAGCAAGCTGGAGACGCCATCCCCAAAGCCATCCCCTTAGCAAGATTTGACACAGTCAAATTAAAATGTAACTGATAAAAAAAGAATAGCACTGAGCATCAGACATGGAAAAGCCTGGCTGCCAGAGCAGCTCTGCTGCTTAGTCCCTTCAGTCTCTTCTGAAAACTTGTGCTACTGCCTTTGTCAGACTGGGAACACTGCATGGGCTTCCCAAGCATCACCAGGCTGCCTCACGTTCACAATACTTGTGAAGAGCATGAATTGCTCTAAGTCTCATCCCCTTTCCACTCATTCTTGAACACTGCTGGTGTCAGCCCAGGTTCAGAAGCAAGGGACAGTCAAAGAACTGCAGAAGACAGAGAGGCCTCAGGACCACAAGGTCCTAAAGCACTTCTGTGCAGCACCACCCACGCACCCATACACTTTTACTATGCTACAGTCCCAGTACATTCCCCCCTGCCCCTCCTCCCCTCTAGAATATTCTGACCTAGGCAAGGAAAAGGTCCACAACAGCTTCAAAAGATCTGACCTGTACTGCAATTTCACTGTTTCTTCTGAGTATTCAAAGGCCCAATGTTACAAAAATGGGGAAAGAATCATGAAAACAAAGAACTTTCAAACCAGTAAGTATTTTTATATGCACTACTTAGGTTAAATAAGTTTCCCTGAGCAGGAAACCTTGAAGAGATGCCACAGAAAAAGATTAGTTTGTTGATTTGCCTACTGACTGAAGGACCAGATCAATGCTGTTTATGAAGTTCATCAATTTGTTCTCTCCAAAGCCATTTTTCTACACTTATAGATGTAGCAAGCTGCTGAAGGTATTTATAAAAATATCTAAAAGCCACAAAACTGTTATTTATTCCTGACAAGTATCTCAATCTATTAGGAAGATAACATCCTTGAGATGTAGAAAATGTACTGGCTATTATAATCTGCAGTTAAAATTTGCTGTACCAGCACAATTTTCTTAATATGCTTAATTATAAAGATAAGCTTACATCTCATTAACCAAACAGAATTTCATAAAAATACTAATAACTTACAGAAGGGATGTTTCCTAACATCACAGTACTCATATTAAACAGAAAAAAAAAAATATTTTCAAATTTTCTATGAGCATCTCAGGCAAAAAACTGAGCTCTTGGTCCTCAAGCTGCAGAGTAATTCCTGGTGTCGAAAGCTATGGCACTTCAGGATTTCCTGCAACAGCTTCCATCTCCAAGACTTTGTCAGTACAAATGCAACAGCCTTTTGAGAATAATGGTATGTTAATGTAGCCCATCACTTTTCCAGCATGGACGCAGTTACATCAGCAATTGCTACTATCGGGGAAGCTGAATAAACTCTGCTATTGAAGGCAAAAGATGCTGGATTAATTTAAAAACATGGTAGGGAAAAAAAGTCATGCTTTCTATCAAAAATAGTTAATACACAGGACAAAATTGGTGATTGCAAATGGAATGGCAAGCCACCTGTAGTAACCTCATGTTTTGTATTTCAAAAATATTTACCTCATGGCTAAACTGTGAAAAGGGTAGACTGTTGTTGGAAACCTTGGATTCTGAATAGATATCACAGTCTAGCTAATGAGTAACCTCTCCATTCCCCAAACTGCCCAAATAAACTGTGTTTTCCCCCTTTGTTCTTCTCCACCCCAAAGTTTGACATGGGGTTTATCTGTGTTTTTAAAATAACAAATGGAAATCAATACAGTCTCCATCAATTTTGTTCTGCTTCTGCCTTTTTTCTTTAAATTATCTTCAAAGACTAAATACAAGGCCCAGTAGAGTATTCAAGCACTGCATACAAAAAATTCAGAGTACATGATGCAGTATGTTCTTGCAGACATCCATTTTACATTAAATTATTTAACACAAATGCCTAAGATTTTTAGTGTCTCTTGATGCCCAGTTAGAGGGGAACACTAGTAGACAGCCTGCTCCCTTCACAAAAGATTAGGGTGTTTCTGATATCCTTTATTATAGAACTGTACTTTGCCATACCTTCACAACGGGAGGCCTTAAAATATTTCCACAGTAGGTTGGATAGTAGGGTAGGTGTTGCATTTCTGGAAGGTGGATTTAGACCTGAAAGTCAAAATGGTCAGCAGTCAAGGATATGTCTGTATACCCTACAGGATGGATTTACCCCTGCTGAAAGTTATTATGAGATTCTACACCTTAAAGTGGGAATTCATAGGAAACACTTTAGATCTGGTTGTTTCTGACAAGAAAGGTTTATGAAGAGGATTTTACTATTAATAACTTATGAAAATCTTTTGATATAGAACTTGACAGTGTAGAAACCTTTTATAAATGTATTTAACTTCCCTTAAATATATCTCATTTGCATTTTCTATTCTCCTCCAGTGAGGCATTAAGAAGAAAAATGCAACAGTGCCACCAAAACTGAACAGGTTTATTCTTAGCCCTGCATACAGACAGAGCCATAAACTTCATTCTCCTACTAAGAGCTGCACAGTCCTGCTCCATGCCAGCTTTGGTATCTTACAGACTGCCTCTCCCTCTGTTTTTGATAATCCCTGTTCCCAAATCCTTGTAATGAACCACCGGTCCTCATTCCTAGGCTTTCCTTTAACTACCATTCCCACTGCTGTTCTTGGCACCCTGAGTTTT
Organism: Nettapus auritus; assembly: GCA_011076525.1. NCBI lineage: Eukaryota > Metazoa > Chordata > Aves > Anseriformes > Anatidae > Nettapus > Nettapus auritus. The sequence goes on along the minus strand of CM021766.1, from coordinate 56,903,383 downwards.
TTAGAAAATTAGAACTAGTGTCCCTCCATAAAATTACCAGCCACTAATGTGAGCAGCAAAATTTCAGTTCAGTCAGGAGCTGAAGCCAATATGTTAACTGTTACAAAAATGTCATGCCATCAAGAATGACTTCAACAGACTGACAAAACCAAAGACTGGTCAAACTGAGCCAGGTTACATCTTTTCCACATGGGATTGTTCTTTATGTCAAGAAATTCTTCTCTTTTAAATCATTAGATCTGCTTACTATGGCATTTTCTTTTCCTTCAGGGTCTTTTTCTTCGGGTAAAGACAAACCAGGGAGTGCTTAATATGCTGTTTGAACACTGCATAGCTGAAGTGGAACATCAACAGCACTTCATTGTCTTCTCTCAAGCACTTTATGAACACATGACTTCACTACATTAGGCTTAGTTTCCCTCAACAAAACAGAAAGTGAACTAATTTTACCCTTCCTATAAAAGGGCAAAGGGGAGAATGCTTGCATTCACTTAAAAGAAGTAATATCATAGGCTGCTGATAGAGTGAACCTTTAAAATGCAATTTTAAAATGGAAATGTTAGTATAGTATCCCTTTACTGCAATGGGTTTTTGAGAAGAGTTGCTTTGGATTTTTTCACCTTTTCATATTGACACTAATGCTTTTTTTATCAATTGAAACACACCAATACTAAACCACTAAAAGGCATTTAGTTTTCAATAAAATCCATTTTTTATATCTTCAGCTCATGTAAGCAAATGAGGTGCTTTAACTTTTAAACAGAAAAGATAATAAAGCTAAATGAAAAGTCCCGGAGCTTAGCTTTAAGACTAAATGGTATTTTAGATGAAACAGTTAAAGAACACAGAGTTTGCAACTCTGAGATAAAGATAATGGCTTAAATCTATCATTACATTATGCAGATTCTCCTTGGAGCTGCATAATTGATAAATACACTTCCACATCCTACTGGAGCCTGCTGCTGTGAGCTGGCTGAGTGAGACCAAGGAGAGTGTTATGGAAAGAGGGCACAATAAAGACCAGGAGCTGGAGGATCATCCCCAGCCGGACCACTACCATGTTGGGAGACCACAGACAAGTTGCTTCTGTACATCTGCTTTTTGATCTGCAAAACGGAGATAACGATGTTCACTTTTAATGTAAGATCTGTTGATCTCAAAAAAAATACTGTAAGCAAGTCTACCATTTCTGCCAGTTCAGATGGTTTCTTGAAATAGCTTGTGTTACATAAGAGAAAGTTAAGACCAGCAATTTGTATCAGAGAGAAATTAATGAAAATAAGTTTACTTGATGGTCTTGTAATGAAGAAACAAAAGTACTCACATAACTATAGAACAACAAAAAAAAGTGATTAAAGCAGTAAAACGAAATATGCACATGTAAAGTTGAATAGACCATTAACAAGGTAAAAGAAACAAATGTCAGAAATAAAGACAGATATTATGACATTAAAAAAATATCACATAGGGATAGGAAGGTATGCTGACAGAAAAGTTGTGGGTATATATAAACATACATGTACATGTGTGTACACATGCATACTCACAGTCATGCAGAAAGAGATATATTTAACAGCCTTGAGGTTGCAAAGAAACTTCAGGAGTCAGATTCTGTTGGTGGTACTTCACTGCTTCACCCATCCAACACAATTCAATTCACAAATGAATTAGGGCTGTGGAGAGGGAAAATTAAGACCAATTCTAACTTGGTCTATACAGCTTAGTACTGCTTGTCCTAACATTCACTGCAGTATGTGATTATAAATATACATAATTAGATGACTCAGATATCACAAAATGACCCCAATACTGCTTCCTGAATGACTTGGCTAAGCAAGCAAATTATGCTATTGCATTACACAGTGTAAACAAGAAATGAATAACCCTGAGGATTCAGAAACTTTCTAAGAGTTTTTCTTTGAGAAAAGGGAAAAGTAATAATGAATTTGGAAAATTATTCTATATGACAGAATTACTGCTGTTTGTATCAAACAAGCAATTCAAGAACTAATGAGGTGTTTTTTCTCCCAGATCTGTATCAGTAGGCTGTTAACTCCAGTTGTACCCTTCATTGTGGCAAAGGCGTTCCTAAGGCCTCTTTCCAAACTGAATTCTCAAACAACCAGTTAAATCTGAACTGACTTTGCAGCCTTCTCTTCTGTGGGGGCACTGAGCATCTGTCTCACTGTGTCTGTCACTCAGGTGGCCGCAGGCAAGAAAACTGTATAACATGATTATCTTTCAGTACTCTATTCCTCTGTTCAAAAGTTATTTGTTCACAAGTAATCTGGGTGAGTGGGAAGGAAGAGAAGGAGGAGGACAGAAGTGTGGAAATCGAAAACAAACTATCAAAACTGAATTCCTTTGGAACAAAATATTGCCCCCGTAAGCTCCCGAGAGCTCAAAAATCTCATTCACATAGAACTTCCATAGAGGTGACTGATAGATCAGAGTAGAAATTTTATCCATCCAGTGCAGCAGATAAATGATAACTTATTCTCTAACCAACTGAAGAACATCATCTGTTTCAAATACTTCAGCGTCTCACAGTTGAATTTCATCCAGACAAACTATGTCACAGGATTTTGGATCCAGGCTATACATTGAATTATAATTAATTTCCTAATTTAGCATATTGCTACCCAGAAAGAGCAGCCACACACACAGCATGACTGTAATTTTTTTTTTTTTCTACTAAAAAGATACTTCCCTTGTTCAGTAATTTCAACTATAAATCATTGGGAAACAGACTTATAGTGCCTCTTTGACATGTACTCTGGTTAAGTCAGCCAGAATCAGTAAAAATCAAAGCTGGAGATATATCTTTGTCCACCTGGAACCAGAAAAAACATATTTTACCTAGTTAATATTCTCAGTTAAAAGTAAAGCTTTTATGATAGTATTTCCTAAAGGAGAAAAAAATCCACTCTGTGACATGTAAGTTTGTACTTCAGGCCAAAAATGCAAATGCAGGTGAACAACTCTTTCTCTTTCCACTTTTAGACCCTGGACCTTTCTTCTCAGATATGTGTACTTTCTGAGTGACTGCAGAATTCCGTGGCAGCTTTCTTTTCTGAAGATATCTGCATTCTCCTCAAAGGTTTTAGATCTATGGCTAGAACAGTCATTAAGTGTTTCCTTATCACTTGATGCTTTCATGGCAAAATGTTTCCCATAAATATGCATAAATTAAGTGCAATTTTAGGTATTTACAGGGGCTGGAGTTTCAGAGAAGCCAAGTGATTGCATCCATTAACTGAGGCCAATAAATGTTGCAAATGCTCAGAATCTCTGTTACCGGGGAACCAGGCATCAAACTAAGCAGGGCATCATCAGGACATCCAAAAGTATCACCAACCTTCCTACTAATGAAGTATACTTAACACTTCTGATCATAGGGAAAATTTGAACCCTTCTACTTTATACAGTTGTGATACAGTTTTGTGTTCTTTTTGCTTAAGCTTCGCATATTAGTTGCTTAAGTTGAATCAATGACTTCCTGAAGCCCCTTATGTCAGAAAATGCAGAAAAACAAAAATAGAAATGCATGCTTTCGTTAGTGAGTATGAATTACCTGATAGCATCTTCTTATACTTAATGGAATAGACATCGCAAAAAAGAAGCAGCTAGCATTTAAGGAACGTAGTACTTAGTTTATAGATAACATGTCTGCTTTACTTCTTACACCTCTGAAAAACTGCATTTAAAGCAGGTCTCAACTACTTCTTAAGTATAACAGCATGACAGTGTAACTAAACTCAAGTCTTAGGTTTAGTGCGTTGGCGTGAACTCTACACAATTACTGCAATTACACTCTGGCTTGCACTTCACAAAACATCACAAAGGATTATAGTGCAATATCCTTTAACTAACTTATCAGGGCTTAACCTAGTAGAGCAATCAAAGAATTCCAAGTTTACAAATAGACTACTTACTGTTGAAACACATCTGTAAGCTGTCATGTTCCCACCGCTCTTATTTTAACCACACATTGATTATTCATTATAAAACCCCTTGTGATAGCTTAAAAAATGCCTCTGTAGCTGAGATTTGATAATGAACTGAATCCAGGAAACATTCAGGTTCTTCTTTATTCAAGGGGTAGTTATATTAAGAGGAAGCACCCTACTTGTCAAAGTCAAAACAAGTCCTAGGCGTAGGTAGCTCATCAGTTCCGATCACACTCATTATCATTCATGTTCTAGGTGGTAAGACACCCTGGTGTGCTTTTTTGATGACAAATGCATAAAATTATTTAATTAAAAAAAAATGAAGTACCAAAGAGCTTCCTGCCTCACATACAGATAGATAAGAGATGCACGAGGAACTCTCCCATCTCTGTTTACACTGATGGGAAAAAAAAAACAACAACTAATAAACAACAGCATGTAATGGGCGCTGTGCAACAGCACTCTGAAGTGTCACACGGACATACACCTCTTTCAGAAGACTAAGACAGAATCACAGAATCATCTAGGTTGGAAGAGACCTACAAAATCGCCGAGTCCAACCTCTGACCTAATACTAACAAGCCCTCCACTAAACCATATCCCTAAGCTCTACATCTAAACGGCTTTTAAAGACCTCCAGGGATGGTGACTCAACCACTTCCCTGGGTAGCCTATTCCAGTGACTAACAACCCTTCCAGTAAAGAAGTTCTTCCTAATATCCAACCTAAACCTCCACTGGCGCAACTTTAGCCCATTCCCCTCGTCCTGTCACCAGGCACGTGGGCGAACAGACCAACCGCCACCTCGCTACAGCCTCCTTTCAGGTACCTGTAGAGTGCGATAAGGTCACACCTCAGCCTCCTCTTCTCCAGGCTAAATAGTCCCAGCTCCCTCAGCCGCTCCTCATAAGACTTGTTCTCCAGACCCTTCACCAGCTCCGTAGCCCTTCTCTGGACTTGCTTGAGTACCTCCATGTCCTTCTTGTAGTGAGGGGCCCAAAACTGAACACAGTACTCGAGGTGCGGCCTCACCAGAGCCGAGTACACGGGGACAGTCACATCCCTGTTCCTTATGCAAGCCAGGATGCTGTTGGCCTTCTTGGCTGCCTGAGCACACTGCTGGCTCATATTCAGCCAACTATCAACCATCACTCCCAGGTCCTTCTCTGACAGGTAGCTTTCTAACCCCTCATCTCCCAGCCTGTAGCTCTGGGGTTGTTGTGCCTCAGGCGCAGGACCCGGCACTTGGCCTTGTTGAACTTCATACCGTTGGCCTCGGCCCATTGGTGCAGCCTATCCAGATCCTCCTGCAGAGCCTTCCTACCCTCGACATTTCAAAACAACCAGAAAAACCTGGGTAATTATGTATCAGCCTGGAATGAGGAAAGAAGAAAGAGGGAGTGGTATTGGCATTTCCATCTCTTGCTGCCTTGTTGGAAAACAAGTGATTTCAGGAAGTCAGTGAACTTTCCTATTCTGCTACAATAAAAATGGGAAAGGAGGAGGTTTGCACATGCCCTTCCATCTTGTGTGCTGTTGCTTTCATTTTCTTATAAGCCTCTTGCCCTCACTATTGGTAAGAGGATGTAACAGCTGTTTCCTCTCAGCTTTTTTTCACCCAGAGTTAGAGAGCAGAGAGGAGAGCTCAGCCCTTAAGAAGGAACGCTTCATGGGGAGAAAAGAACAGCAATCCCAAGAGCACATCTGCCATCAACTCATCATGTTGAAAGTCCTGATAAATTTTAACTTCGCATCTCAGAGAGATGAAACGAGGGCCTATGAAACAAACTATGGAAGGGGAGGGGGGGGGGAGGGGGCACAGTGCCTCCTTTGCCTTTCCAATGAAAGGAGCAGCTGACAACTCCATATGGTTCTTTTTAAGTTTAGTGCACTTCTCGCTCTGCAAAGGTTCCATTTGATTTCAGGGGAACCTTTACAGAAGGAGATATTGCTCACCATATGTAATGTTGGCAGGATAAGATTCCCCCTTCCAACTCACCTTTGGGAGGAGAGAAGAAGGAGATATGAACATCAAGGCTGAGTATGCCAAGACTTGAAAATATTTACATGCCAAAGCAGGACTCCTGCTTTGAACACCATCCACAACAACTCTTCTGCATTTTGGGTTGTTCATTAACAAAAATCAATACAAGCTGCCTTTTAAGAAAGCCAACACTTGTTTGTTGACACACTGGGTAATTTCTTTTAGCAGAAGCATTGATGTTTACAGGGTGTGCAGTAAACATGGCAAAACCTCAGAATGGCAAGGCTACAGAAAATAACACTTCATTTCAATGCAAACTTAAAACAAAAACCTAAGTATGTTGAGATGAAGAGTAATTATGAACAAGCAGGGATGTAGATGTTGTCTTTACCTGCAGGCCCTTCTCCTCTATCTTTCTCTGGAGTATCTGAAGGCACTTTGTAAAGTCTGTGAAATCTTGATCCATGGTCTCAATTAACTCACATCCCTAGTAAAGAAGCAGCAAAACAGAGAGAGAAAAATAAAATTCACACAACTTTCAGTTTTGAGAACTAACGCTTTCTTTGGTGAAATTAATTGCAGTTAACAACTCCCAAAGTGTCTGCATGGAGATAGAAGAATCAAGTAAAAGGCTATACCCTTACAGAGCCCAAAGACCCAGCTAGGTCCCAGCAGAACAAATTGTTATAAAACAACTCTTTGATAGGCACAGGAACAGATATTCCAAACCTACTGAGTATATTCGTGAGTTTGGATAAGCATGTTCTACGATATTCTGCCGGCTAGACAAATTCTGGTGTGGTGAGCTCTGGGTGATAAACAGCTTCCAGGATCAAGTTCCAGGAAAATGATCTCCTGCTCTGGTACTACAGTTACCACATTCCTGTCACATATATTGAAACGTGTATAAACGTATGTATATAAAATTTTCAAGTTTCCCCGAACCATTGAAGTTGTTAATTTGCAGTAATATAACAACAATCTCCTTGCAGTGAGCTAACATATATGAGAGCATGTTGAAGTGAAGAAGAGAAGAAGTTCAGACTTGAGTGCTAAAGCAACTCCCGAGCCTCTGATGAAGAGCTGAGTAAGAAAAAATGAAGTGTATCTACCACATAAAGTCACCACTCAAAGGGGCTTCAAAAATACCAAATACCCATACAGCATCATAAATTAAATGAGAACCATACGTGCTGGATTTAGAAGTTCCCTCTCCTATCACTTCAAGGTGCCCTTAAAAGCCTCCTAGCTTTTTCTTTATCTGACAGTTTTTATGTTTCTATACACCATAACAACTGATAAGAGAAAAACATTCAGAATACAGAATCTTTGCATGTGTTCCTGTGTATACAGAGTACATTACTTTGTTACATTAGGAAAAAAAAAAAACCAGAACTTTCAAGTTGCTTTTACCTCAGTGCTAAAAATAAAGATATAGAAGACAAAATTTCCCAGATCAGTGCACGGAGAGTTTGGTGGATTGCACACAATAAAATAATGATTCTCCAGTAGAAGGACATATACTATCACTGAAATGCTTCCCCACACAGCCAGAACGCATATAAAACCCAACACAACTGTCATGCAGTAGGGGATCTGGAGGAAGAGAAAGGAACGAGGAGGAGATAATGGCATGCTTTTTATTATACCCCTTTTTTTCCTCCCTCCTCAAAATCTTCTAAAAGGAAAAACGGTCAAAAGTAAAGTAGAAACTTTCTGATACCCCATGTTGCTCTAAATGCCTTCTCAGGTAGTAATAACAGGCCTGTTGAAGTGAAGCATGCTTTAGATGCATCAGCAGATGTCACCAAAGACATCCCTTTGCAGAAGCAACGTTGCTACCACCACAGAGAGGCTAGGGAAAATGCAACTGGAACTTGAATTCAGTGCTAAGTGTCAAAAAAAATTGAAGAGCTGCCATGTTCACACCTTCCCCAGGAATGGCCGAAACATAAAATTGGTGGAAGGAAAAGGGCCTCAAGCCAACTGGGGTCTGCAATCAATATGGGAGTTGTGCAGGGCCAGGCAGAGACACTGAGGGAGCCCAAGAAAGGTATAGGGATATTCTGGCCCATCCAGCAAGCTTGCAGTTGGACCTGAAAACTTCTGAAGTGAATTTGTTAATCAAAGCCCATTCTAAATGAAAAGATGTGTCATCCACTAAGAACAGGTTGCTCTCAGGCTCGTTATTGGCAGTGACAGTGGCAAGAGAGATTGAGCTGTGAGCAGCTATAAACACACAGAACCTCCCCAGTCTTGCACAACCAGCTTTTGAACAGTTCAAGAATGTGACAGATGCAGACAAAATCAACTGCGGGGACAGCTACTGCAGGGCATGGGAGAAGAGAGGAACATGAGTTACCAGCTCCTAAATTAGCAGTAGAGAAGGAAGTCTTTTTTCTTTTGTCGGGACCAGTCCTTGGCTCCCCGGTGCTGGCAGAAGTGGTCTATAGGTACTGATTTATAAATAATAGATTTAACCCCAACCTGCCCCCAGAACTTCTGAAATACTCTTTCCGTCACTCACTAACAAGCCTAATATCCTCCTTAGACAGTCACTTTTTGGCAGCTGCAGCTACACTGCAATTCTGCTTTCCACTCATGAAAGACCAAACTTACTCAACGTCCTGTGCTTTTAAGGTGATGATATACAACAGCTTAAATTCGTAGAATCATAGAATGGTGTGGGTTGGAAGGGACCTTAAAGATCACCTGGTTCCCACCCCCCTGCCACGGGCAGGGATGCCACCCAGGATGCCTTGGGCCTTGTCCAGCTTGGGTCTTGTCCAGCCTGGTCTTGAACACCTCCAGGGATGGAGCATTCACAGCTTCTCTGGAATTAAAACCTTTTCTTCTGTTTAAAAACATTTCACTTGAGGTTAGTTCTTGCCTAGCTTCTCAGGATGTTCTTTGATTAAAAAAAGTTCTTTGTAGCAACTATGTGTCACTTCCAAAGCAAGATAACTATAACATAGTGGCTGGAAGGCACTGTGGGTCATTTGCCACAGCTCCAGAAGAAAGCTGTGAAGTACCACACATGGACATTCCATGTTCAGCCCTGCCAGGGTGTATTCCACGTATTTGCTATAGAAGGCCTGGCAGACACATCACAGAAATATGATTTTCTAAACTTGTAAATGGGATGTCAAATGCACTATTTGTTATAAATGCAGGTTGCTGTACCCATGGTATTGATATCAAGATGGTGCTGTGACAGCAGGAGCTAAAAATGAAACAGTTCAGCAGTGGTATCCTAAAACCGTTCACTCACCGTCTGCACATTTGACACTTTATACAAGTACTACTGTAGATCACACTGAAAAAAAATGTTGACAGAGTGCCACCAGTAAAGCCATCAATTCCTTCAAATTAAACTGTGATTCTTCATTTTCTTTCCACATCAAACAGAAAACCAGTTTGGGAGCTGACAAGAGATTTTAGACCTGCTCCCTTTGCCACAATGGCAGAGAGACTGGCATAGTCAGACCCAAGGGAGGACAGGCAGCAGCACTCTGCCCATATCCTCTCTCTGACCTTGCTGGAATGACCGAATGTTCAGTTCATGTTCGCTGATGGTGAGTTTTTGGTAAATCTGTTACTCCTGACATAAAAAATCTAATATTTTATACCACAAAACTGGGTGACAGTTCAGGTGCAGTTCTTGTCAACCTTCGCCATATTCACAAATGACGAACATCTTCAAGACAGAGCTTTCTGATGCAGCCAGGGTTTAATGAAAGGATGCTACAGTAATTGCAAGATAGGCAATAATGGTTGTAGTTTTATAGAATCTGCTCAACTTAATAACATTAACCTTTGGTAAGAAAGTTAAAAAGCCAAGCAAATGTAACATTAAGAAAGGTTAGAAAAATCAATAACACACAGCAGGAAAGAAAACAATAGATTGCATCTGATGACGATATAACTTTGCTGAGTGATAGGATGAGGCACACACAGAATTAGACTTTGGCTGTTCTGTCTCATTATAGCAGTTATAGGAGGCACATTGCTAAAGAAGGAGGAGTGTGCCAGACACACATAATAGGATTATTGAACCCTATATTTCAGACAGACACTGAAACCAGACAGGTACTGAAATGTCAATCTGAACATCTCACTACTTCTACCGTTTTTAGAAATATTATGCATCACAGCATGCTGTGCATTTGAAGACAGTAGTGTGTAGATGTCCATTCCCATATGTCCTCATTAATCTCCGTAAAAGGAAGTTATGTTTGTTCTTTTTTTTTTTTTTCCTAATCTTTATAAGCATGAAAATATAATTAGGACAGAATATTTAAGATATCCTCATTTGCACTCTATTTCCAAGGCCCTCCTATGGCAAGACCTCTGAGTCTAGCTTTTGAAGCCTATGTCTGGCTGTGCTCAGCAAGTGCACCAGTGATATCCAGTTCAGTCTTTTAATGACTGTTGTTGAAGTAAGGCTCGATTTTGAGGTATCAGTCTCAACACAGATGCACTCATGTATAGTGTTTACGGTAGACAGAGGAAAATCATATATCCTGCAGCTAAAAGAAAAGAGACAGCTTATAGAGCCTCTCAAAACCACTGCACAGACAAACATTAAAGTTTAAGGAAGCTGTATAAATTAAATGGCATTTCTATAGACTCTCCTTTCGCTAAGCCCTACCTGCCGTCTCACCTAACAGAACACTAATGTACCCGTCAATCCCAGCACCTCACAGGCCTACTAAGTAACAGCTTAGTAACAGATTCACAGAATAATTTCAGTTGGAGGGGACTTTGGCAAGTCATCTAGTCCAACATTTCACTCGCAGTAGCTCAGACTAGCTCAGGTTACTCAAGGCCCTTTCCAGTCCATGTTGAGCTCCTACAAGGATGGAAATTCCTTAACTTCTCTGGGCAACCTGTTCCACTGCTTGATCACTCTGAAGTGGTCTGAAGAAGACTCTGGTTCTGTCTCCTCTGCCCTCCCAAAAGGAATGGGAACCCACTAATGTCATCTCCCCTTCTCTTCTGGAAGTTGAATGAGTTGGTCTCCCTCCGCCTTCTCTCATGCATCATGTGGTTCAGACTTCCCTAACGTACATTTCCCTTACGTGCACTATATGGGTATGCAATATTGCCAGCTCAGAGAACCTGACGGGGTCTGCAAAGAGGCAGAGGGTTTAGAGTTCTCTTTTTAATGTAAATTTCTGGCCCTGGGGAATTTCAACCACTTCACCTCCTGGATCCCTCTTCCATTTTTGCCTGCTTGAAGAAAAACTCCTAACATCTACAACCTTCATATATTAGCTGCCTGAATGTTTTCAACCCCCAAACATTTTTGCAGACAAATATGCAGACAAATATTTACACTTTGGACTGAAATGGATCCAAGACAAGTGCTGCTGTAGACAAGGTGCTGATGAAGAGAAAGGGGCCCCAAGGTCTGACTGCAGGTCGTGGACCAGGCCTAGCCCAGAACATAGATGTGTGGATGCATAATCAGCCAAGTTTAATAAATGACAGTCATTATGTTCTACCATTTTTTCTGTATTAGGGGGATGGTGTTTCGAGACCAGAACACTCTATCAATATCAGAAAGTAAACAAACAAACACACACCACCACCAAAAAAAGAAACAACTAGCTTGGGAAACATTCTGGAGGTGACAAGTCACCCAGACAGTGGCCTTCTTTACTGTTGGTCAAATGTTTCACAACTGATCCAGAACAATTGTCCCAGAAAGGAAACTGAATGCTAGCATGGGGTAGAGAGGGAGCAGACTAGAATGTTCCTGATAACATTTAAAAGGGGCAGGATTGGAAAAAGAGAGAGAACAAGACCCCCCCTAAGCTGCTGATAGTTATACAAGCTGCATAGATTTCCTATTAGCCATAAGTTACTGGAAACTTATGTACCAAGATGGCATCAAAACCATGGAGCTGGTTTACCTCTATGAACTACAAACCAGAAGGAAATTAATCAGTTGAATCCTTCTGCATTTGGGGAGTAGGATGCAAATACAGAAAGCAAAGCAGTCGTGTTCACTGATTTCTTTTGGTAGTTTCAAATACTGTTGAACAATCAGTATTGAAAAGCTTCTGTTCTGATCAGCTTAGTTATATGAATTGCCTTTTGATTTTTGTAGTAGAGTCCATAAAAAGGAAGTGTAATTGGAGAAAATGATATTGGATATTTAAATAGCCAAAAATACATAATTAAGTGAAATGCATTTTCTTTCAGTTTTTGCACACAAATTTGGCTGACCGCTTGGCATCAGCGCAGAACTAATACTGTACAGATTGCCTGGCCCTCAGTTCTGGGGTGGCTGATGATTTGACTCTTCCAATTGCACATTAGGTGGTGCTGCCATTCAGATCAACTACAGGAATTTATTAATCATGACGAAGCGTATGCACTGTAAGCCAAGTAACAGAGATCTACACCCCAGTGAGACACCCCCCAGAACAAACAAAGAATATCCATTTTTGACCATCACTTCTTTCTAACCATACGTAACATTGCTTGATTTATAAAGCAAGTATTGCCTGGTGGCATGAGACAAACCCAGTAAATATATGTAAACATATGCACACCTCTGCAAACCAATAGCTCCATGAACTTGTCAAATTTGACAGCGTTAAAAAAAGGGCAATGTACTTGAAAATTTGACTGTAACAGCTGCAGCCTCTCCTCCCTTCCCCTCTTTCTATTTTGATATAGTCTTTTTCAAAGTAAATAAAATGTTTCCTGTTTGTGTTTTTATTGAGGCAGCATGTGGCTTCTGATGGAGGATAGCTTTTTTATACCATATATTTGATGTGAAGATAGAAGCAATGAAAGTGTTCTTCTGCATTAATTATGTTGCCCTCTTTCAAAAGAAAAGTCTATTGATCATGAAATCGTGGCAATTGCTTAAAACGAGCAAAATATGAATCTGTTTATTTGGTATTTGAACAATACCAAAGAAAGCCAACATGCCTTCTTTGCCACCTAGAGCAAACTGAAGTGCAGAAACCAAAGATAATAATCACCATAAATCACAGGAACTAAACTCAAACAACAACAACAATTTATTAAAGGAAAAAAAAAAAAAAAAAGCCAAACAACAAAGCTAACCTTACATTTGCTGGATAAATTCACAATGATTATCTGTATTACAACAAATTCTTCGGCTTTATTAAGTCTGGTAAATAAAAGCAAGCATCTTAGATACTCACCCACAGGTCAGGTCAGAAATTGCAATGAAACACACAAATGCATTGTAATTATCAGAAGATCACTAACAATTTTTACCACTTTTGAATAACCAAGCAGAAAGGTAAAGGTGATGTGTAAAAAACTAAAGTAGAAGGGCTTGTTAGCAGCTGTAGTCTCAAATTTACAATCCATGACTCTCCATACCCATTTCTGGCATTTAAACAACCTACATTTGTACATCTCTGTGCAACCCAGACATGTTATTTCTCCAATCTGATGATTAAAACTGAGCACAGCACAGCAGTGACAGCCACCTGTTATTTTTGGATCTTCTTTGAAATTTCCCTTATGTGGCCTTCCTTGTCTAAAAACAAGAAGTTCAGAGAGGGGAATTATAACTGACGGTCAGGCTGACTCTATAATCAGTACCATGAAAATCTTTTGTCTACCACGCTGATTGGGCCCTTTGGAGCCTAACCTATTGATAGGGCTGATTAGAGCACCTTTCTTTCCTTGGAAAGTAAAGTGTAAACAGAAATTGTTCCTCTATCTGTGTGCATTTATGTATGAAGGTAGCTCACATAAGGGAAATCAGACTGCTGGAACAGAGTCAGTCTCTGACAGAAGGAAAGCACATGCCATCGATCATGGACAACATGAGCCACTACCGAGCCATGTCAGTGAGAGTCTTTTTTGTGGACTTGAATGCACTTTGAACCAAGTCTAAGAACTGTAATGTTTCTAAAATGCTGTAACTTCATTTAAACACATATTAAAGTTAACATTATCTTTGGCACTCAGCACAAATGACAACGCAAGTCAAGCACTTTCCTGAAATAATGCTGAAAACACAAGCTGCCCCAAACACGAACCCCATGTCCCACAAAGGTGAGGAATAGGGAATGCAGCATTCCTGGAAATTCAACCATCTGAGGTATCTTTTATGAGGTGGGAGGGAGGGAGGGAGAGAAGCTGCCTGAATTTCAAATCCCGTAACACTTTATGCACAGCAACCCAACGTTATTTTTTTTTAATTAAAAGAGCTCCAGGTTAACAGCTTTTGCTTTTTATCATGTGGCATGACAGACGCTCTAAAAAGCTGAAGTTAATAAGCAGGAACTGAATGTGAACTGACTTCAGTTTCCAGACTGATTACCAATACTCAAGATTCATCTCAAGGTAAGAAAAACAAGGAGAAAACTGTAGGGCTTCTACTGGGGTGATTTCAAGGATCTGGGCTGGCAAATTTTAGCCATTCTGAACACTATCTCTATATGACCCTTTGGCAGCCAAGGGCCCCAACAGTACCATGACTGTGAAAACAGACAAACAAACAAACAGAAAGAGAGACGTTAAACAGAGTGGCATAAAACTCTCTGCAAGGCATTTCTAATCATTAGGATTATTTAAATACACATGGCCAGTGCAGCTAATCTCTATCTCTTGCACTCAGGATTTATGTGAAGGAATTCTTGTTCCTAAGCTAGTATCTGTCAGTATTTCCCTATTTTCAGAGGTATATAATTGATCTGAAAAGAATTTGGATTGCGAGAGGGGAGCTGCATCTCAGATATCGATCACTGAACAGAATTAATTGAGAACAGGCCCCAGATGTGCATTATGCTCACAGGAATGGTGCTTTCTTACACAACTCTGCCTACATGTACAAGAAGAGTACAAAGGGATTCAAAGATTTTAATTATCTGAAGACAGCAAATTGAAAAAAGAAACACCTTCCTACATGTGGATGAAACTCCAAAATTTGTACTATCAATACAATTCAGCAGCACATTCTTCCTTTTGGTATTGGGGTATTAATGAAAACAGCAAGATTAGTCCCAAGACTGATCCTTTAGGAAAGTCACTGATTACTTCCCATTGCTTGTTAGTTTTCCTTTATGAACAGCCTCCTGTCTTTAATTTGTGTATTAACTTCTAGCTGGGCTAGGTATATGGCCAGATAATACTCATTTCTTTTCCTTGTTATTGTTTTCTCTGACAGTTTCTAAAACCTCTCAGACTCATTATAAGAGTTACGTTTTATAAGGAGTAGAAAAAACTTTCTTTAGTAGGAGACTATTCATTGTTTAGAATACCTTATCGTTATAGAATCATTTCATAAAGATCAATAGGAGAATGCTACGTGTTATATATCCTGAGCCCCATTCAGTAGGTCACCTCCAGTGCTCAGCATTTTAAATGGTATGCTGAGCCCCTCTTTATTCTCCTTCAGTTCTGCAAGCTTCTTTGCAGTCATATTTCTCCTCCTCTATGAAGGACACATTGCTATTTATTTCGCTATAGCATTTTGTACTGAACTGAACTTTGATGGGTACTTCTGAAGACTGAATAGATTTTGCAAATGCATAATCTGCATGTAGGCCAATGGAAACGGGTTTCTCAAAGTCAAAAGAAAATTAATTGAAATAATTATGTATTTCAGCAACTGATATTAAGATGCAAGCAATAGCAAATAAAATAATAAGTAAACAAAAATCAAACTCAGCTTTATAATCCTTTTCCAAACATCACCAAACCATCTGGGAGCAATGAACACAAGGAGCTGACATGTTGACATTCTGATAGGCAGAAGGGAAAGCTCAGGAAAATGAAACCCCTGCCCAGCACAGCAGTTCTGACTTCATCGCCAGCAAGTGTTCCACTGAGTACAAATACATTTCCAAGTGAAATTCAGGATATATTTCCACATAGATGAAGTAGATTCTTGAATAATCAAAGACCACACATCATATTCACAAAGTTGTATTTCCAATTTGTGGAGGGGCTCAGCTACTCTTAGCTGAATTGTGAGGTTGCTGAATAAACATTAAGTCTTTAGGTCTGAAGTAACTTGATTACTTAGTAAGTTGGAAACCAAGTTTATCTTCCAGGTGTACTTCAATCCCTGCTTTTTCAGTAGTCATATGTTGCACATTTAGTAGTAGAGGACATCCTGTAACTGGGCTGTGTATCCTGCTCCCCACCTCCCTCTTCCACCTGGTATATAACCAAGTACTCAGGGGGACTGTTCAGCTGGATAGTGAAATATCCAGATTAGTGTACTGGAAACATTGGCATTTCATGTGTGAAATGCTTCAGGTTTTGAACAGGTGACATACATTATATTGAACAAAATAAATAATGTGTAGCCAACTAACAGCGTCAGCTCTATGAGCAACACAGAGCTTTGCAGTAAGAGACTGCATTAGTACCCCCAAGATTTCTCTTAATAGGATACTGCTTTCCTTTAAATAGCAACAGTGCTTTTCTGAAGCCTAACAATGGCATTTCTAGTGCTCTGTACAGATAGCTATGGTTCCTGGTAATGGGAAGCTAAGCCACTACAAACATTACAGACATAACAGAAGGCACTGCACTGTCACCTTCTTGTGCTAAGAAGATCTATTCTGAACCCATTCCACTAACTATTCTGCAAGCTGTGACAAATCCACTGGATAGGTAATATTTTAGGGGATACGTTCACCTCCTGATAGCAGGGCTCCCAGTCTGATCTCTATCAATGTCCTAGTGTATGCCTGAAGTGAATTACCCTGAACAATATCTATGTAAAAGATCAGATCCCATGATCTTCCCCTATGTGACTGAGCACAGAATTTGCCCTTGTGCATCTGTTGTTGACAAAGGGCAATGGAGCATTCAGAGGATGTTCGTAATTCAACGTGCAAACTAAAGCTAAAGTGCAAAGAGCTGCAACTTGTTTGCAGGAACTGAATACAGAAAAACAAACAAACAAACAAAAAAAACAGATTGCACTGTACACTTTGCCCCTGAAAGACATCGCCCTAAGGTATGAATGCAAGTGTCAGAGTTGGGTGCACACATGAAGGCAGAGTGGCCTACCAGTCCCCTATCTGGGACATGCAAGGAAGCAAGACAAGCCATTTCCCTGACGGCTGCACATACAAAACATGAGGCTCCAGAGCATCCTGCTGTGCTTTGAGCTTCCCATCAATTACACAGGTTAACATGACTGCTGTAGGAACCTGACCTACTAGAGTCATTAACACCAACTCTCAGGACATGTAAGCATGATATAAAATTTCTGTGAAGTCCTATTCTAACACAAAATCTCATCTGGAAACTTCTTTTCCACTTCCCTTCATTCTCGCTGTCCTTTAATTTAAACTACTGTTGTTAGAAAGAAAAGAAAAAAAAAGATATCAACACCTACTTGTGCATTTTGATCAGAGATCTAAAGAAACACTTGCAACTTCAAGAAACTGTGAGAAGAGACCTCAGAAGATCACTAGGGCTTTATGTGCACTTTTTTTATTTTTTTTTTAAATTTTTTTTATATATGTATTTTTAACTTATGCTATTCTTCCACATACATCATTTTGACTGAACCTTGCCTGAACTATAATTAGTTGGCTTTCCCCAACTACCTGGCTGACAGCTAGGTAGGTTATGTCTACACTGAGAAGGTGCAGAACAGCCCTATGAACAAATCCAGACCTTACCCTACGACTCAAAAGCCTCTCCCTGCAAGACATTTTCAAGCAATGATAAACATCAGTGACTGCCCTTTAATCCATCCTGTTAAAGGTTTATCAGACATTTCTGAAGGTTTGAGGTCACTAGGAAAGAAATCACTTTCTTAATGTTTTCCAGGGCTGGATTTCCTGAAGGTGATTAATGTACTGACATCATAAAATATGGAGATTAAACAAATGTTTTCAGTAATCCTGTCCATCTTTCCAGACAGGAAGTTTTTTCTATAGTATCCTCTCAAGTGTTGTGTCCACTTATATAAAAATATTCTTCAAGTCTCAGAGGTTTTACTTCTTTCCATCAGAAAAATGTATCACACTGCAACAGAAACAGACAGATGTTTTTCCTGATATTTACTAAATGGACTCTTACTCAGACAGATCCTCCCTTGCATATAGGTGTTATATACCGATATATCTCTAGTCCCTGTCAATGCCAGTATCTCTGTAACTCTTTCCCAATCTATCTTTAAATTCCTGTTTCAAAACCCCTAGCATCCAGCCAAAGAAACCACAAAAGGAAAGCCAATACACAAGCATTACACAGAGAGCAGCCTTCCTCTGCTGACAGAAAGCATTACAGATGCTCATTTTTTTGCACGAACCCATTGTGCTTTTACTTACATAATGGGACTGCAGTCCTGTGCCTGAATTTGACCACGAAAATTACTTGTGATGAGCGGCTTTGCTTTTTAAGCTGCAACTCGTACTCTAAACGACAACATATTCCAGTATATTCAGACACTTAATAGTTTTCTCTTAAACAAATTCTCCCCCAACGCCTTTCATTCCACGTCTGCCTAATTATGAGTTGTCCACCCATGGCATCTGGAGGTAACGCCCTGCTTTCACTATTCATTGTGAATTAGTCATCTCTTTTCCAGTCTTCGGTATTATAACTCTCATCCAAAAGGTTTGGAAAGCAATTGTCTTGCGATCAAGGCACCGAGACAACATTCATCAAATAAGGATTCAGCCACTGGTGCTACCATGGGAATCTTGTATGATCTGGGCAAACCATCAGCACGCAGCAGTCATGTCGAGGCACTCAGTGGTTCCCATTTGCTGTGGGTGTTAGGCTATTGGTTTGGCCTCTCTCTCAGTCTAGTTATCCTATATTAAAATTCTTAAAATGCATACTTCCTTCACCTTGATTTATACAAAAAAAAGGAGTTCATATAAAAAGGTATAAGTCATCATCTATTCTGCATCCTCATTTTAGCCATCATAGAAACTTTTGCTTCCTTTGGAAATTCTAAAACTAAGCACTCTAGAATTACATGCTGCATCAAGTAAAAATAAAAATACCACAGAGGAAGTACGCAACTCGCTTCTTTTTTTCATTTGAATGAATCACATTGGAGATCCACAGTGGAAATATTTTTTAGAGCAGATTTAAAGCAAGAGCTTTTTTTTTTTTCCCCAATAAAATTATATTATTACTAAGTAAAATAAAGTTACTTAATTTTCTTCATGCAAACTTAAAGAACCAGACTTAAAGTTGCACTTCCAACTATTTTATGTCAAGTCAGTACTTATATTCCCCACATACTGTTTCCAACTTTTCTGTGCACATAATGCAAATGAAATGTGAAGCTGCAGCTTTCAACTATATATTTTTTTGAACGTGACAGCTAGCTACTAAAATTGGTATCTGAATGCAGGGCAGTGGAATGTAAAATACATTGTTTTAAATGGATTAACTAAAACAAACAAACATAAAACCACTCTGATCACTTCATTCAAATTGTTATAAAGCACGTAAAGGATTTTGCTAGATTGTCAGAATGTAAGTAGGAAATAACTAATGCAGACTTAGGTAAGAATACACCATAAAGTAAAGACTTTCTGTTCAGTACTTTTTGCAAAATACCATATAACACCTTTTCTGGCAGTAAGAGCAATTTCCTTCACTCTTAGCAAGCTCAGCCAAAATTTTGCTAATATTAAACTTCAGACAGTGTTATAGCACCAGACATTTTAATTAACTACTTATTTTTCCAAAATAATTTGGCTGAGTGAACAGAGCTCATTTTAAAAAGAGCTAAGATTATCATGTGCAAGAAGAAATACAGTCCCTCATTCTAGAAGAATTAGTAGGTCATCGTAAATAACATCTGCACGCTTACTGTAAATCATTTTGGTGGCAGAAGGTACTGCCATGCAGTCTGGTCAACATTATCAATGAAGCACAGCCAATTATTTTGATATGTTTGTATGACAGATTGCTGTTATTAGTCAACATTAGGATGTTTGATGTCGTTGCATAGGGCTGCCATTCCCCAAACTTATTTTGTACACAGAATCACACACAGAGAATCATAGAATCATAGGATGGTGTGCATTGGAAAGGACCTTACAGGCCATCCGGTTCCAACCACCCTGCTGCAGGCAGGGACACTTTCCACCAGACCAGGTTGCCCAAGGCCCCATCTGGCCTGGCCTTGAACACCTACAGCGATGGGGCATCCACAGCTTCTCTGGGCAACCTGTGCCAGTGCCTCACCACCCTCTGAGTGAAGAATTTATTCCAAATAGTTAATCTAAATCTCTCCTCTTTTAGTTTAAATCCAATAAGTCCTGTCCTATCCCTATACTCTTTGATTAAGAGTCCCTCCCCATCCTTCCTGTTGGTCCCCTTTAGGAACTGGCAGACTGCTCTAATGCCTTCCTGGGGCTTTCTCTCTTCTAGGCTGAAGAACCACAGCCTGTCCTCACAGGAGAGGTGCTCCAGAAAAAAAAGTGTTTCTGCAAAAATTAAATTTAAGTGAGAAACAGGGGCAAGGGTTTTCTTTCACTTTCATTACATAAAGTTCAACTTCAAGCCACATTTTCACTTAATCACAAGCAATCTGTAACAAGTTTTGAAATCTATACAACTTAGGCTGTGTCATACCATTTTCACTTTCCATCATCAGCATCTGCAACGAGAACTCAAACAGCATTTATTCTTTTCATGATGCAACTCTGAACCAAGCTTCCCCTTCCTGCTGACCTGGAATAGCCAAAAGCAAATTTTCCTTTCCTTCAGGAAAATAATCCATTTTTTTTGAAATGACCAGGCACAGTTGCTTTATCTCCAGTAATTCTAGCCATGGTCCTGTCATTGTTGTTGCATCCATTCTGGTGCAAATTGCAGAGTTTCCAATCTGGGCAACAGGAGAACTCCACACTCCTTGAAAGACCTTCTTAGATTTGCAGGCCCAACAACTATGTTTCGAGAGATCCAGCTGTTTTTTTCTGTATGCAAGAAAGATGAGAAACGAAGTATACAGGAAAAAAAGTGGGAGGCAATAAGCAGAAAACAGAAACATATGCTACAAGACACTCCTGCGTAGACTGCCTTAGGGTTGGCAAACCAGAGGACATACCTCTGAAAGCAGAAATAGAGCCTCAAACACTAAAGCTGGATTTCTTATTGAGATTTATGTCACTGCACATTCATCTTCCGTTTCATTTTCTCGTATGTTTTGAGAAAATAAATGAATTACTGCCCCCTGATACTTGTTTTTACATATCCCATTCATCCAATGGCTATCAGTGTTGTGAACAGCCCATCTCTGAGAAGGCAGATGTGGTACCTGCCTCTCGTCCAAATATATATATTTTTTCCATTAAAAGCAATGTACCTAATAGCTACTCAATATTGAATTCCCCTATCACTCTAAAAACCTCCAGTAACTCAAACAGAAATTAATCATCTGAGAGGATATTCCTGCTGCACCACCCAGATCTCACTTTTCACTTTTCCATTCCAAATATTATGTTTCCCACATTTCAACTCACTAACCACTGTCACAGATTTCTAGCTCGGAAGCAGAAGTAAAGACAGCATAAAACATAAATCATGAGGAAAGCAGCAACCCATGTACTTCTTCCCTATGCTTCCAACAGTGGCCTTTCCCTATTCAGTAATGATCTATTCCAATTCACCTTTGCTTAGATTCTCCACAAACCGTATACTCAAAAAGCTACTTTGGATTGGATCTATTGTTTAGCAACTTAACCCCATAGCCAAGCTGGTGCAAAGGCCAGCCCCTTTATAGGGCAACCACACCCCAAAATACAACAGACCATCGCTGCAGTGAAAGACGTACTTTGCCCTGACTTGCAGCTGAATGTGGTGCCTTCGAAGTTCTTGCTCTGGCCCTACATGGCCCAAGGAGCAGCCAGGGTATGGGGTTCCTCTGCCACCAACAGCAGGAGAGCCACTGATCCATTTCAGAGGTCAGCTCTGAAACAAACACAGGTTTTTAATACTTGGAAGATGTCTTCACCCTCAGAGACCTTGCATTATCAGGAGAAACAACGAGATGGAGTCGACTGAGCCAGATTAGCACAATACTGAATTTGTTAATCATGGTACAGGGGAAGCAAAGAAAAAAAGAAGAACTGACATGCATAAAGATACACTGTAACTAACCCCTGAGGATCTCCTTTACTCTAATTTTCCTAGTGACTGTGAAAGAAGATGAGTTCATGAGCTGACTTTCAAGAAGCACTGAATGGTCTGAGCCCACGGCAAGAGTCCCTGGCCACTGTCTGAACACCTGTGAGAAGGCACCTTGATTTGGGGTAACAGAGCCTTCAGCTGAGCAAGGAACCAGGCCCACTGATCGATCTTTTCAAACCAGAGCTAGGGATGAGAGGAGATGCAGATTAGAAAATGATGTAAACATATGGGGCTCCCTGGAATGATAAACAACAATAGAAATGATAAACAACAATAACATCAGTCATTTCTAGATTAAGTGCAGGGATGTACAATGAAATCAATAAACCAAAAGGGACAAGAGAAGCAAAGTATTCAGAAATACTTGGGCATGGATCAACAAGTTAATAAATCGGCCTAGCACTGTTGTACAAAGGTTCCTCGCAAAGCATCCCTGACAAACTGAACTTGCTAGGGATAATCTGTATTATCCCATCTCCTATAACTGCACATTGTCCCTAAACTGACACATACCTTCCTCTGTTACTGATTTATCTTGAGCCATCCCTCTGTACAGAGATGCAAAATAGTGCTAGAGGGATTAAATCAACTTACCTGCTTTTCAGTAAGCTATTAGCAAAGCTCTAGGGAGAATAAATACTGTCAGTTTGATTGCTACAACATTAGCTTTTCTTGCTCAGTAGTATGCTTACAGAGATGGCTTTTTGGTTGAAAAGTTAATCAGAGAAGACTTTATTACTTTGTATACTAGAAAACGATAAAGACAACTAGTGGAGTTGTTACATTATATTATAATTTCACACAGTAACCCATTGTCAAGGGCATGGAAATGCTCTGGAAGTACTCTGAATTCAAAACATGCTGCATATTTCTCAAAGGACTGTCAGGACTTTCCTGTATTGATGACTCCACGTCTACAATCCATCAGCACACCATGACTGGCCCAGGCACACATGCTTTTCTACCTCCATGCCAGCTCTGTGCAGGGCTGCTGCAGGCACCTTTGCATCAAGTTCTCAGACTGGGGAGAACTGCTGGTCACGCTGCAGATGCACTCAGGTCAGTCAGAACAGGGACATTCCAGGTGCCACCTAATCAGCTTGGTCTCAAAGATGAGACCAAAGCCTCTGCTAAAAGGGGAAGGCTGGGAAGAAGACTAAAAAGGAGAGAAGGCAAGGAATGTTGCCAGTGACTTGGGGACATGCACCTGCAAAATGATCTGGAATTATTTTATCAGGGAAACTCACCACATTCAGTCAAGGAAGGAGCTGTTACTGCATGCAGGCAGGAAAGAACACACACACTGGAACCTATAGCCAACATCTACTCATATTTAATGGTAAGAATATCAAGTGATTTTCAGCTTAAATAGCTAACCATCCTTAGACCCACATGAATTCTTCAGACCAGCTGTGGACCGGGGGCTTTACATTGCTATACAGAAGGGCCATACAACTTTCATGAATTTAGGTGGGAGAAGTAAGCCTAACAGTCTTCAGTACAATCAAAAACCAGAGACAACAGACAATTATTTCTAGAATCACCACAGGAAAGAGGTGTTCCATCTGAATGGGCAAAAATTAAAAATAAAAATAAAATAAATAAAGACTTATTTATCTCTAATCCTCCCTAAAACTCTACACTCACGTTTCATCTCCTGTCTTAGGTGAAGGAAATGCATTCCCTCTTTATTTTTACTTCAACAGTATCTGGCAAAAGAGAAAAATAAATAATAAACAGCAATAAAATATCAATCACAAAGACAGGCTTGTAACCCATTCCATAACCTCAAACTGGACATTTAGTGTGGAAGCTGCTTGGCACAGAAGGACACAAGAAGAGGCAGATGAAAATCTGCATCTGTCTACAGCAAAGATGCATCTCCACTACATTTCAAGTACAATGCCTTCAGGATACACACACAGACTACTCAGAATAATTGATCTGTAGACTGCCCTGCATGATGGATTTTCTGAATTTCTTACTTAAAATCTGCATGAAACATGGTGACAGGTTTGTATGGAGGTCAACTTGGAGATTTCATTTGAGAATTCTGTTTGCACTTTTTGCAGTTCAAAAGCACAAAGGTTTGAAGTTCCAAAGGTCTGAAGTTTCAAGTATGCACATGTACATACTTGAATATATCCAATTTAAGGGAAAATATATTCGGCATACATTGTGCGAACATGTGGCCAGCCTAAACATCCAACCAGGCTGGCATATCTGATAACTACAAGCATATAGTTGGGTAAAAGCGCTTGACCTGTGAACTGAGGCAAATGTGGCCAACCTGTGATAAATCCAAGAAGAGCTTTTGAAATCCAACCTAAATTCAGCTCAGACCAATTAGGTCTGATGGACTCAGGAAATAGAGAAAAGTGTTTTTTAGAGTTTTTCTTAACTCAGCAATAAAAAGGAAAGACAGCAGTTGTTCTTGGACTGTCTGTATGCTAAATCCACATGCGTATATTTCACTATAATAGTCACTTATCTGAATTAGTATATTTAGTTAAGCAAAAATTGGATTTCAACTCTGCAAGCATGAAGATTCTGTTTTCCACAAAAAAAATCCAGTCTTATACCTCACAATGCACATACTAGCAGTTACAAAAATGCAAGTCAATTAATGAAAAAATACACTGTTTAAAAAAATAAATTCATAGAATAATTAAGAATTATTAATAATTAAGAATAATTAAGATCATCTGTTCTAACCACCTCCCTACCACCAGTATCACCCACTAAACCATGTCCTTAAACACCATGTCCAACCTTTCCTTGAACACCCCCAGGGACGGTGACTCTACCACCTTCCTAGGCAACCAGTTCCAATAACTGACTACTCCTTCTGAGAAGAAACATCTCCTAATTTGGAACCTAAACCTCCCCTGGTGCAGCTTGAGGCCATTCCCTCTAGTCCTATTGTAGTTACCTGTGAGAAGAGGCTGACCCCCTGCACCCCACACCTTCCTTTCAGGTAGCTGTAAAGAGCGGTAAGGTCTCCCCTGAGCCTCCTCTTATCCAGACTAAACAACCCCAGTTCCCTTAGCCGTTCCTCATAGGACTTGTGTTCCAGGCCCTTCACCATCTTCATAGCCCTTCTCTGGACACACACCAGGGCCTCCATGTCCTTCTTGTAGAGAGGGGCCCAAAGCTGAACACAGTACTCAAGGTACAGCCTCACCAGAGCAGAGTATGGGGGACAATCACCTCCCTGGTCCTGCTGGCTACACTATTCCTGATACAAGCCAGGATGCCACTGACTTCTTGGCCACCTGGGCACACTGCCAGCTCATGTTCAGGCGAGCATCAACCACAACCCTCAGATCCCTTTCCTCTGCACAGCTTTCAAGACACTGCCCCAGGCCTGTAGTGCTGCATGGGGTTATTTTGGCCAAAGTGCAGGACGCGGCACTTAGCCATCTTGAACCTCATCCCATTGGCCTCTGCCCATCAATCCAACCTGTCCAGGTCCCTCTGCAGGGCCTCCCTACCCTCAGGCAAATCAACATTTTCCCCCTAACTTGGTGTCAGTTACAAACTTGCCGAGGGTGCACTCAATTCCTTCATCCAAACCAATAAAGATATTAAAGAGGATGGGCCCCAACACTGACCCCTGGGGAACACCATCATGACTGGTTGCGAGCTAGATTTCACTCTGTTTACCACCACTCTATGGGCCTGGCCCTCCAGCTAGCTTTTAACCCAGCAAAGCGTGTACCTTTCTAAGCCATGGGTTGCCAGCTTCTCCAGGAGAATACGGTGGGAGACTGTGTCAAAAGCTTTGCTGAAGTCTAGGTAGACTACATCAACAGCCTTTCCCTCATCTACCCAGTCATAGAAGAAGATGAGGTTGGTCAGGCAGGACTTGCCTTTCATGAACCCGTGCTGGCTGGGCCTGATCCCTGGGTTGTACTGCATATATTGTGTGATTGCATTCAAAATGACCTGTTCTATCACCTTCCTGGCACCAAGGTCAGGCTGACAGGCTGGTAGTTCCCGAGACCCTTCTTATGATCCTTGTTACAGAGAGGTGTCACATTAGCAAGTCTCCAGTCATCCACGACCTCTCCAGGTGACCATGACCACTGATAGATGATGGAAAGCAGCTGGGCAATGACATTGACCAACTTCCTCAGCACCCGCAGGTGGATCCCATCTGGCCCCATGGACTTGTGACTGTCCAGGTTGAGTAGCAGGTCTCTACCTGTTTCCACCTGAATCACAGGCGTTTTATTTTGTTCTCTGTCTCAGACTTTTCCCAGGCCAAATTTCAAATTTCAAGGATATTAATCCATAAATAAGATCTAAGTTGAAATAAACATTTAGGAGATATGCTTGTGCTCTATTATTTCTAGGTTTTAAGTGTCATTTTACTACCTTACCTAGAAATCAACACCAAGCACTCTATCAAATTCTGGGGAAAAAATCCCAGAATGGTGTTTGTAGCCATAATGAACTTAATTTTCCAATATCAAAAAAGGAATGTTGGTATCAACATTCAAATTAAGTCTATTCTCATCATACATAACAAGATTTAATTTATCAATTGTCAAATTATCCAATAAAGTCATTAAGATGAATAACATGCTCCCTCTACAACAGATGCAAATCATATCAGATCATATTAAATAGGCTATTAAAAACATGTGGATGAATATTAGCCCAATGATCGTAAAATCTGCTTTTGCTTCTACAGCAAAAATATTTACTGTTTTATATTAAAGGGGTTTAAAAAGACACCCAAGAAACAAAAAAACAATCCCCTGCACTGTTTAAATTTAATGATTAGAATTGCAACTGGTAAACAAGATGCCTGGATTCTGTCTTTTAGACTCAAGCTGGCTTCAGGAAGGTCACAAAAGCATCTAAACTGATGATCCAAAAATGAAAACAAAAAAATATCTTCTAAAAGTTTATTTCTCAGTAACAAAGTCTGGAGTTTGGAGTTTTTGACCTTCTAAGCAGTGTTTTTGCTGATCAGTTCCTCTTTCCTCGGCTGGTCCTCCTCTTGCATACTCCACACTTGCTCTTAATTTCCTTTCTGTGTTCACATGGTTGTACTGGAAGTCTTTCTTGTTTTTCAGCTTTTGTTTATGAACAAAAACTAGGCAGAAGTTCTTTCAGATAAAGGGGGTAGAAATCTGCCTTCTTATCATTTAGCACATAAGCTCCTATGCAGATGGCCTGTTCTCAATTTTTTGAGTCTTTCCCATTTTGAAATACAATTATATAAGATTAAAAAAAAAAAAAAAAAGACAAACTAGGGCACTGACCTCACAGATTTGCTGCTCATCTCCACAGCTCACAATTCAGCTTCCAATTGTCCTACCCAATGTTATTTCTGGACTCCAAATCTACCAGAAAATGTTTTACTGTCTACCAAAACCACACTGAAAATATCAATACTTCTTGTCTCTTCAGTGACACGTGCTGAAAAAGTATCTGTCATCCACCATTCAGATATACCTGGATTTTACTATTTAGTAATATTAAAAAAATACTATTTTCTCCCCTCATGCCCATAAATGTGAACCCAGATCAGCTGGTTTTGTTCATAACTTTATTATAAATAAAGTTATTTTGCAGTAACTTATTTTTTATTTCTACTATTCCCAATCAGTGCATGCCTTGTAATATTTCTACACCATATTTGCCTGTCAATTCACAATATTTCTGGTAAAGCAGTGAAAATCTATTTGCATACCAATGAAAACTGGTATTTTAGTTCTGTTTTGCTGTCAAGGTTCTTGTACATTAGTGAACAAAGCATTTCAGTTACTCCTCGCTGACCTTATCCAATTTTCTAGCTGGGTTACACACATTGTCCAACTACAGCTCCAATCCACATTAAATTGTACTTCTTCCCTCTGTTCCACACTCTAACCCCCAGTTGTGTCTTTATCCTTTACTAAATAAGGCAATCTTAAATTCTATGGAGACACAGATAAGCTTATCTAACCACATTTTGCATTTAAAAATGAACTGATTTACTGGACGCACGTGGTTGAACTCAGTAGCTAGAGATAATATTGATCGTTTCTCATCACCAAGCCCTTCTGCACTTTATGAATAGTACTTCTCATCATCTCATACCTCATTTTTATTCATACACTGAAGGAGAAAATAAACCATTCTACTTTTTTCAAACCTAAGCATTGAACTGAAGTCAAATGACTATAATAAAATAATAATAGAAGAAATCTTTAGCTGTACAATACAGACCCCTATCAAAAGCTTCTTTATCTTACTCTAGCTCTGAGTTCAGCCACTGATGTGGATAGATATGTCTGTTCCCTTAAACTTTCAGTAGCTAATATTTAAAAAATCTTTATTTAGTTTGAATGATTTCAAACAGAATTGAGGAATTTGACAACAAGCATCACAATTTCATTTTAATTATGCTTACTTTAGGCTTACTTTTCAAAAGAAATAAATTTAGTAAAATACAAATACTGTGTAACTTTCAAACACACACATATAAATATAAATATGTATATATATATACACATATAAACATACGAATAGCACAAATATGTATATTTGTGCTATAATAGCACATATAGATATTTGTGCTAGCAATACAAATGGTAGCTGCTAAATACGTAGCTGCTGAAAGGTATGTAGAGGACACTATATGTTTCCAAAACTGATACTCCCAGAAACGACTGACAAGCAGACTTCAAAAACTGTTATCTGTCAACAGAGTGAGTGGAAGGGATCTCCTGTGTCCTCACACTTGTTGCCTGCCACCCAAGGTAACTGTGTCCTAAACACCTTTTCACTGAATCAACAAAGACCAAAGACATGTTCCCTACATTCAGGAACATAATTTGGGGTCGGAATTACTGAGACTGCATAGCCCCAAGAATATCACTTTCAAGGACAGGTGGCCATTTAGAAAGCGTGTCTGCATACTGTTCTGTGATGGCACAACTCATTATTTCATGAATGCCATTTCAAAGCCTGGATCTCTTGTCATATTTTAATTCAGGTTTTGGGTTCAACTGTAATACTCCTACTTTGTTCGTAAGTCAGACAAAACTGACAGTGAGAACGGCTCAGGTGCTTTCACTTCAGACAAGTGAATCATTTGGAAGTAGGGAGGACTGGGATGGTTTGCTACGGGAAGAAATTAAGTATCTACTGACAGATAAACAGAATAGGAAGCTATTGTTTGTACATTTCCTTCTGTGCAACTTCTTTGAAAGTGAATTTAATGAAGTGAGAGCCACTGTAAACATCAGTAAGATGATTCATGTAATGTTTATCCTTACAATTTTCTTTTGGTATTTATCAAAACAAATCAGATTTACCCAAACTCTGCAAAGCATTTTGAGTTGCCACAAAAACATACATCCCATAAAGTGATAAATAGTGCTCTGTAAGGAACCTTAAACTTTTATACTATTTCCTTCCCTAATCTAACCACTCATTTTACATTGGCCTCTTTCCTGCTCCACCATTTTCCTCCTGCCGCAGGGAGTTCTGAGCTATTTCACAGCATCCATAAGCTGTCAACCCCTACCTACATTTTTCACACTTTATAAAACCAAGTTCAAGAATAACCTGTCAAAAACGTCAAATGCAATTATTCCCTTTCTCATATCACTTCATTTCTCTACCTATGCATCTACTTGAGCTTCAGGTCTGCATTTACAAAAAAAATGTTAAACAGAGCTGTCCTGTATTTTATACAGGAGGACATGATCACAGGAGAATCACCTACTTTAACTCTCAAATGTCTTGTAATCTCTGTACCTTCTGATAGGATGTTCCTGTTCAAAATGTTGAAAGCCTTACCATTGCCACTGTCTTAACCGAGTTGAAAACTTTGCAAATTCATCAGTTTCTTTTCTTTATTAACTGTAAGAGATAAACCAAGCTGTTATCATAGCTTTTTGACCTCTCACTGCGGGCAGTTACCTTGCTGAGGACCCAGCCTAACCACTCCGTTGACATCAACAACAGAACCACCATTGACTTGGAAGGGGATGGGACTTCCCACCAGGCCACAGGCTGGCCATGCCTCCTGTAAATGTGCTGCATGCTATCACACATTCTTTGGACACTCTTGGCAAGCCTGGTGCCAAGGACTATCACCAAAGCTGCATTCACAGCCTTCAGTCAACCAGAGCAAATCAGTTGTTTCTGACTTACAAGTGTTCAAAAAGACATCCCAGTGAAGAAAGGAGCTTCTTTTACATTTAAGGCACAGCTTTGACTCTTACCTATTTAAGATACTGAACCTCTGAAATTTTCCAAAGCCTCTCACTGAGTGGCTCTCAGAGCTAGAAGGATGCTCTTCTGTAGAAGGGGAGAAAAGGAGAAAGAGAGTGAGTCTGGCCACAGACAGCTATTTCCTTTATTGAGGGGAAATAGATTTAGATGACAGAAAAATACATAGAAATGGTAAAATTGGAGGAGAGAGCTGTCTCCCTTGGCTGACTGTTTCTAACTCTAGCCTCTCCTTGGACAGTGGGAACAGCTCTGTGGCAGCTGGTCTCTACTCATCTGCCTGGGGGTGCAAGCTGCAACCAGGGCAGTACACGGAGGTTGGCAAAGGACTGAAGCACGTAGAACAGTCTAAACTTGGCAATTAAAGGCAGGATACATGCTTCAATCCAAAACTGCCTGGAGTCAGGAGGAAGGGGCTTGTCCAAACACTCAAAAAACTGCAAAAAAAACATCTGAAAATTTCTCCAATCCCTTTTCCAAGACCAAGCCAAACATATTTTATCACAGCTGCTGTAGCATATGAAAATTGACTGTTGTTGTTTACAAAAACAAATAAACAAACAAGCAAGCAAGCAAAAACTTTGCAACATCCTGCCCCTTAGACCAAATTACAGTTGCTCAAGGCCCAGTGGGAGCTGAGCTCTTTTTGGAACAGTAATGGAGCTTTTGCCATGGAACAACACTTCAAGGAGTTTCAGAATCCCTCCATTATCTCTCCCATTTTAACTGATCAATTGGAGAATAAAATGGGAGTTCAACTGTGAGATTCCCAGTTTCCTGACAGCATGTGCCCCACGTCCAGTCCAGGATATGCTCAAGATATTGAGCACACAATCTTATCAAAGAGAGGATTTTCTGAATTGCTCTAAAGACCTGCCGACACATCCATCTGCATAAGCAACTGTCGATGCCAGATCAGAAACGCACTTCTGCTTGTATGTCAAGTCTTGATGAGTACATTTATCAGCTCTTAAAACCTGTGATAAATAAAGGATACAGAGCATGTTCTGATGCCTGAGAAGACATTCTCACTACTGTCCCCGTTACAACTTCCACCGGGAAACTGTAGTAGTAAATAGTCCCAAGAGATGCATCCATGCTTGATTTGAAGACAGAAAGGTTATGGTCCTGCCGTGCTATCCTGTTGAGGCAAAGGCTGACCTATTATCTCTCAGAAGTATCTTTGAGGTGGGATTCATGTAAGTATCTAGTGGATGCACAGAAAGGGTATAATACCACAAAGACCATTACAAGGCACTATCCCTTCCCTCCGTCCAAAGCAAATATTGCAAACCCAGTCCTAGAAGTAAAGGAGTGCTAGCTGGGGCAGTAATGTATAGGAATCCAGTGCAACTATCAGTCTGCTGAAAACCCTGAGACACCACTAATAGCCAGGTCTCCAATTTTGACTTCTTCCTACAAATACCACTTCAACAGTAATTAAAATATAAAGTACCTAAGGCACTGAAGTATAGTAACTTCTTTCTTTTTTAGTGTATGTTGAAATACTAGATGGTGAACAAAACAAGTGGAGGGCTTTTACAAGCAGCATCTGCACACTGATATGTCAAAAAGATTCTGGCTTTCAAATGCTAGAAATAAATGGAACTGGGTCACAATAAGCAATCATATCCCATGTTTAATCCCTTCTCTGTTCTCTGAAGGTGTCCTCCCACTGCTGAGCTTAAAAGGAGGAAGGTCTTTTCAGCTCTCAATAGAAGGCTCCTCTTGAAGGCTACATTTTTCTCAATTAAATAAAAATCGGGTAATGTTAACCAACAATTTATGGTAAAATGCCAATTCCTTACTTGAAGGACTATCATCAATTAGTGCAAGGTAAATACTTACTAAATTAGTTGTTTCAATTGGATTAATAGTTGCTTAGACACATTGTACATTACAACAGCAATTGCTGCAGAATTTGGACAAAAGTCTTAACACCTGCAAACTTACTCTGTGTTCCAGCTTCCGTTGCAGTTATTTAGGCTTTAAGCTCCTTACATGACTTGGGTATAAAACATTTTCTATTCTTCACCTGATGAAACTCCCATCAAAGTCAAGGAGGGAATAAACATAGGTGCCCCTGTTTTAATTTGTCTTCAAATGAAAACATCTGACATCAGTAACAGGGAAGGGAAGGGAAGGGAAGGGAAGGGAAGGGAAGGGAAGGGAAG